>CM038221.1:12959742-13559742 GCA_021442155.1 Cymbidium sinense | reverse complement strand
CATTATTGCATGAATTCATTTTCAAGCTTTGGATATCACTATAACCTCGCTTTCACCCCACTGATCTCTATAAGCACTTACACTATAAAACCTTGCTTCCATAGGTAGCTTTCATAGCCTTCACAATATTGTTCAACCTCACTTGCATTATTGTTACATCTTCTAATACTTGTATCATGATTGCTTTTAACATAATTATCTTCTTGCAAGCATATGTTACAAAATTACATGTTTAAGCCTAAGTAGGAAGAGCAATGATAAATAATCAAATTACAAGCCGAAGTGGGCTATTTCTGAAGCCGTCAGCTAACGGCTTCAGATATCAGTAATGCGGCAGCTTCGTGTAATAAACATTGAAAATATAAGTAATAATCAGAAGAGTTTGATTGAAATGAAGTGGTCCAAGTTCGATTGAAGAGTAGTATGGTGTTGCCATTGCTACAAAGGAAAAATTATCAAATAAAGACCAAGGGAATGATATTGTGGTTATTGAAGTATTAATTTTAAGGATATGAAGCAAATTGTATGAGTGTGTGATGTAAGTGTCGCAGGGACCTTCTAGTCATTACATTGTCTAAGGATCTCATGTTCGACATTGGAGCATGAGAGTCCTTTATATGTTATTTTCTAAGGATCTCATGTTCAGGACATTGGAGCATCGAATTATAATCAAGCCAAGAGCCATTTTGAGCAACCAAGAGACTACAATAATCAAAAAGTATGTTTGTCATTTTCATCTAAAGTTAACCCATTCATTTCAGAATTTGACAAATAATAAAAAGTTCAATACAACATAACCAAATTTAACGTGTACAAGACTCTTACGTATGTAATTATATAGATGAATATAATCATAACGAAATTATACTTCTAAATCCTAAACCGCAGATAATTGTCTTCCTCCGTTCGACCGTTAGTACGGATGGAATCACGCAAGATGGCCAAGAAGTCTATGTTGGCCGACGTCTAGCAAGCGGGCGGTGGCCCTCCATCGCATTTAAAAAAGAATCTAATAGTGCTAATATTACAAAATCTAAGTAGATTAGTGCAAGGTGAAGAAGAAAAATGTACCGTCGACTGTCAGTATTATGGGGGCACGATGACCTGTAGTGACCAGCTATTTTGCATATGCTACAAGTTTTGCTACTTGAACCTACATCTTCATCCATTGAGTTTCTAAATCTATTCGTACGTGGCCGGCCCGACCTTCTACGAAAGTTAGGTGGCTGCAACATGACTAATCCATGCTCTCCACTAATAGATGGCCAATCACAATGATCTGGTAGAGTATAAAATTCATTTATGTATGTCAGCTTATACAGCTGTAGAGTGTAGTACTATGACACACACATGAGATGGTTCAACCATCGAAATCCAAATGCGACAATGACATGTGGGCATGGACAATGATATATGATCGTTCTGCCATAATTACAAACACATAGGCCATTATCTAGTAAATCAACTCTAAATGATCTTGGACTGTCAAAAACCCGTGATCTCATGTGGTTGATATTCACGTGTTCGGGAAATGCCTAGCCTCCCTTTCGAGCTATAACAGTGTGGAGATCCTATGAGTATAAATAGACAAGCTGACTTCCTCTGCCGAGTAAGGGATAATCGCTTTCATGAACAAAGCTACTAAGTTGTAATAGATAAGTGATTAAAGCCCGGTAAACCACGCGTCTGCATACCATTAAAGCACTCAGATGTATTCGTTATCATTGTCCCATAACGCATACCACCATCGTGCACAAGGGACCATTTGTACAGGGTCACGCTCTACAAGCCAATTGTACGCTTCTTCTTTAACATTTTTAATGTCCAACATTAAACGGAATTGACGAATATCATCGCACACCGCCATATACATCTTTTGGCATAAAACTCAACATCAAGAATCCCGTCATGACGACTTTTAAAATTCGCAAAAAAATGGCGCAATGCCGCTCTAAGAAAAATCTCTTTGCATCCAGAGACCAAAGATGTTTATCAGATATTATGCATAAATCATGTCTACTAGACACTACGGGTAACACATCATGCAAGCACAACAAAAACCACAACGAATCAACATTCTCTGATTCCACAACAGCAAAAGCTAGAGGAAACAACCCATTATTGCGCCGATTCCTACGGTTAATAATGTACCACGATACTTGCCCAATGTATCATCTAAGCTCAACACCGGTCCAAGCAACTCCATCCCATTATTGAAGGTCCCCAAAAAAAGTCTTTGGAAATGTTGCGTAGTGGTAGATTGAATAGATACGTAAAGTAGTAGAAATGACATATAAAGACGAGAG
The DNA here is from genome assembly GCA_021442155.1 of Cymbidium sinense. Classification (NCBI taxonomy): domain Eukaryota; kingdom Viridiplantae; phylum Streptophyta; class Magnoliopsida; order Asparagales; family Orchidaceae; genus Cymbidium; species Cymbidium sinense. The sequence goes on along the minus strand of CM038221.1, from coordinate 13,557,436 downwards.
TCCTATGGACTCTTCCATACCAATATTGCTTTTATTGCCTTACTTGCATCCCATGCTTTCATATACAAACTTTAACATTGAATTTTGACTCCTATATAATCTCTAGGTTTCGATCAATCTGCGGTCGATCACGATTTGATGTAGTATGCTATGAAATTTGAACTACACTGCCGATGATCGGATGCACTTACTGCATTGACACATCTATGATTTTCACCAACTTTTGATATTCTCCAAGCACCCCTTAATCGTCTGCTGCTGCTACAATGTAAACGCCAATTACAGGGCCTTCTAGGACTATCGCATACACAACCGTAGTTCTTCTTAGAGGTAAGCAATTGAACATTATTTACTATGGACCACCCAATAGCAAATTGCATACTCGCTTACTTGAAAACATATACCTTCGAATGTCATTTGGAATTTCAATTTCATCATTTAGTTTGGCCGGATGGGGCCAAAGTAAATATCGTTGTCCCACCGCCGTAGTTTTACACATCCCGACATACTGCTTTGTGGACAACATATGACTCTTATTGTCAATAAAATGAGTGATTTTTCAAATTATCTATATTCTCGGTGTGGCTTCTAACCCGACCAATAGTCATCACTAATACCACTCGACTCACTACTTGAGCCACTACTCATAGTCGATACTCATCTTCGATCAAAGACTAAGGCACATATATATCCAACGGACAAAGATCATCGCCACATAACTTATAAGTTCAAAGAACTAATTATCATATTAATTATTACAAGTATAATCGATAAATTATGACGATATACTACCCGGGAATCAACCCATCAAAGCGTTGTATCCTGAGGTGCTTCGCGATGAAAGCGTGTATAGCGGTATATCTCGACCTTACTACGGATCATGTGGATGCAATATTAACATCTTCCACTTCGACATACACAAATATCTCGACGGAAGTTTCAAGTGTAACTTCACAAACGTCATCGTCAGATATTACAGACGCTACAAATACGCTACCCACTGGATAACGACCTGTTAGAGTGACTGTGTGGCGCTCTAGATCAATGTGCAAGCTTCTCATAATTTGTTGCTTCAATTCTAGTGTGACAAACCTTAACCGACGATTTCACCTCCACATAACTTGGACTGAATTGCTCATCGATACTCAATTCGCCTCCATAAAAAAGAATCAGCGAAACAAATTCTCTATTCATAACTTGGATGTGTGCTAAAAAATGGAGAATCCGCCAAAGGGAATTTTCCTCAAATGAAATGGAGCTGCAAGAATCATCACCGAAAAGCTAACTTCCAATGGTGGGTAAATGAGAGGGAAGTAGTTAACGACGCCAAAGCGGTTGTCGGAAAAAAAAATTTTCTATCGAATACGGACAAGACGCCGCAATGCTGTCGACCTACCGACGGCAAGGAAGTTCCGGAGGGGGAGGACCGCTCGGTGGTGGTCGGAGTTCCTACGAGCGGAGGAAGGGATTTCGAGGGCCAAATCGAGCAAAACAGAGGGGGTCGACGGGACGATCGACCCTAAAATATCGACCGATTAGTGAGCGACCGCTGTCTGAAGCCGCCGCCCACTAATCGGGCGACTGGCGCATTGAAGCCCGCCCAAAGTGGGCCTCAATTACATGGACGCCACGCCACAGGAACGACGCGTGGGCCGACCAATTGACTACCTATTCTTAAATTTTTTTTATTAATACTTAATTAGCTAATTCATATTCTAATCATACTCAATTTAAAAAAATTGCTCATTATCCTAGCAATTTTTAAGGAGAGGGAACAAGAGCCAAAGCCGAAGGCTTGCGACTCCAAGCGGGACGGGAGCAAACGCAAGAGGGCTTGCGTGCGTGAGAGCCGAGGGCTTTTCAATTTTTTTTTTTTTTAGGAGGAATTATTTAGGAAATTCTTTTATTATATATATATATATATATATATATATATATATATATATATATATATATATATAATAATAATAATAATAATAATAATAATAATAATAATAATAATAATAATAATAATAATAAGAGAAAGGAGTGAAAATGAAATGAAAATGAGTTAATTAACATAAATTAACTGTAAAAATCTTGTGCAAATTTATCATATTAATATATATATATATATTAGATTTATCATATTATTATTATATTTATCTTTATTTTGCACTTAGAGAGTTCCTTTTTTTTCATTTTTTTTCTTTATTATATATATTTTATTTTTTTATTATTATTTTTATTCCAAAAAATGAAATAATAATGAGGGTCAACAATCACCACATTAGAAAAAAGTTTTAATGTGACCAACAAATGAACCGGAAATTATTGTCAAAACTAGCTATCTAAATTAAATCGTTCAATTGACTATTCTTGCTTCTAATACAAGGCTTCAAAATTTAATTCTCATAGCAAACTTTTTGTCAAGCAAAACTCAAAAATCTATCGTTTCATCAGCTCCTTTCAAGCCTCTAAAATTAAAAAAATAAAATAAAATAAAACAAAACCAATTAGAATACCCTTGAATGATTATTTTTCCTTTAAAATATATCATCAAAATTGTATTTGTATGAACGAAGTTATTAGGAATTTGATCTTGGGAATGTGGCACCATGTAAACTGACACTCTATATGCTTTAAAAATGATCGAACGTCAGTCAAACATCTAAGTGAAGTGTTGAGTTATAGGCTCGAGTGGTGTTGGTCTTCTCCTCCTAAGATTTGGGCTGAGTTGGAAGCACACCTAATACTCTAAATTTATCCACCGTCTCTTTGGTGGCTAGCACGAGAACGAAGATTCGATTCTCCTCCGCGGTGGAGCTTCCGAGGGATATCGTTATACGTGATGAATGACGAATTCTGGATAATACAACGATATCTTTACCCACAAGATGAGTGAGATATTCGGTGAATACCCTTCAAAAAAAAATACTCTAAATTTCTAGTTTTAGCAACTCTTAAGGCTCAATTTTCAAAGTGAATAAAGTTATGTCCTTCACTGCTTTCTCTCTTTTAATATTCTCTCCAGCGAACAGTTCTTACAGTATAAAATTCAGCAGAAAAGACCAAGAGAGGCCAGCCTTTGCTCTCTCCCACAGCAACTGCAACTGCCATGTGGAAAAGCACTGGTTGACCTATCCTGTTCAGCAGAAGAAGCCAATCCCAATCAAGATAAGGGAATCAATTTACTTTTTTTTAAAAGATATTTGAGTGAATAAAATTTCAAATTCAAAGATTTCTTGATTAAAATTAAATTCTCAATCACTAAGTTAAGGTGATTTGATCATTTACTTTTTATTTATTTCTACATTTCTTAAATTACAAAATATATGACTCAAACAATTTTTTTTTCTTACAACCAATATGATAGTTTTACTTCATTCTCAAAAATAGCTAGCAGAAGAAGTGTTCTATTCATTCTTGTTAAAAAAAAAAAATCTTTTTTTAACTTGAAAAAATAATTTATTTTAATTTTATTAATCCATTATTAACTTTCTTATACATTATCAGAAGTATCACAAGAAAATATAGAAATAGAACTGGTGGGTTCGGTGAGAAAGTTAAGGGAGTCTTAAGATCTCTTTATAATCATAAATTTACACACACAACACACGTGTAAAGCTTGAACTCTATACCATTTGATTGATAGCAAAGCTCTCAATCACTAAGCTAAGATGACTTGCACCTTATCAACATTCATTTTCTAAGTTCAGTTTCATGTTTAAATGTGAATGAAGTGAGCAAATAATGCGATTGACACGAGATATGATGAAAAAAAAGGATATATAAAATTATAGTGTGAATGACACAATATAAATTGAATGATTTAATTGCTTTGGACAATTAAGTGATATTATTGAGATTGATAACTCTCATAAATGCCATATAGTTTTCTTTAAATTCTTGAGGCATTCAAAAGGATGATTTTAGTTTTACAATGGTGAACTTAAAGTAATAGGTTATTGTTGTTAGAAATAAGCTTAAGTAGATATTAGATAAAAGAGTTGAGTTGAAGTCTAGCCACTCTTGGCTTGAGTTTTATTCTATTAGTTTGAATCAACTCATGAGCTGGTTCATTTAGTATAAAAAAGAAAAAGTAAATTTAATTCAAACAATTATAATGATAAAAATGATAAAAATTTAAAAATTTGAAGAAATATAATAAGAAATTATATATATATAAGAATGAATTTCTTAATATTTTTAATAATTTCTATTTAAATAATTAAAATTAAATATATTTATATTAATATTTTATTAAATGAGCTGGCTCATGAGCTAATAAAATGAGTCTATGTTGGATTAAAGTAAACTTGTTAGCTCATAGAGCTCACCTCATCAGTCATTTATCAAATTAAATTTGAGTTTGCTTAATATAAAAATATTCCCGATAGATAGCTGGGCAATATTGTCATTTTACCCAACATCACGAGGGGAAAACTCCTATACAGAATTGAACAGGTTCGGTTCACAGGCCGATGTTTCCACTAAGCGACCCAAGCTGCTCGTTTCCCCACGTGAATTGAACCCAAGCAACCTCTCTCCTCACTGTGCTTCCCCCTGCCGCGATCAATGTCATAGATCATGCAACCTTCCCTTGCCTCCATCGTTTTCACTTGTGATTTAAAGGGAGAGATGACTAGGGCATCACAAAATCTCTCCTCACGGCCGTCTCGACAAGCCCTAGCCACCAAGCTTCCTCACTATCCTTCTCAGTCTCTCCCATACAGTTGATGGCCCTTCCTTCTTACAGAAGCTGGTCTTCTACCTTCTTCTTCTCCTTTCTAAGATCGTGGCCGCCAATCTCTCTCCCTCCTCCACTCTTTTCCCTCCCTCCTCGATATGGATCAGTAGCCAAGTTTATTCATCTTTCCCCTTTCGGCTGACAATCATCGTTTTGTCTCGCCAGCATTTGTTAAAGTTCTTGTTGTTAATCATTGAAGAGCTTTTATGTAATTTGTTCTTTCTTAGTTTCTTCTTTTCGTAAGATTTACTTTGATGATTTATGCTTATATAAATATTGTTTAATACTAGTATTAAATTATTATTATCATGCATTTAATAATCATAAGTTAAACAAGGTAATTAAGTTCAAACTATTAGTCTCATTCTTTGATAATAATAGTTATTTTGGTCTGAAAGAAGATTAATTATATAGATTAAATTATATCTTCATTAATGGATAAAAGACATTATTTTAGTGTATGATAATTTAGTAGACACATATATAATTTAACTTGCAGGTTAATTAAATCCCTCCAACAATAAATGATTATTTCATATTCAATATGGCGTAACTTAATTATATTAATTTCACTCATTTTAGTACCAAATAATTTTAATACATTTATTGTCATATTCATGATTAATAAGAGGTTTATAGTATGTAGGATCTTTGAGCTGAGTCTATCGGACATTGTCAATTGAACCAAAAGCAAATTTGGAGTTTCATATTTCACGCCTCAAGGTAAGTAACCTTTATTTATTAATGGATAGACAAACCCATCGTTGTCCGGGGTGTTGACTGTATTAGTTGTACTAGAATTCTTAGTTATTGTGTAGATTTATCGGTCCTACTATTGATATTATGTTACTCAATATTATAAATGCTATTATATATTTTACTTTTCATGCTTATAATAAATTTTATTAATAGTTAGTCTTGATTTATAATTGCATAGTTTCTTACACATCCATGTGATTCTTATATTTACAACATGCATAAATACTTATTCCTACATATGCTCTCTTATAATTGAACATTAACAGATAATAACAAATAATGGATGAGTCATTATAAAGATATAGTTGAGCATACGTGTTGTGATAACACTTATTCTGGCATAAAAATTGCTTGGTAGTAGATTTTTTTTAATATGCATATGAGCATAAGTATAAAAGCTGCATAAGTTGCATGAGCAAATGCATTTTATTTATTGATTCACTTCTACTTTAGAAATAATAACTTGAGGATATTAATTTCTATTAGTTGTTATCATTTAACATTTCATTTTATTCATTGTGGGCTCTAAAAATTCGCCACCGACCTCTCGATGAAGAGAGTTTGAATTAATGTGTCGGTGAAATTTTTAAAAGGCAAATGGAATAGTAGATAACTCTGCCCAGAGATTTAATTCTCATTTTGTGAGGACTTTATATCTGGTTTCAGGTTTCCTATAGGCGCAAACACCTATAGTTAATAACCCCTCTCAACGCTGAGAGATAACTTTCGGTTAAGGCTAGTCGCTAGATCGCTAAGTGTATAGCATATAGTAGTAACATGTGGAGTTTTGAAATTTAGATTTATTAAATTCATCATCCTGTACTTGAAGCAGATGGTTGGGGGAACGATGGCGTTATCAAGATTCTATGGTTCTGTCATCCCGAGCTGTCGTAGTCCCTAGCCTACTTAGTCAAGGGAAATAGTCGACCCAACCTGATCGAAGGATCCTTTTCAGTAACCATGGGTTGCACCATCCAAGAAAATGTTGTAGACCTATGGTGGTGTTTTTTTAAAGAGACAAGCTTAAGTCCACCTTAGCTCACGGAGGGCTTTTTGCCCTATCAAATGCACCATATGATTCACAACTCAAAGGACAGAGCCATTGGAGAGCATATAGGTTATAGTCATGACCGTAATATAATGGTGTCATTTTGCGACAGCCACTCGATCAGAGGACTCTGGTCATAACCACATCATATGTGGAGCCCACTGGCCAAACCACATGGACAGAGGACTGTTGACCTCACTTTTGGAGTGAGCTCTTAACTTCCTCATCATAGATCTAGGACTCTAATAGACACTAAGAGCTCTTTAGTCTTAAGATACTTCTAGTGATTATGTGAACACAAAACCTAAGTCTAGAGACTTAGAAGACTTAACCATAAGAATAGGTCATGCCTTAGGGATTTAGGAAAATTTTCCTACCCTATAGCCTTAAACTCAATCCTTGCTTCCTTCTTCAAACCAAACTTCCAAATCAAATGATTGGAACCCATGATCAAATTCAAATTCCAAAACCCTTCCTAAGCCCTTTGATTTTATCTTATGGACTTAGCCTTAACCAAATTCAAATCAACCTCAATCTAATTGATTTTCTTATATACCAATTCAATCCCAACTCAAATTCCAAATCAAATGACTAGAACCCAAAATCAAATTCAAGTTCTAAAATCCCTTCCTAAGCCAAATGAATCACCTTCATATACTTAGCCAAAACTCCCTTTAAATCAAATCAAACTTAATTTATTTCTTTATATATCAATCATTCCTTCATTTATATTCACAAAAATAAATGAAATCAAAATTCAAACCCTTCAAATCAAATCAAACTAAATCAAACTAAATCAAGACATTTCTTAAGCCATGTGGACTTACCTCCATAAGCTTAATCAAATTTCAACCCAAATTAACCCAAACTCAATTGATTTCTTTATAAATCAATCATTCCTTCATTTATATTCACAAATATAAATGAAATCCACCTCCAATGACCAAATATAATTCAAACTAAATCAATTCCTTACTTAAGTCCTTTTGACCTACATCCTTAAGCTTGGTCAAATTTGCTTCCAAATCACTCTAAACTAAAGTGATTTCTCATGAATCATTATATCTTCATTTATAATCAAAAATATAAATGAAATATAAATCCAAATAGCCAAAATCAAACCCAAATCAAATCAAATTTTTAATTTTAGCCTTTTTAGCCAATCTCTTGAACTTGGCTAAATGATACCCAAATCAATCCAAAACCTATGAATTTATTCATGATTCAATCATTCCTTCAATCATTGTTCCAAATATAAACATAAACTATAATTATCAAACCAAATCCAAGTCAACTCAAATCAAGCCCATGTTGACCCCTTTTGATTGAAATTATCATATGAACCAAAATCCATTTTACTCTAAACTAATTGCAATTGAATTTATGTTTCAATCATAGGTTCATATGTGAGTTCAACTAAACTTGAATCAAGTAAAAACCAAACCAATTGACTCATTTAGGTCCACTTGACCCAAAGTGACCTAAAAACTTTTTTGAGCCAAGTTCTAATCCAACCCAAATTGGATTGAACTAAGCCCATCCAAACCTCATATCATGATTAATAATCATTCTAGGGTGATCAACTACCTTGAATTGGGTCAAATCAAATTAACTTGGTCCTTTGACCAAGTCAACCTTTAGCCCAAATGAAACTCAAACTAGCCAAAACCCACCATATACCAAATTGATTGAAACCAATTCATAATAATGATTGAACATGACCAAACTCTCAATTGAGCCAAACTAAGTCTAATTGGCCATTTGACCTAAGTTGACCCAAATTGGCTTAAAAAGTCAAAATGGCTCAAATCAAGATTTAATCCAAATTGATTGCAACCAATGGCTCAAGTTCATTCAAAATCACTTATTGAACTTGACCAAAGCCATGATTGAGCCCAATTTGTCCAATTGGTTAACTTGACTCAACCTAGCCCAAATTGACCTAAAAGGTTAAATTGGACAAAATCCAAATTAAACCCAAATCAAACTAAATTAAAGCCTATAATCATTTTCAATTAACCAATTGAACATGAACCAACACCAAACCCAACCCAATTTGGTCAAATTGGTCAACTTATCCCATTTGACCTATTTGAATTCAAACGAGCCAAAATCAAACATAAGCCAAATTAATCGAAACCACTTGAACCAAAACTCTTGAAATCATCATTTAAACCTAACCCAAGTCTTGGTTTGACCCAATTTGACCAATTGGTTAACCCAATCCAACCTAACCCAAATGACCTCATTTTGATCAAATGAAGCCAAATCACCCAAAACCAACTCATAGGATCCTAGGAGCTGGCTAAACCCGACCCAAACCAGTCCTAGTTCACTCCCAAAATTAGCCCAAATCCATAATGGACCCCACCTAAGGGGATTAGCCATTGGACACACCCCATTTACATTGGATTCTTTTCATAAGAGGCAAAGTCCACTTTCTCCTCTCATGGAAGCCATCCAATTGCCAAATAAGGTATTCTTAAACCCCCGCCCAGCCCAATCTAAGCCAGCCTAGAACTTGCCATGGACCAAGGGAAATAAACCAAGCCACTCCACTCATGGATGAACCCCATGGGCAAAGGGAAGGACCAAACCAACCCAATCTCCCCACATGGGACAACTTAAAAGTGTGCACCGCATCATCAGCCATGTGGCGGTGACTGGATTAAGGGTTAATTAGAGTTGTTTTAATTAATTTTTAAGGCTAAAACTTCCTAAAATCATAACTAATCCTAGAAAAATCTAAAGACATAAATGATGGCTCATTTTAAAGGTATTTCAAAGTAGAATCCAAGAAAATTATTATTAATTAATTTTGAATAGTAATTTTGACTTAATTAAGATATAATTAAAAATTTAATTAGCCTAATTACATTTTGATTAATTGTCCAATTAATTTAAAATTTTTCAGAGATGTTTAGGGGGATGACCTCTGCCTCACCTATTTTTCTTGGGATTTATTGGATAGTTAATTAGGGAAATCAATGGATTAAACCTTAATTACTCTCCAATCTTAATTAAAGATAATTAAGCAAATGAATAGTAGATTAATTAATTAATTAAGCTTATTGTCATGTATTAACTATGAGAAGGCTTAGGGAAGTGGTTTGTGTTCATTCCTTATGACCATTTCATTAAGCCTATTCATTTGTTTCAAATTAATTAAATCTTAAATAATTAATTAGCCACTTAATTAATTAATTAAAATAAAGGATATCTAATTATTTCATAGCCTCATTGGTTGTTTGAGATGACTTAGGGATTGGGATTGAGGCCGCTTTTTTTATCACTTTCCCTAAGTTAATTTCATCATCCTAATTAAAATATATAATCAAAGGATTTAATTAACCAATTAAGGGCTTAATTAAATTAATTTAAAATCCATTCATTCATAACTTTCTTTAATTAATCTTGGGTAGCTCTTTGGGTGTTCAATAACCTAAAGAGAGAGTTAATGAAATTATGGTTAGCTCACATGTGTGAGAAAACCATAAAAGTAATTATGTGAGTCCCTTAAGCTTAATTAACTATTAATTATGAGCCAATTGTATTAGACCCCTTTCATTTCTTAGGAGTATTGCTAATTTACTTTTCATGTGGTTGCATCTCATGTTAGCTCATCATTATTTAGTTAATTAGCTTAAGGTGGTGTAAGTAAAGGTTAATTAATTGATTTAATTCATACTTTAACCTAAATAACACATAAAATCAACCTAATTGCTTTTCATTAAATCAAATTAACCCACACATATGGGGAGTGGGATTAGGGTTAACAAACCTCTTTCATATTTCTTAAATCAAATCAAACATAAAGATCAAAAATGGCTTTAAGAAACTTTGGTTTATTTTAAATGAGTTTGTTTAACATGATTGTCCTTAGGACTTAGTTGGATTGAATGAAATTACATGCTTGTATTTCTTTATTTCTTTCCAATCATGTTAAAATATTGTATGCAACTTGTACTCATGCATTCATTTCTTTCAAATTAATCAAATGAAAATGATCTCCTTTATGCCAATTTGCATGTGTTGACTTAGTTAGAAATATATGTGGCAATTATCACAATTAAATCTCAAATGTATTTTCAAAAGCTTATTAATAAAGAATAATATGTATATTGTGACTTTAGTTACACATACATAGGAGATGCATGCGAATATAAGCTTAGTGTATGAAGTGAAGTCTTTCTTATATTCATGTGTTGATTTGCATAAGTTTGAATGTTAATGGGTATATTAGTCTGGACATTCCCAGGATGCACAGCTTTATGTAGCCCCAAGGAGGTTTCTACCTCACTCCCATGGTGCAGAACAATGGTGGCATACTCATTTTATTTCATTGTTATGCATCTTAATATTGCAATTTAGATAGGGCTTTAGTTCATTCACACAAATAAATCAATTCAATTAAATGCTACTTTCACATGATTTTTCTATTCTTATAGTTGTCTATACATCCATATGTATTTAAGAATAGCAGGTATATTAGTATGGACATTCCGAGGATGCACGGCTTTAAGTAGCCCCAATGAGGTTCCTACCTCACTCCCCTGGTGCAGAACAATGGTGCCGTACTTGCTTAAAACTTTTATATATTTGGATGTGCATTTAGCTAATGAAAGAAAATCCCATTTTTCTATTAAAAAGACATGCACTCATACTTTGTTCTAATAGTTGAATTGATTAGTCATATAATTTAGAGTTCTTTTCTTATACTTCTGTATAAGAATTTAGACAGAGCTTTAAATTAATATGACAAAATAACTCAACTAAATGAAACATCAACTCCATGTACATTTGCTTACATTCATCATTTAAGTGTGTTAAGATACAAATTGCATGTATAGAATTGTTTAGGACTTATCATATGCATACCACATACATGATGGAAAGAAATGAACAAACATGTGCTTTGTGATAATAATTAATTTCAATTGATCTTAAGATGTCTTTCTTATTGAATAGGATTATTTAAAGTAAAACCTAAACCAAGGATTAATTAAAACATGTAATAAGCCATTTACTAAAGAGAATTGATTAATTAATTTGCTTTAAATGTGGCTTAGGGTAAGGATGAAAGAGAGTGATCCTCTCTATTCCTCTCTTTATAACACTTAGTTATTAGGTGTAAGCCAAGTGAAATAAAATAAAATATTAAGTAAAAATTTACAAATCAATTAAACCATTTAAATTGTAACCACCCTCTATAATTAAATATTTTTATACTTAGGAAATCTTAATTCTAAAGCCTAGTTAAGACATACCACATAAGTCTTAATACACACACATTAGATTAAGTCACCACTTCTAGCTTTATGTTCGGGTGGTGCATGGTTTGATATATGCATATTTTGTGATGTATTATTGTAGACTGGATGTTATGGTGTATGCTTTGTAGGCTAGATGTTAGGCCGTGATTAGCCTAATTATGTCTTCTACAAGAGATTGTGCTTAATGGGGCACTTAAAATAATATAAATACTCTCTTTTTGGGTTGCTTAAGCCCTAAGTATAACCCAAATTAGGATAGGTGGACTTGGTTATGTGTAGGGCGCTAAGTCCAAATTATTCATATAATTATTTAGGTTATATGGTGTGTTTATCGAACAGTTATTTTGTAGGTGTAGTTAGATTTACTTTTCTTATTTTTGATGTAATCTTGCATTAGGAATTAGGATTAGTGTTATGAGGGTTAAGGATGAACATTGGCCAAGGTTAATCTTGGGGTTCCATGTGATGTCTAGAAGCCTATCAAATCAAATGAAGCAAAGTCATGAAGATATGAAGACATGACCCCCATAACATCTATTCATTTGTAATTGTAATTATTCTTTCATAAACTTGGATGTATAAGGGTAGAGCTCGACTACTCATTTCTTTTTTTGAGTTGTACGGTGGTACCTGACCACGCTGACCTATTTTTCTTTTACGTTGAGTTTATAGATTGTGTGATGATTTCTTTACATCGTGTAATAGAAATGGCATGTATTTTTCTAGTTTCTTCATATATGATGGTTAATGTGTGATCTGGATCTATTAGGCTCTTAGGGATAAATAAACTTTTTACCCTAATCACAACTCAAAACTAAATTTTCTAAAATAACTCATAACCTCATTTAAAACTTAGGTATTCAATCAAGATAATTAAAAAATTTAGCAACCCCTTAGCTGAATGTTGTATGTTTAACATCATGCATATCATCTTATTTTATTCTTACTAAGAGAGAACTTCCATCCTTGCATGATAGGGGAAGACTTGACCTTTGAGGGTCTCCCTTATGGTGGAAAATACCTATTTCTCTCTTATTTAGCCAATAATACCATTTCATCATGCATTTAGACATATAAAATTCTATGTCCTGTGCCAAAATGAAAAGTGCAAAAATTAAATAAAATTTGATAAAATTTGCATTAGACTAAGTCATTATTCATACCACTCATTCTCTAGTCTCTTTAGGGAGGACTTTAGTTTCTTTCTAAATGATAACAACCTAGCCCTCTTGCAAAACATATGACTTGATTACATGGTTTTAAAACATAGGAGGAGTTAGCTGGATGCCACCCTAAGCGGTTATAAGTCCAACGGTTGGGTGGTTTACCCTCTCTTATGGAAGTAAATAATATACCCATTTTTTGCCTTAGATTTATGATGTGCTTTGGCCCTCGCTAAAGCTCTCTAGATTTAGGATCTCAGGTTGTTGTTTCTCCTCAGGCTACAAGCATAAATCCTCATCTTTTAAGAATTTTTATAATCTTGTATTGTGGGATTATAAGTCCTAGCTTTCTAATAAAATTCCAATGCAAACATATAATTATCTTCAATTATATAAAGCCCAACCATAGGATAGTTTGGGAAGCTCACTAGATTTTCTAGTATCATGAGCATCTCCTACTCATTTCTTTGGCTTTGATAATAAGCCTCTCCCCTTTTGATCTATCCCACTTGATTTTTTAAACATAGTCAATTTATTGATAGTCCTATCTTTGAATTCTTTGGAGACAACAATTGCCTACTTTAATCGAGAGTATTTCTAAGGAACTCATCTTCCATAAGATATAATTAACTATGGTGGCTTGCCCCCATAGGGAACTTTAAAATCCAGTTTAAATAAACCCTACTTTATTCATCCATGTAAAGTGGGGGAAAAATCTCTAGTTCATGCTTTAGGAGTCCTTATTAGGTGATTAGGTCCATCATAGGGTAGTGATTTCTATCTTTCAAGATAGTGCACTATTCCTTGATGTCGTACCTGATCACCTTAATAAGTTCACCCTCAGATCTACATGGTGTCCCCTCCATTACACACACATCAATATCAAGAATAAACACCACAAGGAAACATGTCACATCCTTACTACATGAGATTGATTCAGAGTAAATATAATATAACATTTGATTTAACTTTGACTCCTTTGTGAGCTAGTGTTTTCTTAATTTTCACCTATGATAAACCATTAGGAAAGGTGGATGAATTGAATTTTAGCTTTAAGTTTTTTTATATTGAATTTTATTTAGCCATTTATAACTTAGTAATTTATTTTATTTTTATAATTATATTGATACTTGATTTTGATTAATTCGATTTGAGCTTGCAATCACATTTTGATGGTGAGTATCCCCTCTGATTGAAATCTATATTCAACGTAACCATCATTGGGGTATATAAATCTACTTGATCATTTAGTTTATTGTTCTAGATCCTATCGACTCTATTAATTTAGTAATAGAGGATTAGATTTAGATTTATATTTTGAGAATTTTGAATTCAAGATTATTGAATATAATTATCTTAAATATTTTGATAATAATGACACCTTTGGTTGATATTTTCAAATAAGTCATCCATCATTGGGGGGTTATGAGATAGTCATTATACTATCATATGATAAAATTAGCTTCTTAGAGATTTTCTCAAGTGGAGAAAGCTATAACATCATTAGGTTTTATTAACCCATACCTAGTCCACAGATCCAACCAGGAATCAACCCATGAAGCGTCCCCAGACATTAGATTCATGCATTCAACACAGTGTCAGGGCCTATGCTGGTTATTTAGAATCCTTGTATGAATTTTGGAATATTCAAATTGAATTGAAGATTGATTTATATTTCGTACAAGAATTCATCACTTTTAAATGATTGCACAAATTCTGAAGCACTTGAATTAAGTGATAGTTGGCTCCATAATTTATGCAAAATTAATATATTTAAAGTCTATTTAGAATTTAAGCTAACGCCTTCTGTCTGCTAGCATTCATATGGCACAGATCCGGTGGTGTAAGGTATTTCAACTCTTGTTCAATTATTTATATTAATATTTATTTGTTTGCATTTAGTTCATAACTCACTGAGTTCTTTAAATTTTAATGAAACTTAGCTCATGATTGCTGAGAAGCTCGTAGGCTTATCATAAGTCTCATTCAAATTCTTTTTGCTCTGACGATTTTAATATGGTATATAGCTCAATCCAATTGTTCAGTATGCATTGTAACATAATTTAATAGTTCAATAAGAAATACAATTTATGCTCATTGATGAACTTTCAAACCTCATGAGCTCAACACATTAAATGTTTATTCTTAGTCATAAGTGAGTCATTATATCCCCTTCAAGCTTATAGGTAATTATCGGATTCTTTACAAGTTCTTTGAAAATTTTATTTGATCTTTATTCTGATTGAAAGACAATCTTTTAAATCCACTATACGTTTTGTTTGTGCTCGTAGGCAACTATTAAGATCACCGAAAGCTTTATTTGAATTTTGTTCTTGTTATGAGACAAACCCTCAAGTTCATTAAACTATTATTTATGATTGTCAACAAGCCGTCAAGTCTCCTGTAAGATCATTCTTATTTAAATACTTTTAGAATTTTATATGTAGGTTTATTCTTTAATTTATCATTCTCAAATAAGTTCAATTTAAGCTCATCAATACTTTCATTTGTTCTTATTTAAGTCTCCCGTCAGTCCAAAATTTGATAGCCTCTTAGTGTCGTCCCCTCGTAGGGCACTACATCGGAGGCTATTTGGCCTTCCCGTCAGCTCTACTGAGCATAACAGTCAATGTTTCATGATACTACGGTCTTAGTCTTCTATCTGTTAGCTCTACTGAGCATAACGAGGTCTTCAAACACCTGCAATTTTAATTTAGAGTTCAATTTTGAGCTTAGAGTTCATTTTACATTAAATTAATTAAGTCCTCTATCAGTCTGAATTCTAGCAGCCTCCCGGCATCTTCCCCATATAAGGGGCTACATCAGGAGTTATTCAACCTTCCTGTCAGCTCTATTGAGCATAACGGTTAGTGTCACGTGACACTACAACCTTAGTCTTCTACCTATTAGCTCTACTGAGCATAATGGTGCCTTCAAACACTTGTAATTTTAATTTAGATTTTAATTTTGAGCTTAGAGTTCATTTTGCATTAAATTAATTTAAGTCCTCTATCAGTCCAAATTTTGGTAGCCTCTCGGCATCTTCCCCACATTAGAGGATGCATCAGGGGCTATTCAATCTTCTGTTCTTACCAATAATTGTTTCTTGCGACACTTTCATGATCTTCTATGCAGCTCTGAGCATAGCTCTTCAAACTTCGTCATCTGAGCATAATGAGGTCTTCAAACACTTCAGGAATAGCACCATATGGAGGTAGATCTGCTAATGCAGCCATTTTATCAAGTGCAATATTCAAGTACTCTATTGATGCTTTATGATGGTGATCCAACAACTTGTCCAACAAAAAAAATTTTAGCTAACAACCTCCTAATGCCACTTCCACTGAAGATGTTCTCTAAAACATAACAGGCATTCTTTGCGTTGAACAATGCCACTGATGAGCTTTATGAAGTGCCCAAAAAGGCCCCCTGAGAAGCAGCCCTTTCAAAAACATTAATATTGAAGGTTTGCAAAAGCAGGCTCCATAACATTTCTTGAAACTTATACATCATAAACTAGCGGCATCTCGTTCTTCACCGTGATCTGTCCCAAACCCACTGTCAAACACTTGTGAAAACTTACTTAAGATGATTCAAACCCAAAGAAAATGGTTACGGCTTCTATTTCAAATCTCAAGCTCTCATACTCTTTGAAATCCTTTCCATCAATCCTCAGTATGACAATCGGATCCCTCTTAAGCTCTACTGCAACACTGTTAACCTCAGTTTTGGAGTGAGTTTTTAATTTCTCCATCTTAGACATAGGACTCCTCTAAATACTAAGAGATTCTTAGTGTTAAGATACTTCCAGGGATTAGGTGAACACTTAACCTAACCCTGGAGACTTAGAGGAGTTAGCCATAGGAATAAGTTATTCCTTAGGGGTATTAGGAGGACTTGCCTACCCTATAGTTTGAACCTAATCCTTGCTTCCCTCCTTCAAACCAATTGATTTTCTCAAATCAAATCTTAGATCAATTCCAACTCAATTGATTTTCTCAAATCATAAATCAATTCAAAATCCAAATCATAAATCAATTCCAAATCAAATGATTAAAACCAATGATTGAATTCAAATCCCAAAATCTTTCGTACACTCTTTTGATTTCATCTTATGGACTTAGCTCAAACCAAATTCAAATCATTCCAAACTCAAAAGATTTTCTCGTACCTTATTTATATTCACAAATATAAATGAAATATAAATTCAAATAACCAAAACTAAACCCAAAGTTAAACCAAAATCCAATTTATATCCTTTAAGCCAATTTCTGGTATTTAGCCAAATCATTCTCAAATCAATCCAAACCCTTGGATTTTTCTCTTCAAACAATCACTCCTTAAATCACATGTCAAAATATAAACATAAACTACAATCACCAAACCAAAATCAAACTAACCCAAGTCAAACTCATGTTCATCATTTTAACTTGAAATTGTCAAATGAACTAAAACTCATTTGACTCCAAATCACTTGCAATTGGATTTATATTTCCATCGTAAGTCCATATGTGAGTTCACCCAAACATGAATCAAGCCTTGATCAAGCCAATTGACTCCTTTAGGCTCACTTGACCCAAAGTGACCTAAAGGACCTTTTTGAGCCAAATTCTAATCCAACCTAAATTAGATTGAACTAAGCCCATCTAAGCCTCACATTGTGTTCAACAATTATCTTAGAATGATCAATCACTCAAATTAGGTCAAACTAAAGTCAAACCTAGCCTTTGACCAAGTCAACACTTAGCCCAAATGAAACTTAAACAAGTCAAAATTCACTATAAGCCAAATTGATTGAAACCATTGATCTAAACCAATCCATAATCAATGATTGAACATGATCAAGCCATCAATTGAGCCAAACCAAGCCTAATTGGCCACTTGACCTAAGTTGACCCATATTGACCTAAAAAATTGAAATGGGTCAAATCTTGATCTAAGCAAAATTGATTGCAACCAATGGGTCAAATTTATTCTAAATTGATTATTAAACTTGATCAAAGCTTCAATTATTAACCTAGTCCAATTGACCATGAACCCAACTTGACCTAAAAAGTCAAATCAACTTGAAATCAAATCAAATCAAAATTAATTGAAACCAAAGCTTACAATATATTTCAAATAATCAACTAAGCCTAAACTAACCCATGACCTAACCAATTGAGTTAAATGGGTCAAATTGGTCAACTTGACCCATTTGACCCAAATGAACCTAAATGAACCAAAACTAAATCTAAACTAAATTGAACCAAACCAATGATACCCATAAGCTCCAAATGATCAAATGAACTTGACCCAATTTGACCAATTGGTCAACCTAACCCAATTTAACCCAACTTGACCTAAATGGATCAAATTGAACCAAATCAAATCAAATGAACTCCAAATCACTTGAAATTTGGCCCAACCCATTTTTGAATCATTTCAAATCTATCCAAATTAAAATCATGGCCAAATGACCACTTTGCCCTTAGGTCAAAGGATATCCTATGACCAAATTCACTTGGAATTTGGCCATTTCTCTCTCAATGCCACTTGGCATCCTTCCATTAGTCCACATGGGCATTAAGGGAGGTGGTGAACATGACCCAATGAGCTTGGGTCAGCCATGACCCAAGGCAAGGTCAAACTGACCTCCCCAATGGCATTTGAACACTTGGAACTCCAAATGCACTCACCTAGCACATAAACATCCATTGTCCTTCAGTCCATTACCCAATATGACCCATGTGGGGTGTTTTGTAACTCAAATCGTGCCTCTAATCCATGTCATTGATAAAAAATGGCAAAATAGCCTCTCACCATCCAATCCAAGGAGGGGAGATATACCCCCTCTCTTTCCCACTAAAACCACAAGCAATCATTTCCTCAGAGATAGAGGTTGAACCGAAGCCTCCCCAAGCTTTTCCAAGCCATTCCCGAGCTCCCCCATTTCCCATCCTTGGTTTTACTCTAAGCTAAAACATGGGAGGTGAGCTCAAATTCCAACTCATCCAATTCTCAACCAAAACCAAATTAAGCTTGTACACACCATCAGTGGACTTCGTTGAGCTCAATCAAGTCATTTCCCAAGTCTCCAAGCCACGTGAAGCACCACTTCGATCAAGGCCCATCACCATTGAAGGGGAGCTTGGTCAACCGAGCAATCTACTTCAAATCAAGGTCGGATTCCTTCAACAGAGCTTCGTCTCTACTAGACGAAGCTACCTCCTCTGTTGGAAGCACCGGTGATAGCCTCCAATGAGATAATTGCTTGAAACGTAGCCATAGGAAAATTGGGTTGGTCCTTTTTGAAGAAATTATCGCCCTTTGAAATCTTTACCGTTGGATGTGCATCCCCCCTCCTTTCGAAGGTGTGGGATCATTTTGATCCCAACCCGAGCTCGGGTGAGCTCAAATTGAATGAAGAGAGATGAACAGTGTTTATCTCTCATCGCTCACGAAGGAGAAGGTTCATATGCCGTCCATTCTACTTGATTAGAATAGACAACTGTGATCAGATCATGCTAGATCCCCTCTGATTCATTCCTAAACCACAGGATTAATCTCGGTCGTCCGATCTTAGATTGAACGGCCCGTAGAGAAGATATGTCTGCCGCCAACTAACTAAGCCGATGGATGTGACAACGTAAATAACCTATCCCATCGCATCATGTGAAAACTGCATCGCGTTATGTGCCGCGTTAGTCGCCACATGGCTTGACGGGATTAGGGGTTAATTAGGCTTAATTAATCTGATTATAATGGTGAAACTTTCAAGATTCATAAATAATTATAGAAAAATCTAAAAAATACAAATAAACACTCATTTTAAAGATAATTCAAAGGAGAATAATATAAAATTAAATCTTATTAATTTTGAAAAGTGATTTTAACTCAATTTAGGTTTTATTAGAAATATAATTAAGCTAATTACTCTCTAATTAATCTAGCAATTAATTCTAAACTTTTTGAGATTAATTAGTGGGATGACCTCTACCTCCCATGATTTTCTTGAAATTTATTACTTGATTAATTGGTGAAATTGCTTGTTTCATCCTTAATCACTCTCTTAATTAATTAAATTATTAATTAACATATTAAATAGTGATAAATTCATTAATTAAGCTTACTAATCATCATGAAATAGTGAATAAATATAGGGAATGAGATTAGGATCTCTTTTCTAATCTTTTTCCTTAAGTTTATTTCCTTTGGATAACACTTAATTAAGTTGCAATTAATTAATGACTTAATCACTTCATTAAATAATTCAATTAATCAAACTCAAAACCAAATCATTCGAGAACTTAATTATTCAATTCTTGGGTAGATTCTTAGGTGTTCAATAACTTAAGAAAATTCGAAGGAAATTATAAGCAAACTACATGTGTAGGAGGGCTATAAACATATTTAATTAAACCCTTTAGCTTAATTAACAAATAATTGTGAGCCAATTGCATTATGCCCCTTTATTTCTTAGGTGCATTCCTGATTTAATTTCCATGTGATTGCATATCATATATTGGCTCATAATTACTTGGATAATTATGTTTAAGTGGTATAGGTAAGGGATAATTAATGAATTTAATTCATACCTCAACCTAATCAAAATATAAAGTCAACCTATTGTTTTAAATTAAACCAAACCAATTCACACATGGGGAATGGGTTAGGATTAGCAGACATTTCTCATATTTTCTAAGTCAAATCAAATTTAAAAATTTTAAAAAAAATCTCCTTATAGAATTTTGATTCATTTTAAATGATCTTACTTTATAGGATTATCCTTAGAAATTAATTAGGCTGAATGAAGTCATGTGCTTACATTCCTTTATTTCTTTCCAACCATGTTAAATATTATTTGCCATATGAAATCATGCATTCATTTCTTTTAAAAATTTATTAAAGAAAATATTTTTTTATGTCAAATTGCATGTGTTAGCTAAAATTAAGAATATGAGTGGATATTATCACTTTTAAACCAAAAATTACTTTTCAAAACTTATAAATCCAAAAAAAAAATTATGAAGTGATGCTAGTTATAAATATTTATAAGCTTGCATGTGATGATGGCATGAGATGTGTTATGAACACTCTTCCCTTCTCTTAAACAGATTTACACTTCATATTACACATGTAAATCTTATAACCAAATCAAACATCAATCTTTTGCATGATTCCTTATCCATTTGGTTCTTTTTGTACATCTACATGTTTCTAAGAAAAGTGGTATATTAGTATGGACATCCCAGGGCTGCGAGGCTTCAAGTAGCCCCAAGTGAGTCTTGTTCCTTATACCCCTGGTGTAAAAAATATTGGTTCCATACTCACTTATAACTTTTATACATATGGATGTGCATTTAGCTAATGGATAAAAGAGTCCCTCTTTTCTACATAACAAAGACATGCATTAATGGAATATCTAAATTTTCAAATCACATATCTTTACATTCATCATCAAAGTGTGCTAAAATTTCCATTGCATGTATAGGTATGCTTAAGATTATTCTTGTTCATGGTATACATGGTGAAAAGAAATGAATGAGTGTGTGTTATGTGATAGTAATCTATCCTAACTAATCCTAAGATGTCTTTCTTGTTGAATAGGGCTATTTAGAGTAAATCTAAACTTTGGATTTATAAAAATACATAATAAAATATTCACCAAAGGAAATTCATTAATGAATCTACCTTAGAAATGCTTTAAGGTAGGGATGAAAGAGAGATCTCCTCTCTTATCTTCTCTTCACAATATTTAGTCACTAAGTGTAGGTTCATTCAAACTAAATCAAATCGTCAACTAAAATTATTATGCCAATTAAATCACTTAAATTAAAACTACAATCTAAATTAAACTTTTCACTCTTAGAATATTCCAACCTCAGAGCCCACCTAAAACATCCCACACAAACCTTAAATGGCACACACATTAGGTTAATTCACCACTTCTAGCTCTATGTTAGGGCAGTGCATGATTTGATGTATGATTTTATTTCATGATGCAATATTTTAGATTAGATGTTAGGATGTATGTGCATAGACTGGATGATATGGTAATCTTAGCCTAATCATATCTTCTACAAGGAATTATGCTAAAGGGGCATTGTAATAAAAATAAAAATACTTTTACTGTGTAGGTTGTTTATACCCCTAAGCATAATCCAAATTAGGATAGGTGGACTTGGTTAACCATGCATGGGGTCCTAAGTCCAAATTATTCCTATAACTGCTTGAGTTGTATGGTGTGTTTAGCTAACATTTATTTTATAAATGTAGCTAGATTTACTTTCCTTCCTTATAATATAATTTTTGCATTAGGATTATGATAAGTGTTATGGGGACTAAGGTGAATATTAGTTATAAGACTATGTCTTATATACCATGTGAGGCCTTAGAGCAAACCACATCTCAAGTCAAACCAAAAGAAAGAAAGAGATGGAGCCAATCAAAAATGAAGGAATGAAGGACAAGGAGTTAAGAATGGAGAATAAAGAATGAAGACCCCCATAATGCTTATCATTTCATAGTTGTAATTATTCATTTATAATTTGGGTTGTATAAGGGTAGAGCTCGACTACCCATTTTCCTTTTCTGGGTTATGCGTTGGAACCTGACCACATCAGGCCTCTTATTCTTTTACATTAATTTTATAAATTGATTGATATTTTGTTTATGATTGTGTAATTAGGATGGCATGATCTTCTAGTTTCTTAATTGTTTGATGGTTGTTGAATGGCCTGGATGCGATTATGCTCTTTGAATAAAATAAATTTTCTATCCAATTAATCAACTAAAATTAAATTAAATAACTCATAACCTCACCCAAATCCTAGGACATAAATCAAGATAATAAAAGATTTAGCAACGCCTTAGCTGGATGTTGTATGTCTCATATCATGCATGAATCATATTATCTCACTCTTGCTAATGGGGGGCTTCCACACTTGCCAGAGAAAATAGCTTGACTTTTGAGAGCCATGGTGGAAACACACCTCCTTCTTTATGATTTTGGCCCATAACCAACCTTCTCATGCATTAAACATATGAAATCGCATAGCTTATGTCAAATAAAAATGTCCAAAAATCAAAATAAAACTTGACAAAAATCTCTATTAGATTTAAGTCATTATTCATGCCCTTCATGATCTAATCTCTTAGGGAGTGTGTTTAAGGATTTACTCTCTTTTCTAAACAAACAACACCCTAGCTATCTTGCAAAGCATAATACTTGCCTACATGTATTTAAAATCATAGGTGGAGTTAGTTGGCGGCCACTTCAAGCAATTGTAAGTCTAACAATCAGGTGCCTTACTTTCTCTTGTGAAGGTAAACCATATACCCATTTTTCACCTTAGATTTAGGTCGTGCTTTAGCCCTTGCCAAAGCTCCCAAAATTTAAGATCTGAGGTTGTTGTTTCCCTTTGCGAGCTACAAGCATAAATCCTCACCTCTTAGATATTTCTACAATCTTGTATTGTGGAATTATAAGTCTTAGATTTCTGATAAAAATCTAACTCAAACATATAATTCTCTTCAATTTCAAAAATGTAAAGCCCAACTATAGGATAGTTTAGGATGTTCACTAGATTTCCTAGTATCATGAGCATCCCCTACTCATCTTCCTTTGGTTTTGATAATAACTCCTTTCTTTTGATCAATCCCATTTGACTTTCTAAAAATAACCAATTGATCAATAGCCATAACTTTGAAATCTTTGGAGACAACAATCATTTACCTTAATCTAGAGTATTCCTAAGGAATCTCATTTCTTATGATGTAATTAACTATGGG
Organism: Cymbidium sinense; assembly: GCA_021442155.1. NCBI lineage: Eukaryota > Viridiplantae > Streptophyta > Magnoliopsida > Asparagales > Orchidaceae > Cymbidium > Cymbidium sinense. The sequence continues at coordinate 13,533,691 of CM038221.1, read as the reverse complement.
GGCTTGCCTCCATATGTAACTTAACAAACCCAATTTAAATAAACCCTACTTTACTTTTCCATGTAAAGTAGGGGAAAATCTTTAGTATATTCGAAGAGCCATCATGCCTTAGGAGTCCTTATTATATGATTAGGTCCATTGTAGGGTAGTGACTTCTATCTTTCGAGATTGTACATTATTTCTCAATGTCATACCTGATCACCTTAATAAGTACATACTCAGATATGTGCGGTGTCCCCTCACATAGACACACACGAACAAATCTGAAAACAAACACCACAAATTTTTTTGGCGACTCCGCTGAGAAGGGTTCCTCTCTCCATCTTTGATAAATGATCATTGTCTTCAAGTATCGATAGTGGATTTGAATTTCATATGAGTCTGAGAATATCCTTCTTTTTCGTTGTCACTTAAATCATTTCATTCCTAAGCTAAGCTAGCCAACATCCTTTAGGTTTTAGGACCTCACTCCATGTAGGTCTTAAAACCCCTGTTGGGTCCCCCAATAGGTGAAAATAAAATTTAATCAAAAGAGATGACTAAATACCTTTTTTAACCTTCTTACCATCTCTATGGTAAGGTAAGGTTCATTCCACAAATGAAAAATAAACCCTTTATAAAAATATCACTTTTTAAAAGCACTTTCTCAAAGTTCACGTAATAAAATACTTACACAAAAATTTTTCACAAAATATATAACTCAACCCCATCTAACAATCCTCAGGATTGTTACATGTAGGTTCTTTTCAAAACCAAAGTCAAAATCACCTTTCAAAAAGCACATATTAAAGATGGACATCTTCATTCAACATACCTAGATTTATTGAATGAAGGTTTCATTTCCAAATAAAGTCATTTCATAAAATTGAAGTTGGAGTTTCTTCTTTTTCAAAAAAAGAACATATTTGGAAACCAAAATTCTCATTCAATATACCCAAACTTATTGAATGAAGGTTTCATTTTCAAATAAAATCATATCATAAGATTGAAACTCCACCCAATATATTCCATATATATTAGAGTTGGAGTTTCTTTCCTCTTATCAAAAGCACAAATTTGAAAATAAGCATCTTCATTCAATATATCCAAATTTATTGAATGGAGGTTTTATTTTCAAATAAAATCACACCATTTGAAACTCCACTCAACACATTCCACATGTGTTAAGTTGGAATTTCCTTCTTTTCAAAAAGCAATAATCACACACAAAAATTTCATCTTTGAAAAATAAAATATGATTAACTTCCATTTTACATACCCAAATTTGTTAAATGGAGATCTCCTTTGCAAAGAATCATAAAAATCAAAATACATTGGAATTCGATTTGACATACCCAAATTTGTCAAATGAGAGTTTCATTTTTCAAAAGAAAATTGAAAATAATTTGGATTCTATTTAACACGCCATATTTGTTAAATAAAAACCTCCCCTTTCAAAATAAATTTGAACTTTACTTAGCATACACAAATTTTCTAAGTAAAGATCCCATTTTCAAAATCAAAATAAAAATCAAACACATTTGAACTTTACTTAGCATACACAAATTTGCTAAGTAAATCCCATTTTCAAAATCAAAACAAAAATCAAACACATTTAGACTTTATTTCGCATACACAAATTTGCTAAGTGAATATCCCATTTTCAAAAATCAAAACAAAAAACAAAACACATTTGGACTTTATTTAGCATACACAAATTTGCTAAGTAAATATCCCATTTTCAAAACCAAAATAAAAATCAAACACATTTGGGCTTTATTTAGCATACACGAATTTGCTAAGTAAAGATTCCATTTCAAAATTCATATATGATACACATCATGGGCAAATAAGCAAAAAGAAAATAATTTTCAAAATATCTCATTTAGCATACCTAAATTTGCTAAGTGAGTAATCCCAAAATCAAACCTAAAACTAAATCAATTGACCCTCTATTTAACATACTCAAATTTGTTAAATAAAGGGTCCCCAAATATGAAATCAAACTTAAATATAGACCAATGGAAGCATCAAAAGTCTCTCCAAAATATTTTGAACCCATTCAACATACACAAATTTATTGAATGTGGGTTCTAAAATCAAATAAACTCAAAATGACTCCAATTTATTCAAAATCCCTCCTAAATTCAATGAGCCCCACTTAACATATTCAAATTGTTGAGTGTGGGTTCAAACTCTAAATCAAATTTTAAAAAAAAAGTCAGCAAAATACTAAGATAGAAAATCTGATTTGAGTTTGTTTCCAACAATTGCAGAGTTCCAGTTTAGTCTCAATCAACTTTTCTCAATTCAGTATAGTGCAAATGGACTCATAGAAGTATGTGTTTACCTTTCCCATTGGAATGGATTTGGCCTTGGATCGAGCCAACCTCCCCCAAACTGATTTTGCTCATCTGATACATTTTGGCTGAGGATTCGAGGGAGCTAGGATTACTTGTGAGGGGGTAAGCCTCTCCACTGTCACCAGGAATGCGGTGGCTGGGCAGAAGCTAGTCATACATATTAAGATGCCCTCAGATTATGAACTTCCCTCGCTGAAGAGGAAGGCGGTAGAAGTTCCCGTAGCAACTACAACTCGAGTGACCACACAGTCAGTTGTTCCCATCACTACCCTAGTGCGGGCCAATACTCGCTCATTGGCTTCCTCTAAGGGGAGGGCTACCCTGGCTTCAGGGATATTCTCCCCTATCTTTGAGGTAGGGTCTAACTCCCGTACTGCTCCACCTAGCTAAACCCAACACCGCAATAGAAGCCACAAGATCAAGCGACACCATGTGAGCATTGCCAAGGAGATGGAGACATTGTCTCACATTGCAGAAGAGGGGTCACCTAGGGTAGTTTCCCCTTTGCTTACTGAGAATAAGTTTCATCCCCTTTTCAGTTATGAAGGAGAAGAAGAGGTTAGGAGGATTACAGTATCACCTCCACCTCCAGTTCATTATGAGACACCTGTCAAAGATAAAAGAAGGTCATATGCTGGCCTCAAGATAGTTTTGCGCCAAGTTGGTAGGGCTTATGGATGGTCAGAGTACAAGGCCCAGTTTGATTTACGATCAATTATTCCTCGCAATGTAGGCGAGCAGATCCATCAGGAGAGGGCCAGAGAGGCTCGTGTATCAGTTCACATTACTAGCAGAGAGAGGCGAAGATATTCCAGGAATTCAATAGCCTACCCTTGTAGATTTCCCTGATCGATGTGCTGCCTGCGTTGGTCACACTGATAGCATTATATTGACTGGTACCACCCATCATAGGAGGGGAGCCCCCATGTAGAGGGAGTATATGTTGTCTCCATCACACCACTCTGCTCCACATCCGCCATCACCAGTGCAAGTTTCATCTTCTACATTTTCACCCAAAGCCATGAGAGCAGCGACATCGAGGGAGAAAGCCCCTTGGTGATCACTACGACCAAGGGATCCCACTTCATCTACGCCACCGACTGAGATGAGGGTGAGCTCTCCTTCTCGACCTCCTACTTTAGTTAAAATGAAGAGGGAGTGGTGACCTTGCAGTATCGTAGTTGTACCATCACCACTATCACCTCAACCAATCATGGATATAGCATCAATAGAAGGAGAAGGAGATAGTTCTATTATCCCCATGATGGTAGATTCCCTTAAGAGCAGCACTCCACCCATATTAATTGATTGTCATGAGCATGTGTCCTCCCAGTGGCGTAGCCCTCACGAGTACACTATAGTAGGGGAGGTGAGGTGTATCTCACGTTCGTTCCCATCATCACCTCGAGCATTTGTGCCTGCACAGTTAAATCGCTCCTTGGATGATATCTTAGCACAACATTTTACTGAAAAGAAACAAATCCTAGGGTATTATTGGCCTGATCTCAAAGAGGAGAAGGTTAGCTTTGACCCCAACAAAGATGATTTGTTGGAAGACACAATAGAGGTACATATGGTTGATACTAGAGGTTCTCTCCTTCGGGATCACCAGAGTTTGGAAGGTGTTGTGGTAGAACATGACGATACAGTCTATTTGACCCAACACCTCCTTCAACAACTCAAACAAAAAGATGAGCAGATTGATAAGATGGGAAAGAGACTTGAAGATTTGCTAGCAGCAGTTCTAGCATTTCAGAATCAAACTCTAGCAGTATATCCTACCATTGTGGAGACTGGCCAGCTTGAGATATTGCATGTCCTAGATCAACCCAAGAATTCACCTCTAGTAGAGCAGGGCAATACTAGCTTGTATAAGAAGGTAGTGGATAGTACCTCCATACAAGAAAAAGATATCAAACTCATGGTTGAACAATAAGTGAAAGAAGCACTAGCGCAAGCCCGAGGTGGTTCATAAGTTCCAAAGGCTAGAACCTACCCAGAGGAATTCGATGCTATCCAATATCCTAAAGGCTTTATGCCTCCTTCTTTCAAAAGTTTTGATGGTGGAACCCTCGCCAAACATAGAACATTTTAGTTACAACGTAGATAGTGATGCTATTCCGCCTCTTTGAGCCTAGCATAGCTTTTGATTGGTATGCTAAACTCCCCAACAATTCAGTGAAGACTTTTGTTGAGTTGGAGCAACTCTTTATTAAGAGGTTTATTGGAGCTCAACAAAGGGTAATTGTGGGCAATCACGTTATAGCTCAACAATTTCTCGGTGAGTCCCTTGTTGATTATATTATTAGATGGCATAATTTAAGCATGAAATGCGAACTGTAGCTATCTGAACATGTTATTGAAATTTTATTAAAGAATATTTATGGCCCGGTTGCCTTCATGCTTAAAGGTTTCATGATTAAGACATTTGAGAAGTTAATCAACAAGGCGGCTAGTCTACAAGAAGAGGTCAAATAACTTCCTTTTCAAGATCAGTCATTAAAACCAAAGCCTTAGAAAGTCTATGAAAAGAAGCCATGGGAAGTAGCAGCATTGGATAAGGGGAAGCAACCAGCTAGAGATCAGTATGAGAGACCTCAAACTCCACAGCTTTCACTTCCACCTCCTTTACCACCGCCTCGGTCATCTTATCATCTACTGCAGCAACCTCCACGGCCTTTGCACCTCCTCCTCAACCATACTCTCAAGTGATATATACCCCTGGTAGTTATCATCATCCACCTACTCTTTGGATAAATTGAACAAAACTTATTCATTTAAGAGAGAGGTAGTCAAGAAAATCTTTAAGAACCTCTTAAAGAAACCTAATTTTCAGCTACCCAAACCTAGGAAGCTGAAGGAAGTGGGCAGGACTAATGATCTTAACGTTTCCCCTACCACGGCATGCTAGGCCATGTTTTGGAGGATTACTTTACATTTAAGGATTGGTTTGAGCATAGCTACAAATCGGGCACTATAGTTATCCCTAAAGAATATCTAGTACAATAATCATCGAGTTCTATTAGGGTAATCCTTTGGGATACATGTGATCCTCTCAAAATAAAAGAAGGTTGTGATATCTCTTTATCCCAAACCTCTAAAAAGATTATTTCTAAAATCAAGAAACTTACAGCAAGGCAGCTCAATCTCCAACATCAAGGAAGGTTACAAGTTGCCAAAGATAACTTGGGAAAGTGGGAGCTCAATAGCGAGCCCATACTTGCGGGATAGATAGTGCAACCACCGACCGAGTCCAGCCTCCATTCTACTATTGTAGCTACTACTTTAGCCGGCATTCCCACTTCAGCTAGTTCTTCTTCTAGTATACATCTTATATTGGAGGATGAGGGCATCAAATCCCTCACCTCACTTACTTTAATAGATTTCTACTATGTACCTCCTTTTAAATCAAAGAAATCAAGGAATAAAGCTAGTTTGAATTACATATATGCCACTTCTGATGGGTTATCTGATTATACTCTTTTAGAAAATTCTTCAAGTCTTAATAATTATAATAACTTTGATCATCCTCTTTTTGATTCAAAGATGGACTTTCATTCTCTGAATAATACGAGTTCATCTCTTGAGATAATTAATCATGATTTGAGGGTCCTATAGGATGTAAGTTGAACTGATGAGTGAACTTTCCACTAAACCATCTCACAAAGTCATCGAAGTCAACCTTCATAGTGGCAAAGTTCTACCTTTTATGATAGCACCTCAAGATAAGGGAAAATAAGTCATTGGTACCAACGAGTAAGAAGCCCCTCCACAGGATGCTCCACCTATGGATATGCTTGTGGAGAATCAACTCAAAGTTGATTATAATGTCCTCCCTCACCTAAGAAAGTTGCCATCTAAACTAAGCATATATGATGCCCTTATCTTATCCAAAGATATTCATTAATCAAGGCCCTTCTTGATCCAAAAATATGCTTAGCTCAGATGACCACTGTTAGAGAGGAGGCACATTATTCAAGAGAAGCCTAGGGAGTCACATTCACCGATGAAGACCTTCTTCTAGGGGATATGGAGCACAACCATCCTCTTTACATTACAGTGGATATTATCAAATTTAGACTTTCTAGGTTGTTGGTTGAACCAGGTGCATCAGTGAACATTATGAGCCTGAAAACCCTTGCTTATTTGAGGATTGACATCTCTGAACTCTGAGGAGATCGGATGATGTTGAGAGGATTCAATGAGTAGGGCAAGAGGGCTTTAGCTCCATAGTGTTACCTTTGGAAATAGGCTACTGGAAGACTAAATCTAAGTTCTATATAATTGATTCGAATACATCATTCACTGCTTTGCTTGGTAGGCCTTGGATACACCAAATAAGATGATTCCATCCTCCTTCATTAGTCATCAAAAGAGAGATGGAATCAATACTATGTCAAAGGAGATGAAAATTTCTCGCTAGAGATTGAGATATATGAGGAACCTACTATCTTCCTCAAAATCAAAATATCTATTCTCAAATTGGCCAAAATTTGAATACAAAAGAAAAAGAAAAAGAAAGGACAAGTGAGAAAGGGACACTGAGGAAGAGGTAGAGCCACATGTTACATTTCACCCATAGTTCATTCCACCATACAGGCATATGGGTAGAATAACTCGACCTCCACCAAGTAGAGGCAGAGGTAGATACAGAGGCAATTCCAGAGGAGGAAGACCCCCTAGTTGGCCGCCAGTCGATAGAGGCTATGTTCCAGTTCACAGGGGTACTCCTACTTTTCACATAGACTTAGAATCCAACTTGGAGGATGAGTCTCATGTGATTAGCACACCAGCCAACCCCTCTTAGTAGGTCACATTGGAGGTGACACTCGAGCCAAACAGTGACGAAGACCAGGCCACCAAGAAAATCACAAATGTATTTGAATTAGGATTATGTAAAACCATTAGGTAGCAGTTGGGAACCTTAACTCTAACCCCACTTTCTTCTCAGAAAGTTGAGTGTTTGGTAGTTAAGGAAGCCCCTAGATCTTCCATGGATGTTAAGCCAAAGAGATTCCTATTGGGATCATCATCCTCAAGTCCAAAAGTAGATGTAGAACTTAAGGATAATTCATATAAAGATTTAATGGAATTACCTTTTGATTGGTACTTGCCTTGTGTTTATAATCTTGCAAAGAAAGGTTTGATTCCTTACACATGGTCCAAGCACAAGTCAGAGTATTTTTAGAAGTTATGGAATAACAAAGGCAGGGATGCACAATCAATCAAGATTAGATTGATGGGTCCCTGATGATGAATGTAGTTGTCACCAATCATCTGGAGTCTGATAGCATCTTCTCAAACCACACTAATTCTTATGAGGATGTGTGTTTAGAAACTTCAGATGATCATGATGATCTTCAAATCAAAGATGGCACCTCTAGAATTTGAAGAGACAATCCATTCAACTATCGACAAGCTCAAAGAAATCAACCTTAGGACAGAAGAAGATCCACACCCTATATACATCAGTTCTCTATTGAATGAAGAAGAAATCAATGACTTAGTTAGAGTATTGATTGAGTTTAAGGACTATTTTGCATGGAGCTATGAAGAGATGCCCGATTATCTCCATGTAGCACCACAAATAAATAGACCCTAATAAGCCCCATCAAGCAAGCTCCTAGACACATGCGACAAAATTGAACAAATGTGTCATTTTGAAGTCAAGAAACCGATCGATGGCTTTATCGGGAAGAAAAATACCCTACCTAGTTAGCCAGTGTCGTCCTAGTTAAGAAGAAGAATGGCCAAATTCATATATGCATCGATTTCAAGGACTTAAATAAGGCATGTCCTAAGGATGAATTTTCACTTCCTATACCAGAATTAATGGTGGACATCACCTCATCTCATGCAATATTCTTCTTTATGGATGGGTCATCTGGATACAACCAAATCAAGATGGCCCCCGAGGATGAAAGAAACACTGCTTTTCGAACCCCGATTGAATCTATTATTATAAGGTCATGCCTTTCCCTTAAAATGCCGGTGCTATACCAAAGCCATGACTCTGATCTTCAACAAACTCATTTATCATAAAGTTGAATGTTATGTTGATGATCTAACAGTCAAAAGCAAAGAAAATGAAGACCATCTTTTTGACTTGAGAGTAGTTTTCAAACGATTAAGATAATTCAACCTCAAAATGAACTTCTTGATGTGTGCATTCAGAGTAGCTTAGGGAAGTTCCTTGGGTTTGTTGTCTGGCACCAGAGAATAGAGATAGACCCAGAAAAGATCAAAGCTATCTTAGAAATGTCACCCCCTAAAAGTCTAACTCAACTCAGATCTTTCAAGGGTGGTTGGCATATTTAAGATGCTTTATCTCCAATCAATTGGGGAGATGCAAGCCATTTTAAGCACTTATCAAAAATGATGCTAAGTTCAAGTGGGATGACAAGTGAGAGAATACTTCTGAAGATATCAAACAGTATTTGGTGAAGCCGCCAGTTCTAGCAGCCCCTATCCCGGGCAAGCCACTTATCCTTTATACTACTGCATTGGATGACTCTCTTGGTGCTTTGTTGGCCCAAACCAATGATGAATGGAAGGAGAATGCTCTCTACTACCTCAACCGTTGTCTGATCCCTGTTGAAGTAAACTACCCACCTATTAAGAAACATTGCCTAGCTCTCATCTTTGCATCCCAAAAGCTACAACACTACATGCTTTCTCATAAGGTAAACTTGATTTCCAGAATCAATCCACTACAGTATCTCATAACACAGTCAATGTTATCTGTACATTTGGCACGTTGGTCTATGATTCTCTCGTAGTTAAATGTTACATTCGTACCCCTCCATGTTGTAAAAAGACAGGCACTAGTAGATTTCTTAGCAGCACACCCACTTCTTGCTGACTCACCGCTTAGTGATGATACCCTCGATGAACAAATCATGAACTTAGGGGACACTAATATCACTTGGGAGATGTATTTTGATGGTGCTTCCTTTCAAAAGGAGAAGAACCATGATCTACTCTTCCGTGAAACAAGGGGGAATCATCCTTTTAACTCACTATGATGATGAGATTCTCATACTATCTCCAATCCATGCACCAATAAAGCCGAGTATGAGCTTTGATTATTGGAGAGTTAGCTATTACAAGTGTGTCAAAAGCATCAAGGGGATTCTCAGTAGGTCATCAACCAGATTATTGCGTCCTATAAGGTTCTAAACCTAAGCTTCGTCACTACCTTGAGTATACCATGAAGCTGTTGGCCCAAATCCTTGAGGTCACCATCTACAAGGTTTCTTGAGGAGAGAACTTAGTAGTAGATACTTTGGTAAAACTTGCCAAAGAGTTGGCATGTCCGGAAGATGAGTCCATTCCAGTAAGGGTCTAAAATAGACAAGTCTTATCCCTTATTGATGTTGAACATGTCGAGAGCTACTCTCTTGAAGGGGAGGTTGCCATTGGCAAAAAGGATGAGGAGTCAGATTAGAGGCAACCATTCATAGATTACTTAAACACATGCAAACTACCTCAAGAGAAATCACAAGCCCATCAGATGATGCAGAGAGCTCTCTCTTATGTTCTCATGGAAGGCACCTTGTACCGACGGCCTTTCGATCAAATGTGGTTATGTTATTTAGAAAAATATGAAGCCCATAAGATCATGACGAGGTACTGTCATGAGTACATCAATTCAAAGATGAAAGCCAAGATCAAGAGACTAGGATACTACTAGCCTTTGATGATTACAGACTACATAGATATAGCTAGGAGATGTCATCAGTTTCAGGTACACTATATAGTCTTGCACCAACCACCCAACATTCTACACCCTACATTGGCCTCATGGCCATTTAAGTGTTATGGTACTGACATAGTGGGTCTAAATAATCCTCTTTCTTCTAAGGGTCATCATTTCATCCTAGCTACCCCCGACTGCTTTTCCAAGTGGGTGGAGGTGATCCCACTTAGAGAGGTCACAACTCAGCATGTGCTCTAATTTTTTAGGAATCATATCGTATATAGGTTTAGGGTGCCTTGATGAATTATATTCAATAATAATACTACATTCAAAAGCACCAAGATCAATAACTTCTCCAAGAGATACAGTATAGATTGGAGATACTCCACTATCTACTACCCCAGGGCGAATGTTCTAGCAGAAGCATTCAACAAAACTCTTATCTAGATACTAAAGAAGACACTCAATGATAACAAGCGACAAGGGCATGAGCAGGTAGTTGAAACCTTGTGAGCATACCACACCATGTATAGAACTCCAACTCAATCTACCCCATTATCTTTAGTGTATGGGTCCGAAGTCGTTCTACCAATAGAAATTCAGCTCCCATCACTGAGGATAGCAATGGGTAGTAAAATCACTACAGAGCAGAACATCGGGTTATGATTAGAAGAGCTCGAAGGTTTAGAGTAGAGAAGCTTATGGGCATACAAGAACCTCGAGTTGTACAAAGTCAAGATGATTTAAGCTCACAATAAGCTAGTCTGCCCTAGAGCTTTTCAAGTATGAGAGCTTATTTTAGTTCTAAAGAGACCGATTGTTGCCCATCGAAAGATGGGAGGCAAGTTTTAACCCACTTGGGAAGATTCTTGTCATAGAGAAGGCCTACCAAGGAGGATCTTATCAACTTATCAATTGTAAAGGGGAACACCCATACTTCTAATTAATGGGCTCTATTTGAAGAAATAGTAATTATAAAATCATGTTTGAAAATAATTATCTTTAGGAATTTTATTCCAATTCATCAAAATATTCTTTTCATTCGAAGCATTGTTTGCTTGTTTGTGAATCAACCACGACATTTCTAGGGTAGGTGTAAGAGAACCTAAGAGACATCCTATCCTTCTTTCACAACATGAACATAAATTGAACACAATTCCCGACACTACTAGAGTATGTGTAAGAGAACCCAAGAGGCATCATATTTTGATTAGCATAGCTAAGTTAGGTGTAAAAGAACCCAAGAGGCATCCTATCCTTCTTTCATAACACGAACACAAATTGAACATGATTCCCCAATGTTACTAGTGTAGGTGTAAGAGAACCCAAGAGGCATCTTATTTCGACTAGCATGGTTAAGTGAAGTTAAGAGAACCCAAGAGGAATCCTATCCTTCTTTCACAAACACAAACACAAAAATAAACACATATCTTTTATCTCAGGCTATGATGATGTGGGAGCAAGCCCCCTGTGGCACTCACTCATTAGCTACTCTTGATCGGGCTGACATGTTATCTTGCTAATCACCCCGGTCACTTATAAATGTGATCATGTCTTTCTTCGACTTGACCATTACAAACCGACGCCTTGTTATTTTGGTAGGCTCATCACCGCCTGTAAATACCCTCATGTTGACTTTGTTTAAGAGGATGTAAGCCTACATGCTTTCTTCTTGAACTAGCCATCATGCACTAACTAGGTCGAGTATATTTTGAGGTTTAGAATAAGCTCCCCAAAGGCTCCTTTCCTCTCAACTACTTTTGAGTTGGTATAAGTCCCCCAATGGCATTCACTCAAGAGTCCCAGTCGATAAGGTCATAGACTACTATCTCGACAATGCTAAGAAGTTGTGAGTCCCCATGCTTTCTTCCTAGCCGATTATAAACCGAGCACCTTATTTGATGTTCACTATGTACCCGGGATACACCACTCTTGGCAGATATGAGTCCCCACGCTTTCTCCTTGAGTTGGCCACCGAATACCTATAGACATTATCTTCTTCACGATTTTAGATAAAGCCCTTAGTGGCCCCTCACCTATGGGAACTCTACTTGGATTACATCCTTTGTGACCCCATTTAGATACCTAAGTTACCTAGATTGGACAATCTTTCCTAGTAGCCACCTCATGGTTGGAGAATTGGATGCAATTCTCCCTTAGAAGAAATCTGAGATAGGTCTAGTGATATAAGCTCCTTCCTGTGATCCATCATAAACCAATAGGTCCATGATAAACAAATAAATTTATTCTCTTATGGATTAGGAATTCAAGCCTCTAGCGACCCTTTTCCCAAGTAGGTATCCTATCTTTAAGGCAGTGGTAGCAAAATTTCCTATAGGAATTGCCTAACTACTCTTGAGTGGAGATAAGTCCCTGGGTCGGCACTCTCTAGTCTTATGTTCAATCTATTTTGCCACAAACAAAGTTACCCGGGTCATTTTGCTCGAAGATGTAAGTCTACTATGCATTCTTTCTAGCATGACTATCACAAACGATGAGGGTCGGCTGACATGTTACCTTGCTAATGTGTCACCCCAATGGTCTTTTATTCAGGAAAGATATGAATCTCCATGCTTTCTTCCCTGAATTGATCACTACAAACCGAAAGGCACTCCTTAGGTTGGCTAGTTCTCCCCTTCGGCTGGGAAACTACTCCCTTTGAATTGGTAAATCTGAAGTAAACAAGGCTGATGTGGCCCCTACTCAATGCGATCCATCGCAAACCGATGGAATCCATTGAATATAATTAAAAAATAAAATTAACTTTGACTATATTTGAGCCAATTTAAGCCCCCCATTGACGTTCACTCAATAGTCGTTCACCATCATGTGTGCCAGATCACCCCAATGATCGATCCCTACTTTGGAAGATGTAAGTCTGCTATGCTTTCTTCCTAGTACAGCGCACCCAAAGGCAACCCCTTTGGTTGGATAGTCTTACTATGTGGTTGGTAGACTACCTTTGATTGGTAAATCAAGTAGGTCAAGCCAACATGGCCCTACTCGGTCCATCGCAACAGGGTCCATCTTAAAATCAAAAATTTAAAATCTGAAATAAAATCAACCAACCTCCCTAGTGGAGTCAATTAAACAATCAAATCGATCAACTTATCCTCGGTGAGATGCAAATCTTTCCAATTTTCCTAGTGGAGTCAATTCAATCCAACCCCAACTCTCCCCAATGGAAGGTTCACCTTTATCTCCAAAAATTCTCCCCAGGATTTCACAACCTCTTATCCCCAAAGTGGATAACTTGAACCTTTTCCCTGGGAAGGCTCACATACTCAATCCCTAGTGGATTCCTTCTTCACTCTTATGTCTTTGACATAAGTAGTTGCATTGCACTAAGATCTTGATTCCTTCTACACCTCAAGTTTAGTAGATCATTCTATAGTGTGATCGCTCAAATGTTGTGATCATCTCAACACTAATATATGTATGCCTTGTCCACACCACACCTATTGGGCCCTTTGTTGACCTCACTTTTGGAGTGAGCTTTCAACTTCTCCATCTTAGACATAGACTCCTAAACACTAAGAGTTCCTTAGTCTTAAGACACTTCTAGTGATTAGGTGAATAACTTAACCCAACTTAGAGGAGTTATCCATGGAAGTTATGCCTTATGGTATTAGGAGGACTTGCCTACCCTATAGCTTTGAACCCACCCCTCCTTCCAAACCAATTGATTTTCTCAAATCAAATCTTAAATCAATTCCAACTCAATTAATTTTCTCACATCAATTCCAACTCAATTGATTTTCTCAAATCAATTCCAACTCAATTGACTTTCTCAAATCATAAATCAATTTCAAAATCCAAATCATAAATCAATTTCAAATCAAATGATTGAAACCCATAATTGAATTCAAATCCCAAAATCCTTCATAAGTGCTTTTGACTTCATCTTATGGACTTAGCTCAAACCAAATCCAAATCATTCCAAACTCAAAAGATTTTCTCATAACCCATTTATATTCTCATTTATATACACAAATATAAATGAAATATAAATTCAAATAACCAAAACTAAACCCAAAGTTAAACTAAAATCCAATTTATATCCTTTAAGCCAATTTCTGGGATTTAGCCAAATCATTCTCAAATCAATCCAAACCCTAGGATTTTCTCTTCAAACAATTACTCCTTCAATCACATGCCCAAATAAACATAAACTACAATAACCAAACTAAAATCAAACAAACCCAAGTCAAACTCATGTTCATCCTTTTGACTCGAAATTGTCAAATGAATCAAAACTCATTTGACTCTAAATCACTTGCAACTGGACTTATATTTTCATCGTAAGTCCATATATGACTTTACCCAAACTTGAATCAATCCTTGATCAAGCCAATTGACTCCTTTAGGCTCACATGACCTAAAGTGACCTAAAGGACCTTTTTGAGCCAAATTCTAATCCAATCCAAATTGGATTGAACTAAACATAGCTATGCCTCACATTGTGATCAACAATCATCTTAGAATGATCAATCACTCAAATTGGGTCAAACTAAAGTCAAACCTAGCCTTTGACCAAGTCAACACTTAGCCCAAATGAAACCTAAAAAAGCTAAAATTCACTATAAGCCAATCTGATTAAAACTATTGATCTAAACCAATTGATAATCAATGATTGAACATGATCAAGCCATCAATTGAGCCAAACCAAGTCTAATTGGCCACTTGACTTAGGTTGACCTAAATTGACCTAAAAAGCCAAAATGGGTCAAATCCTGATCTAAGCCAAATTGATTGCAACCAATGGGTCAAATTTATTCCAAATTGATTGTTGAACTTCACCAAAGCTTCAATTTAATTTAATTGACCAGAACTCAACTTGACCTAAAGGTCAAATCAACTTGAAATCAAATCAAATCAAAATTAATTGAAACCAAAGCTTGCAATACATTTCAAATGATCAACCAAGCATAAACCAATCCATGACCTAACCCAATTGAGTAAAATGGGTCAAATTGGTCAACTTGACCCATTTGACCCAAATAAACCTAAATGAACCAAAACCAAATCTAAACCAAATAAAACCAAACCAATGATACCCATACGCTCCAAATGACAATTTGAACTTGACCTAACCCATGGTTTGGCCCAATTTGACCAATTCTCAACTTAACCCAATTTGACCCAACTTGACCTAAATGGATCAAATTGAACCAAATCAAATCAACTCCAAATCACTTGAAATTTAGCCCAACCCATTTTTGAATCATTTTAAATCTAAAATCAAAATCTTAGCCCAATGACCACTTTGCCCTTAGGTCAAAGGGTATCCTATGACCAAATTCACTTGGCATCCTTACATTGGTCCATATGGGCACCAAGGGAGGTGGAGAGCATAACCCAATGAGCTTGGGTTGGCCATGACCCTAGGCAAGGCCAAACTGACCTCCCTAATGGCATTTGAACACTTGGAACTCCAAATACACTCACCTAGCACATGGGCATCCACTCTCCTTCACTCCATTACCCAAAATGACCCATCTGGGGTGTTCTGCAGCTCAAATTGTTCCTCTAATCCATGCCATTGATAAAAAATGGCAAAATAGCCTCTCATCATTCGATCCAAGGAGGGGGAGATATACCCCCTCTCATTCCCACTCAAACCACAAGCAATCATTTCCTCAAAGCTAAAGAGATTGAATTGAAGCCTCCCCAAGCCATTCCTGAGCTCCCCCATTTCCCATCCTCGATTTTACTCAAAGCTGGAATAGGGGAGGTGAGCTCAAATTCCAACTCATCCAATTCTCAACCAAAATCAAATTAACTTTGCACACACCATCAGTGGACTTCATCGAACTCAATCAAGTCATTTCCTAAGTCTCCAAGCCATGGGAAGCACCACTTCGATCAAGGCCGATCACCATTGAATGAGAGCTTAGTCAACTGAGCAATCTACTTCAAATCAAGGCCGGGTTCCTTCAATAGAGCTTTATCTCTACTAGATGAAGCTACCTCCTCTGTTGGTAGCACCGGTGATAGCCTCCAGCGAGGTAATTGCTTGAAATCGTAGTCATAGGAAAATTGGGTTGGTCTTTTTTGAAGGAAATTGTCACCCCTTGAAATCTTGACCATTGGATGTACATCCCCCCTCCTTTTGAAGGTGTGGGATCATTTTGATCCAATCCAAGCTCAGGTGAGCTCGAATTGAACGAAGAAAGATGAACAATTTTTGTCTCTCGTCGCTGGCGAAGAAGAAGAATCATACGTCGTCTGTTCCACATGATCAGAACGGACGATTGTGATCAAATCACGCTAGATCTTCTCTGATTCATTCCTAAATCGCAAGATTGATCTCGATTATTCGATCTTAGATCGAGCGACCCAAAGGCGTCCACCGGTGACTCGGTAGATGGATGTGACAACTTAAATAACCTATCCGATTGTGCCATGTGAAGAGCGTGCCGCATTAGCCGCCACATGGTCCGATGGGATTAAGGGTTAATTAGGCTTAATTAATCCAATTTTAATGGTGAAACTTCCAAAATTCATAACTAATTATAGAAAAATCTAAAAAAGATAAATAAACACTCATTTTAAAGCTTATTCAAAGGAGAATAATATAAAATTAAAATTAATTAATTTTGAAAAGTGATTTTAACTCAATTTGAGTTTTATTAAAAATATAATTAAGCTAATTACTCTCTAATTAATTCAGCAATTAATTCTAAACTTTTTGAGATTAATTAGTGGGATGACCTGTGCCTCCCATGATTTTCTTAGAATTTATTTCTTGATTAATTAGGGGAATTATTTATTTCATCCTTAATCACTATCTTAATTAATTAAATGATTAATTATCATATTAGATAGTGATAAATTTATTAATTAAGCTTGTTAATCATCATGAAGTAGTAAATGGACATAAGGAATGAGATTAGGACCTCTTTTCCAATCTTTTCCCCTAAGTTTATTTCCTTTGGATAACACTTAATTAAGTTGTAATTAATTAATGACTTAATCACTTCATTAAATAATTCAATTAATAAAACTCAAAACCAAATCAATCCAAAATTTAATTATTCAATTCTTAAGTATTCAATAACCTAAGAAAATTCTAAAGGAAATTATAATCAAACTACATGTGTAGGAGGATTATAAAAGAACTTAATTAAACCCTTTAGCTTAATTAACTAATAATTGTGAGCCAATTGGATTAGGCTGCTTTATTTCTTAGGTGCATTCATGATTTAATTTCTTATGGTTGCATATCATATGTTGGCTCATAATTACTTGGATAATTATGTTAAAGTGGTATAGGTAAGGGCTAATTAATGAATTTAATTCATACCTTAACCTAATCAAAATAAAAAAAAGTCAACCTAATTATTCTAAATTAAACCAAACCAACTCACACATGGGGGAATAAGTTAGGATTAGCAAACCTTTCTCACATTTCCTAAGGCAAATCAAATTCAAAAAAAAATCTCCTTAAAGAATTTTGATTCATTTTAAATGATCTTATTTTATAGGATTGTCCTTAGGAATTAATTAGGTGAATGAAGTCATGTGCTTACATTTCTTTATTTCTTTCCAACGATGTTAAATATTGTTTGCCATATGAAATCATGCATTCGTTTCTTTTAAAAATCAACTAAAGAAAATGTTTTCTTTTATGTCAAATTGCATGTGTTGCCTAAAATTAAGAATATGAGTGGTTATTATCACTATTAAACTAAAAATTACTTTTCAAAATTTATAAATCCAAAAAAAAAATTTATGAAGTGATGCTAGTTATAAATATTTATAAGCTTGCATGTGATGATGGCATAAGATGTGTGTTATGATGTTCTCTTCCCTTCTCTTAATATGGATTTACATAGGATTTGCAAGTGTATAATTCATTTGAAAAGAATACAACACTTGCCTAAATCTATTCCTATGCATCTCTATATTAAGACTTAGGAAGAACCTTTATATCACACTTGTAAATCTTACAACCAATTCAAACATCAATCTTTTGCATGATTCCTTATCCATTTGGTTCTTTTTGTACATTTATATGTATCTAAAAAAAGTGGTATATTAGTCTGGACATCCCGGGGCTGCGAGGCTTTAAGTAGCCCCCAAGTAGGTCTTGTACCATACACCCCTGGTGTAGAAAATAATGGCTTCGTACTCACTTATAACTTATATATATATATATATATATGGATGTGCATTAGCTAATGGATAAATGAACCCCTCTTTTTTACATAACAAAGACATGCATTAATGGATTATCCAAATTTTCAAATCACATCTCTTGCATTCATCATCAAAGTGTGCTATTGACAAGCCAATTAAATCACTTAAATTGAAACCACCATCTAAATTAAACTTCTCACACTTAAAAAATTTCAACCTCAGAGCCCAGCTAAGACATCCCACACAAACCTTAAATAGCACACAAATTAGGCTAAGTCACCACTTATAGCTCTATGTTAGGGCGGTGCATGTTTTGATGTATGAGTTTGTTTCGTGATGTAATATTTTAGACTAGATGTTAGGGTGTATGTACGTAGGCTGGATGATAGAGCGATCTTAGCCTAATCATGTCTTCTATAGGGGATTGTGCTAAAGGAGCGCTGTAATAAAAATATAAATACTTTTACTATACAGGTTGCTTATACCCCTAAGCATAATCCAAATTAGGATAGGTGGACTTGGTTACCGAAGTGTGGGGTACTAAGTCCAAATTATTCCTATAACTATTTAAGTTGTATGGTGTGTTTAGCTAACATTTATTTTACAAATGTAGCTAGATTTACTTTCCTTCTTTTAATATAATTTTTGCATTAGAATTAGGATAAGTGTTATGGGGACTAAGGTGAATATTAGTTATAAGACTATGTCTTATATACTATGTGAGGCCTTAGAGCAAAGCACATCTCAAGTCAAACCAAAAGAAAGAAAGAGATGGAGCCAATCAAAAATGAAGGAATGAAGGATAAGGAGTGAAGAATGGAGGATGAAGAATGAAGACTCCCATAACGCTTATCATTTCATAGTTATAATTATTCATTTATAATTTGGGTTGTATAAGGGTAGAGTTCAGCTACCTATTTTCCTTTTTCGGGTTATGGGTGGAACCCGACCACCTCAGGCCTCTTATTCTTTTGCACCAATTTTATAAATTTATTAATATTTTGTTTATGATTGCACAATTAAGATGGCATGATCTTCCTAGTTTCTTAATTATTTGATGGTTGTTGAATGGTCTAGATGCGATTAGGCTCTTAGCAAAAAAATAAATTTTCTATCCAATTAATCAACTCAAAATTAAATTAAATAACTCATAACCTCACCTAAAGCCTAGGACATAAATCAGTATAATAAAATATTTAGCAACCCCTTAGCTGGATGGTGTATGTCTCATATCATGCATGAATCATATTGTCTAACTCTTGCTAATGGGGACTTCCACCATTGCCAAAGAAAATGGCTTGATTTTTGAGAGCCATGGTGGAAACACACCTCCTTCTATCTAATTTTGGGGCATAACCAATCTTCTCATTCATTAGGCATATGAAATCTCATAGCCTGTGTCAAATAAAAATGTCCAAAATTCAAAATAAAACTTGACAAAAATCTGCATTAGATTTAAGTCACTATTCATGACCTTCATGATCTAGTCTCTTAGGGAGTGTATTTAAGGATTTAGTCTCTTTTATAAACAAATAATAGTCTAGCTATCTTGCAAAGCATAAGACTTGTCTACATGTATTTAAAATCATATGAGGAGTTAGTTGGCGGCCACTCTAGGCGATTGTAAGTCCAACAGTCAAGTGGTTTACTCTCTCTTATGGAGGTAAACCATATACCCATTTTTCACCTTAGATTTAGGTCATCCTTTGGCCCTCGCCAAAGCTCCCTAGATTTAGAATTTGAGGTTGTTGTTTTCCTTCATGGGCTACAAACATAAATCCTCACCTTTTAGGCATTTTTATAATCTCGTATTGTGGAATCGTAAGTCCTAGATTTCTAATAAAAATCTAACACAAACATATAATTCTCTTCAATTTCAAAAATGTAAATCCCAACTATAGGATAGTTTGGGATATTCACTATATTTCCTAGTATTATGAGCATCCCCTACTCATCTTCCTTTGGTTTCGATAATAACTCCTTCATTTTGATCAATCACATTTGACTTTCTAAAAATAATCAATTGATTGATAGTCCTATACTTGAAATCTTTGGAGACAACAATCATTTACCTTAATTGAGAGTCTTCCTAAGGATTCTCATTCCTTATGATGTAATTAACTATGGGGGCTTGTCTCCATAGGGAATTTAATGAACCCCATTTAAATAAACCTTACTTTTCTTTTTCATGTAAAGTAGGGAAAAACTCTCTGGTATATTTGAAGACCCATCATGCCTTAGGAGTCCTTATGAGGTGATTAGGTCCATTATAGGATAGTGACTTCTATCTTTTGAGTTAGTACACTATTCCTCAATGTCGTACCCGATCACCTTATTAAGTACATCCTCAGATCTGTGTGGTGTCCCCTTACATAAACACACATGAACGAATCCAAAAATAAATACCACAAATAGCTAACAAAATATCCGATAGTGTCTCCTTGGACTCCAACTTGCTCACCTTCTCTTACTTGGCATGCGTAAATTCACTCAACACCTTGGTGCACATGTTGTCAAAATTAGGAGATAACATGATGGCTGGAAGACCCAGGGTGGCCCTGTTGTAGGCGATGATGGGATAGAGATCATGCACGAAAAGCTTACCATCATGGTCACAATCGAGCTCCTCGAACTTAAGCTCAACGTAACTGCTGAAGGCTTCCTTATCTGCGACCAACTTCTTTATCTCCTTACCATCAAACACTAACTTCTGGGTGGATTTCCTCATCCAAAACAATCTGCTTGCCATCTTCTTCTTTGTGGTTGTTGTTAAATTCTTCTTCTAGTTCTTCTTTTGTTGCAACAAACTGAGATTGTGTTACTGTGGTTTGGACGGGAAGGAGCTTATTCGGCTTATAGAGAGATGGATGAAGAGGGGTACATTGCTTCGTTCAGTTTGTCCGAGAGGGATGATAGATCAAGCAAGGGAGATGTGAGAGCCTTTGCTTGCAAGTTTTTTAGGGATGGGCGAATGGGGACTTTAGAGCAGCGGAAGGTTGATCTGGGAGGAGGCATCGGCGAGCTCATGCCATCTCTATGAGAAATGGAGACAGATGAGAGAGAGGGGTCCCTTTTTACAGCCTATTATTGGCTGAATGGGAGGTGGAGGTATGGGAATGGGAGGCTTCAAGTTCCATTGTGTTGATTAGGTGCAATTAAAAGATAATTAGGTAGATTTATCTCAAAATATGTACTAATTTTGATAAAATTTAAAGCGCAATAACTTTAGTCAAATTGAATATCTATTTAGGTAATTTTGACATTCCGGATGCAATTACGTGGTCCGTTTCACAATCGGAGATCATTTGGTTCAAGTCAGCATCAAATCAGATCAATTTGTTCAAAATTATGCATTATCGCCTCCGATCGCTCAAATTTTGCGTAGACTCATACAAATCAATTACGTTCAATCTCATTTCATAGATTTTGATATTTTTACACTAACGTCATGATCAATTTCATGAATGGAGATCATTTGGGCATCATCGCAGCCTCCTGACTCTGATATGCGTGTTGACATTGACGGCTCGATCTCTTGATCGATCAACCATCAAATTTTGCAATATATATATATTATGATCAATTTTGATATTTTGACTGTGATGGCAAAGTTTGTTCATCGATCAAAGGTCATTTTGACTTATTTCAGTGATGCCTAGTGCATTTCAACTATGATTTACGTGTTATTGTATCTGAAGTCGATCGACTTCATCTTGTGAGCTAGACTTGACTTATGTAATATACAATAAGGTTAACAAATACCCCCCCAACAAATGTGGTTCACTTATAGATTGAGTCATATTTGTTAAAAACTAGCAGATCTTTTATGCCAGCCATAAATTTCAAATTGCTTTAACATCAATTTCAATTGCTTTTGGAGCTTTGACGGAATTTGCCATTAGTATGATGCCTTATTTTGGACGTACTAATTGACGGGATTGACCAATTTATCAGGATCGACATGTCGGATGGGTAAGAGCTCTTCCACCATCTACTATTTGCTCTAATGGGTTTGCTGAAGATCTCTTTCTTTTATGTTATTATAAATTTGAATTTCCTCTGATCCTAGCTTCATGCTTAATCGGGTTTGATGGATAAATTGGTTAGCTTGATTTGAGATTTTAAATTTCTTCTGTCCTAGCTTTAAGCTTGATGGACTTGGTGAAGGATTGACCTGATTTGTTTATATTTACTTATCAGGAGGCATATGTATGCCGTCAGTCCTATGCTTTCTGCTTTGACAAATTTGTTAAAGGGTGGATACAGATAACCTAGCCCTTCAGTCTATATTAGGTCTAACATCTTGAGTTATCAATCCAGTAATGAGTGCTTTAACAGACTAGATAACCACAGAATCTCTTTAGTTCGACCATTAGCTTTGTATGAACTATGGAATTACTTCCTCTGTCATGTGCTTTCTACTTTGGCAGACTTGATGAGAAAATTGGCTTTAATTTGTATTTTGTGCTTGATCAGATCATTTGAAAAGAGATTAAAATATCACCTAACATGCAATATAGAGATTGATTTGAGGCTGCTCTGAATTGAGAGTTATTTTCTCAAATTATCTTAGTCCATCGATCAAGTAGAAAGACCTCTTGGATTCTAGTTACTTTTAATCACTAAGCTAAATTTAGATTTAGATTGAACAACTATCATCATTGGACTAATGAGCAAGGGCTCTTTCACTATGACCTTTTCTTATGGCTTGTTGAGTAAGGAGAGCATTAGCAACTTAACCATTTGTGGGCTTGTTGAGTTTGACTTTTAGAACTTACTCGAGTCTTTGACTTAAGCCATGATGGCTTGGTCATTTTATCATCAGACTAACAAATATGGGCTCTTTCACTGCAACCTATTCCCAGTTGGTGCACCATCTGGCCAACTCAACAGTTGGCATGATCGACTTAAAAACTTATTTATATGGCTCTTCTTCAACCATTGTTGAAAAAGGTGAACCATCAAAAACTGCAGCAGCTCCATCCCTCATCCATTGTCGTCTAGTCCGATTAGGATATCTGGCTTTCACCCAAGTGACCCGAGTTCAAATCCTGGTAATGGAACCATCAGACGGGTTGATTTCAATTATATTCTATTTAACTTCCTTAGAGAAGTAAACTAGTTCTTGAGCAACGACATCTTTGAGGGATGGAGCTGCTGCAGCTTTTGATGGTTCACCTTTTTCAAGGAGGCTCCGCCTATTATATTGGTGTGCTTAGTTTTTCCTTCTTCTCTTCTCCCTAGCTCTCTAGTGTGCTTCCTTTTGTTCTGCTTCTGTCTGCAATCGTGTAAGTGTTTTTCTTTAATAATAAACTTGTGTTATATATATATCCTAGTATGATCTAAAATAGCTTGAAGTAAAGTATAGACACAGCTGTCATTAGGTTTTTGTTGTTCTGAAGGTAAATTCTTAGTGTTGAGGTCAATTTCACCAAGAAGATCTTCCTTTTGAGGAATGGTGAGGAAATTGTCCCACCCAACTTTGAGAATTCTCAAAAATCCTCCCACGATTGCGCGTGTAGAATCAAAGGATTTTGTTGTTCGATAATGGGACTGAATAGCAGTGGCGAACATGAGCATTCTATGAATTATGTGAAGAATTTGATGTTTAGAAAGACCATCAATATTCCATTCGTAAAGGAAATCACCGTCATGAGAAGTACTTGTGAAGTTGGTTTCTTCAAATAGTAAATCTTGAGGTGAGGGTCTCTTGTAGTAATGCTTATCTAAATTTTTCTTTGGATAATTTACCTTTTGTATAGTTAGAGGATGTGGATCTTGAAGTTCATGAAAAACTTCTTGGATCTGGTCTATATCGTCCAATTTGATTTTAGAACTGTTATCTTCTGTTTCCAAATTGCTGGAGATAACATCCTCTAGTGTGCCTAGGGATTGGTCTTTTAATTTAAGGATCAAATTCTGAATGTCGTTAGAAGAAGGTCCTAAATTAAAAGTAAGCTTAGGAGGAGGTTTAAACAAAGGTCTTACAAATGGGTTAACACTTGTTGAAGCCTTCTCAGAGACTCTATCAATATTTTGGATAGGAGTTTTCTGTTTAATTACATGATCAAGTTTAGATTCAAGACTAAACAGGTGATCAGAAATGATTTGGACTTTCATTGCAACCTTTTGTTGCATCTTGTTGAGTGAGGAGAGCGTCAGAAACTCGAACATTTGTGGCTTGTTGAGTTCGACCTTTATAACCCATCCATATCTTACACTTGAATATGTAGAGGTTGATATTTTTCCAACTTAGTTGATTGAAGCTTCTGAAATTGGGAGTTTTTCTAACTTGATCTTCAAAATTTGATGAATCTGGGAGACAAATTTTTGATATTTAGGGATGTCCTTTCATTCATGAAAGAAGATTTTTCACATTCTTGCAAGAGCCTCCAACTTTAATAATAATATTTGTAGATATATTTAGGGATCTCGGCATAAAGCTCGATGTCAACCTAAATATATATAAAAAGACCTTGTTTCACTGGAGAAGAATGAATAATCTTGATCATAAAAAATGCCACTTGTCTAACATGAGGATTATAGACTAATTCAGAAATACATTACAAAGTTTGATTCCCCTTTAAGCAAAATAGATGTGATATGTTTTCAATCATAATATTTATCTATCTAAGGATCTCGGCTTAAAGCACGATATCAACTCAAATAAATATATAAAAATGTCTCATGTCTAATAGGGGAGCTTTCACAATAATTGTTGCAAAAATTTGGAATGACTTTGGTCCAATGCTTTGTGCTTTCGGACTTGTTGAAGACATCCACTTGAGAGTTTAAAATTTGTATTTTTTTCTTGTCCAGGCTTTGTGCCTTGGTGGACTTAACGAAGTTATTAATTTGTTGCTGAGATGAGAATATCTTTGATCATATGCTTTATGCTAGACTTATTGAAGATTTAATCTCAAAATTTAAAATTTATATTTTTTCCTCCTATCATGGTTTCGTGCCTTAGTGGAATTGATGGATTTGATGACTTATTGACAAGATGAGAACATCTTCGGTCCTATGCTTTGTGCTTTGATGAACTTGTTGAAGATTTAATCTCAAGATTTTGTGGTTCATATTTCCTTCTATCCTGGCTTTATTCCTTGACGAATTTGGGCGAAAGAATTCCCTGAATTATCTTAAATATTTGTCAAGTGACATGAACTTATTTTATGCCCTAGCTTTCTGCTTTCGTGGGCTTGTAGAAGGATGCTAATAGACAACCTTTGCGCAAAGAGTCATCAGTCATATGCTTTGCGCATAACAGACATGTTGATAACATGACTCTCTTAGTTCAGCCTTTGGCTTTGTATGAACGTCGAGATTACTTCATCGGTCCCTAATTTATTATTATTATTATTATTATTATTATTATTATTATTATTATTATTATTATTATTATTATTATTTGCTTGGTTGGACTTGCTGAAAAAGAGTTTTCTTATGTCATTGCTTTCTGCTTAACAGACTTATTGAAGGAGTTGAGATTTCACATTTGATATTGATACCAAACTCGACTTAGTGCCTTTTTGAGTGATGATATATAATTTTTTGTTATATTTTGAAAATTGACCTTACGACCATTAGGGATGATCTCCTAGCCTGAGCCACTTGAACTCACCAAGTTGGAGGAATTTGGAGATTTAGATGCTCTTATCTTTGAACTAATGAAGTAGGAGGATCTCTTACTATGGCCCTTTGTAGCAAGTTGAGTAAGCAGACCTGTCAATGACTCGACCATATTTGAGCGTGCTGAGTCCGACCTTATGCACCCACTTGAGTCTTGGACTTGAGTAATTGATGGGGGATTTTATCATCGGGCTAATGAGATGAAGATCTCTTATTGCGGCCTTTTATGGTGTGTTGAGTAAGCAGACATGTTAACGACTCGGTAATATTTGGGCTTGTTGAGTTCGACCTTATGCACCAACTCGAGCCATATATTTGATGTGTGGATTGATGATCTGTATCCAACTTGATTTGTTAAAATTTGTAGACTTAAAAATTTCTCTTTTGGCCAGTAAGACTTTGATACTTGAGAACTTTGAATACATAATATGAACATGTATATGGGGATCTCAACCTTAGGCGCGATGTCAACCCAAAGGCTTCGATCTTACAAGGAAAGCCTAAAATTTTGCTATAAAATTTAAAAAATTCCCCCTATCTGAAAGGGGGGTATTTGCTTTATTTCGGAAATACATCTTTGTGTTATAAGAGAATTTTCAAGCAAAACTTACACATGTAATGATGTGAAGAATAATTAATATTCTCAACACCATGACTAATTCTCTTTCTTGAAAAGTTAGAGCACATATCGTATGATCGAATGCATTTTTGTGATTACATTCCTATGTGTAATACTTTTTTAAATATCGATCATTGATTGGCGGCATTGGCCTTTTGCTTTTGAAATCAGCGAGCTGGTAGGCTCCTTCTTTATTTACCTTTTCAACGATGAAGGGTCCTTCCCAATTAGGTTCGAATTTACTTCCAATTTTGCAGTGAGAAATAATTTTTCATCTTAGCACCAAAATCAATTCAACTTCTTAAAAGGTTCAAGGATGCACTATATGACCGAATGCTTTGGACATCCTCGCTTGGTAGACTTCTAAATTTTACTAAGCTTGGAGCCTAACTTCGTCAAGTGCATAAAGCTCTTCCATCCATAAGGTGAACAGACATTCTTATCTTGAGAAAGATTGTGTTGAATGGCTACTCAGAGAGAGGGTAGTTCAACCTCAAGTGGTAGAACTGCTTCATCCCCAAATACTAGTGCATAAGGAGTAAATTTTTGTGGAAATCTTGTAAGTGGTGCAATAAGCCCATAAAGCTTCCACAAGCTTAGTATGCCACTCCCTTTCATTTTTTTGAAAGAATTTTTCTAAGTGATTTGATTGGTATTTTTTTTAAAGCCTCGGCCAAACCATTTGCTCTCGAATTATAAATTGATGAATATCATCAATCAATCTTATGTCGATCAGTAAATCTATAAACTTTAGTGCTTTTGAAGGATGGCCCATTGTCTAAAATGATTTGTCATGACATACTAAATCTATAGACAATGTTGTGGGTGAAGAAGTTGGTCACCTATTCAGCTGTGACTTCCTTGAATGTAGAGGCTTCAGCCCACTTGGAGAAATAATTAGTGGCTGCTAGAATGAAGCGATGGCCAATTGATGAT
Organism: Cymbidium sinense; assembly: GCA_021442155.1. Taxonomy (NCBI): domain Eukaryota; kingdom Viridiplantae; phylum Streptophyta; class Magnoliopsida; order Asparagales; family Orchidaceae; genus Cymbidium; species Cymbidium sinense. Next base: position 13,506,321 of record CM038221.1, on the reverse strand, counting down.
AGTGGATCAATTGGTCCAATTACATCCGTTCTCCAGCACTCAAATGGCCAAGATGCTATCGTTAGGTGCAACAAATTTTGAAGCTGATGAATGATGTTATCATGGACCTGAAATTCATGACATCTCTTGGCATGATCGATACAATCATTTATCATAGATGGCCAATAGTATCCCATTCTTTTGATTTTGAAAGCCATTTTAAGATCAGATTAATGTGCTCATTATGGTGGAATATTTTTATTATTTATTTTATTTTCATCTATGAGATAAATGAAAATAAAATAAACTATTTGGACACCACGTGAATTCACAGATGTACTTATTAAGGTGATCGGATATGATATTGAAGAATGATGTACTTTTCAAATGATAAATATCATCACCCCACAATGGACCTAATCACTTAATACGAACTTCTAAAGACAATGGGTCTTCGAATGTACCAGAGTTTTTTCCCCTACCTTACATGGAAAAGTAAACTAGAGTTTATTTTAAGCCGAGTTTGTTAAGTTTCCTATGGAGGCAAGCCCCAATAGTTAATTACATCTTGAAGAATGAGATTCCTTAGGAATACTTTTGATTAAGGTAAATAATCATTGTCTCCAAAGATTTCAAAGAAAAGACTATCAATTAATTAGTTATTTTTGAAAATTCAAGTGGGATTTGAGCAAGAGGAGAGATTTATTATTGAAATCGAAGGTAGATGAGTAGGGGATGCTCATGATACTGGGATGCCTAGTGAGCATCCTAAACTATCCTATGGTTAGGCTTTATTTTTTTGAAATTAAAGGGAATTATTGGTTTGAGTTGAATTTTTATTAGAAATCTAGGGCTTACAATTCCACAACACAAGATTGTGAAAATGCCTAAGAGGTGAGGATTTACGCTTGTAGCCTGCAAAGGAAACAACAACATCAGATCCTAAATCTAGAGAGCTTTGGCGAGGGCCAAAGCACAACCTAAATCTAAGGTGAAAATGGATATATGGTTTAGCTCCACAAGAGACTGTTGGACTTACAACCGCCTAGGGGTGGCCACCAACTAACTCCTCCTACAATTTTACATACATGTAGGCAAGTCTTATGCTTTGCAAGATAGCTAAGATGTTGTTTATTTAGAAAGGAGACTAAGTCCTTAAACACACTCTCTAAGAGACTAGATCATGTAGGGCATGAATAATGACTTAATCTAATGCAAATTTTGTTAAGCTTTATTTTAATTTTTGGATAATTCATTTGACACAAGCTATGGGATTCATATGCCTAATGCATGAGAAATTGGTTATGGGCCAAAATCAACAAGAAGGAGGTGTGTTTCCATCATAGCTCTCAAAGGTCAAGTCATTTTCTCTGACAAATGTGGAAGACCTCCATTAGCAAGAGTGAAGCGCTATGATTTTATCCATGATGTGAGACATATAACATCCATCTACTAAATCTTTTATTTTTCTTGATTTATGCTCTAGGCTTTAGGTGAGGTTATGAGTTGTTTAATTTAATTTTGAGTTGATTAATTTGATTAAAAATTTATTTTTTGTTAAGAGCCTAATAGCATCTAGGCCATTCATCAATCAATGAAGAAATTAGGAAAATCATGCCATCCTAATGCACAAGCTAAATAAACATCAAATAATTTTATAAAGACAGCGCAAAAGAATAAGAGACCGATGTGGTCGAGCTCCACCATACAAACCTGAAAAGAAAAATGGGTAGCCGAGCTCTACCCTTATACAACCCGGATTATAAATGAATAATTATAATTTAGAAGGAATTTATGTTATAGGGGTCTTCATTCTTCTTTCTTTATTTCTTCATTTCTTTCCCTTCTTTCCTTCTTTCCTTCTTTTGGTTGGTTAGGATATGGTTTACTGCAAGGCTTCATTTATAATCTTTGATTTATAGGTTTTGAAAATAATTTTTGATTTAATAGTGATAATAGCCATTCATATTCTTAACTTTAGCCAAAATGTGCAATTTGACATAAAGGAAACATTTTAATTAATTGATTTTTCAAAATAGATGAATGCATGATTTCATATGGCAAACAACATTTAACATGCTTAGAAAGAAATAAAGTGATGTAAGCATATGACTTCATTCACCCTAATTAATTCCTAAGGACAATCCTATGAGATAAGATTATTCAAAGTGAATCAAAATTCTTTAAAGAGATGTTTATTTTTGGATTTGATTTTGATTTGATTTAGGAAATGTGAAAAATGTTTGTTGGTCCTAACCCATTTCTTCCATGTGTGAATCAATTTAATTTAATTTTAGAGCAATTAGGTTGATTTTATGTTTTATTTAGGTTAAAGTGAGAATTAAATCAATTAATTATCCCTTACTTACATCACTTTAACATAATTAACCTAACAATTATGAGCCAACATATGATATGCAACCACATGGAATTTAAATTATCAATACACTTAAGAAAGAAAGGGGTCTAATACAATTGGCTCACAATTATTGATTAATTAAGCTAAAGAATTTTTATTAAGTACTTTCATAACCTTTCCACACATGTGAGTTGGATTATGATTTTCTTAAACTTACCTTAGGCTTCTGAACACCTAAGGATCTACCCAGCAAGAGATTGATTAATTCTAGATTGATTTTGAAAGTTTGATTAGACTAATTAAGTGAATCATTAGTGGATTAATCCTTAATTATGTTTGGATTAAGGAAGAAAGGGGGTTTAGGAAATAACTTAGGGAAAATATCCCAAACCCATTCCATAAACCTCCTCCTTACTTAAACAATGTTTAATTATCTCAATTAAGGGATTAAACCACTGTTCATATGCTTAATTATTTTTAAATACATTAAGGGGGTGATTAAGGGTTTCTTAATTGATTTTCCAATTTAACTCATTAATAAATTCCAAGAAAATTGAGGGAGGCTGAAGTCATCCCACTGATCATGTCTGAGAAATTTAGAATTAATTAATAAAATAATTTGAAGTAATTAAGGTAATTCAATTTTTAATTAAATCCTAATTAAGGACAATTCACTGTTCAAAATCAATTAGAAATAATTTGATTGGATTTCCCTCTGAAATATCTTTAAAATGAACCCTCATTTATATTTTTTTGGATTTTTCTACATTTAGTTATTAATTTATGAAGTTTATGTGATTAATGGATAATTAAAACACCCAAATTAATTAATTAATCCCGTCAGCGCCACGTGGACCGCTGACGCGGTGCACTTTCCATATGGTGTGATAGGATTAATTATTTAAATTATCACATTGTGCAGCACGTCAGCTGGTGGCACAATGCTCTTTCCCCTGGGCCATCCGATCAAGGATCGTATGGCCAAGGTTAATATTGTGGTTATAAAGGATTTAAATCAGCGGATCTACTCGATTTAATCAGGGTCATCCATCCAAAACACGCAGGATGGACGGCCCATGATTCACCCCTGCCTAAACTGTGGGAGATGAAGGCCGTCCGTCCTCCATGGATTGATCCGAGCTTACCTAAGCTCGGATTAGGCTGAGATTCACTCCACAACATCAAAAGGTGTAGGGAAGATCATCTAAAGGCTAGGATCTAATGGGATTACAATTCTCTTCACAAAATACCAAGAAATTTTCAATGGAGGGACAGTTTTAAGTCATACCTCACTGGAGGCTATCACAGGTGCTTCCATGGAGGAGGTAGCTCCGTCTAGTGGAGACGAAGCTCTGTTAAAAGTTTCAAGCCTTAATTTGGAGTGGATTTCCCAATTGACCAAGCTCCCCCTCAATGGCTTCCGGCTTTGATCGAAATCCCCCTTCCCATGGCTTGGTGACTTGGGAAATGCTTTGGGTGAGCTCGATTAACTCCCTTGATGGTGCTTGCAAAGTGAATTTGGATTTGGTGGAGAATTGAGTGACTTAGAATTTCACCTCACCTCCCTTTTTTTCGGATTTGAAGAAAACTAAGAGGGAGATATTTGGGAAGCTTGGAAATGACCTTGGGAAGCTTATGAATGCTTGCTTTCGATCACTCTAGCTCAATTGAATTCAGAGTGTGTGTATTGAGTCGGAATAAGGGGGAGTATATCTCCCCCTCCTTGGATTGGATAGTCGAGGCTTGCTCTTCCATTTTTGATCAATTGAGGAGATTGAATGGATTGTTTAGGCTGTTAGGGATTCCATGTGGTTCGGTTTTGGCAGAGGAGTGGAAGAGAGGAAGTGTACATGTGCTAGGTGAGTGTAAGAGGTGATCCAAGTGGAGAATTTCTATTGGAGGGGTCAATTTGGCCTTGGGTTAGGTCATGACTGACCCAAACCCATTGGGCCATGTTCACCACCCTCTTTAGTGTCCATGTGGTCCACTAGAAGGATGTCAAGTGGTCTTGAGAAGGAATTGATCAAATTCTAAGTGAATTTGGCCATAGGTTACCCTTTGACTTAGGAGTAAAATGGTCATTTAGACTTGATTTTGATTTGGACAGATTTGAAATGATTCAAAAATAGGTTGTGCCAAATTTCAATTGATTTGGAGTTCATTTGGTTTGAATTGGTTCAATTTGACCTATTTAGGTTAAAATGGGTCAACTTGGGTCAAGTTTACCAATTGGTTAAATTGGGTCAAACCAAGGGTTAGGTCAAGTTCAAATTATCATTTGGAGCCTACGGTATCATTGGTTTGGTTCAATTTGGTTTAGATTTGGTTTTGGTTTATTTGAGTTCATTTAGGTCAAATAGGTCAAGTTGACCAATTTGACCCATTTGACCCAATTGGGTTAGATCATGAGTTGGTTTAGGCTTGGTTGATCATTTGAAATGTATTGCAAGCTTTATTTTCAATCAATTTTAGTTTGATTTGATTTCAAGTTGATTTGACCTTTTAGGTCAAGTTGGATTCATGTTCAATCATTGATTTTAGATTAGTTTAGATCAATGGTTTCAATCAATTTGGCCTAGGATGGATTTTGGCTAGTTTAGGTTTTTAGGCTAAGTGTTGACTTGGTCAAAGGCTAGGTTTGACTTTGTTTGACCCAACTTGAGTGATTGATCATCCTAGGATGATTGTTGCTCACAATCTGAGGATTAGATGGGCTTAGTTCAATCCAATTTGGATTGGATTAGAATTAGCTCAAAAAGGTGTTTTAGGTCACTTTAGGTCAAGTGAGCCTAAATGGGTCAATTGGCTTGATCAAGGCTTGATTCAAGTTTGGTTGAACTCACGTATGGACTTATAATTGAAATATAAATCCAATTGCAAGTGATTTGGAGTCAAATGGGTTTTGGTTCATTTAACAATTTCAAGTTCAAAGGATGAACATGGGTTTGATTTGGGTTAGTTTGATTTTGGTTTGATGATTGAAGTTTATGTTTATATTTGGTTTGTGATTGTAGGATTGATTATTTGAATTGATTTGAGAATGATGTGGCTAAGTTCAGGGTTTGACTTGAAAGAGTTTAGGTTGGATTTTGGTTAGATTTGGATTTGAGTTTTGAATTGATTTTGGTTATTTAAATTTATATTTCATTTACATTTATGAATATAAATGAGAATATAACTGGGTTATGAGATAATCCTTTGAGTTTGGAATGATTTGGATTTGATTTGAGCTAAGTCCATAAGATGAAATCAAAGGGCTTAGGAAAGGTTTTATGATTTGAATTCAATCATTTGATTTAGAATTGATTCATGATTTAGATTTTGGAATTGATTTAATGATTTGAGAAAATCAATTGAGTTGGAATTGATTTAATATTTGATTTGGAATTGATTTGAGTTTGAAGTTGATTTGAATTTGAAGTTGGTTTGAATTTGAGGTTGATTTGAATTTTTAGTTGATTTAAATTTGAAGTTGGTTTGAATTTGAAGTTGGTTTGAATTTGAAGTTGATTTGAATTTGAAGTTTGACTTGAAAGAAGGAAGTAAGAATTTGGTTCAAGCTATAGGGTAGGCAAGTTTTCCTAACACCCCTAAGGCATAACCCATTCCTATGGCTAACTCTTCTAAGTCTCTAGGATTAGGTTAAGTGTTCACTTAATCACTAGAAGTGTCTTAAGACTAAGAAACTCTTAGTGTTTAGAGGAGTCTTATGTCTAAGATGGAGAAGTTAAAACCTCACTCAAAAGTGAGGTCAACAGCTGCAGAGTCCTGTGTGAATCTCAGCAATCACTTTGTTGGCTTCTTCTATTCCCAAGCATCTTAGCCACATCTACTCAAAGAATCTGCATTAGAGGGTATTACCAACATAAGCATATAGTCAAAACCTTTTTTCGAGTTGTGCATCCATCGACTTATTGCTTGGCAGTTTGTCTTCTTTAAAATAATTGACAAAGGGTTGTCTCTAATCTTCCTTCTCTTCTACCGAAAGGATTTCATTTTGTGGCTTTGGCGCTTTCTTAGATTGATGTCTTTTCTCCTAAAAGTGAGGCTCATCCTGTTGACTTTAAAAAGTACCTAGGAAGATAGTCTGAGAAGCAACATGAGTTGCATCCTGTTGGCTTGCATTTGATGACCTCTCTTCCAGTGGAGATTTTAGGTTTACGAGCTCTAGGACCCGACCAATGCAAACACTAATTAGCACAATCGCCATGAACTCATAGATTTTTAGCTCCGATGCAGATGGCTTCCTCCGGACCTGCTACTAATGCTTCGTATTCTGCTTCGTTGATGGTTTGTGGTTCAGTCAACTGGTATGAGTGCCTCAATATACCACCTTCTGGCATGGTTAGGATGAGGCCATTGCCAGCTCGAGCTTTTAGAAAATTTGAGGGCTAAGTGTATTTGATGGATGAAGCTCCATCAAAATATAATTCTTACATTTTTTGCATTTTTTTTCATATATATGCATGATTTGCTCTTCAGGAAGGTCATCATTGAGCGATAAATCTATCAGGATAGAGTGTGCAGCAAGGAATTCTACTAGAATCTGCCCCTTTACAACTTTCTAAGGAACATATATGATGTCAAATTATAGTAGAAGAGCAGCCCATCGTGCCAAGAGTTAAATAACGCTTCTCAATTAAAGAGTATTTCATTTTCGCTCCCATTAGCCTTCGATTGATGTAGCATAGGGCGTTCTCCTTTCCCTCTTCATCATGTTGTGCAAACAATGCACCTAGAGATTCTTTCAGGGCCACTATGTATAAGATGATGGGCTTTCTTAAGATTAACACATTGAGAATGGGCAGATTCAATAGATAATTCTTGATATTGTCAAAAGTCTCTTGACATTCTTTGTCCTATTTGAAAGGAGTATCCATCTTCATCATCTTCTTCCTCTTAGATGTGGATCTCTGATCGATGCCTCCAATGAATTTCTAGCTTGGAGCATGGAATAGATATTTTTTCAATCAGGACGATGTTGACCTCCTCTTGAAGATATAAAGCTGGCTGGTGATGGGATCCCCTAGACGACTCTCCAAGGTGTCGACCGTTAGAAATTTCATCACATATGATATTTCTCTCAGGTACCCCCTTCTTGAAGAGTTTTATTTGTGGTAAATCTCTGGGAGTACAATCCAGATGTCACTCCAATATCTTTCTTTAAGGTAGTTTCATGTCGAGGCTTTGGCCTCCAAATTTGCTCACCTTTTTGCTGGGACCTTTCGATGGTGGATTCTTGGACCTGTGGTCCAAGTGCCACGCCTCAATGCTCGCACATACGAGACTTGATTTTATTGATATCTTACCGGGGTTATAGAAGGACATCTCCTTCGAGGAGAAACTCTAGTCTCCTTGATGACAAGACCTTGATATTTTCTTTTCATCAATCATTTCTCCTTAGCAACTTTGAGGACCCGATGCACTCTTGCATATACAATTTTGAGTTTTCTAATTATAGAAGTTGGAACCTAACATTATCGAGTCTATAAGGACTATTTAATTTGACCAATAGACCTGCTCCGCTTTACCCATCTTAGGCTGTCAAACATGTTATGGGTTTAAACACTCGCTTCTGATTCCACAACTGGTTGTACAATTTTTTGCTTGAATAATAGCTGTTGAGCATGTAATTCAACATTTCTCTTTCTCCATTGTCTCTAGGTTAGCTTGCTTCCGGATGAAGAAGCTTCTGCATTGCTACTTCTTCTCAAGGCTTCGGCCTTTATATTTGTTTTCCCTTTTGCCGGGACTTTTCGACGGTGAATTTTTGGATATGCAATCTAGGTGCCACGCCCCGATGCTCACTGTGCAGGGCTTGTTTAGAATGATCTTTAGTTCTTACTACAACTTATGGTAGCTTTTATAGTTGAGCATTCTTGACTTCTTTGGTAATTGGCATTTGATATATTTTCTTCATAAGACCTTTTCTTTTACAACCTTTAGGACTCTATGTACTCGAGCAGATAGAGTTTTAGGTTGTTTCTTCTGAAGGGTTGGAGCTGACTGTTGTTGAGCTCAAAAAGACCACTTTACATCACCAGTAGAGCCATTCCTTTTCACTCATCTCAAAATTTTCAAATGTATTGTGGGGTAGGAAAACTCGCTTCTGGATGTAAGGCTGACTATATAATAGAGGGGCTAGGTGAGAGCTGATGGGCTCGCAGCTCAGCATTCCTTCTTCTCTTCTGCCTTCTAGTTAGTTTTCCTCCATAAGAGGAGGCTTCAATATCATGTCTTCCTAGTGTGAAAGGTTCAACTAGTAGAGTGGTTGCATTCACATGTATGATTGAAACTTTCTATCCAATGATTGTTCTCTTCATGATTGTTCTCTTCATGATTGTTGCTTTAGATAGACCTAATCTTTTGAATATAAAATGGTTCTCTTTTGAGGAACCTCAATAGTAGTAGCGACCATTCTAGTCATTCTCCTCCCCTGCACATATTGGTATGTACAATATGGAGGTGCTTCGAATGGAGGATTATTTGCAGCGGAAATAGCTGGGAAGTTTGCGCTATCAAATTGGATGGTAACTCCAGCATCTTTGATATTGATTACAGCTTTAGCTAGACGGATATTGGCTCCGCAACCTAGCTGCATGATGAACAGTGTATTCTGAAGATCCATTCAACATAAATGAAAGATGGAGATTAGTAATCAGTAATTGACGTATCACCCTAAACTTTCAAAATGCAAAGATACGATAAAATGAACTGATATAGCCGATAAACATATTAGACATAAGGAGACGACTGACTTAAATTTAATTTCATTAATGATTGATTTTAAATTTTAACTTTTATCAAACTCCACTACTACTATAGCTCATACTCGACTAGCCAAAGATGGAAAGAGAAACATGTCCCCAACAGAATCGCCAGAAATCTATGGGCTCCAAAAATTCTCCACTGACCTCTCGATAAATAGAGTTTGAATTAATGTGTCGGTGAAATTTTTATAAGATAGATGGAATAGTAGATAAGACTCTACCAAGAGATTTCATTCTCATTTTGTGAGGACTTTAGATCTGGATCCAAGTTTTCTATAGGAACAAGCACCTATAGTTAATTACCCCTTCCAACATTGAGAGAGAACTTTCGATTAAGGCTAATTATTAGATCGCTAAATGTATAGCGTATAGTAGCAGCATGTGGAGTTTTGAAATTTAGATATATAAAATTCATCATTCTTTACTTGAAGCAGATGGTTGGGTGAACGATGACACACCCGATCAAGATCCCATGGTTCCATCATCCCAGACTGTCGTGGTCCCTAATCTATTTAATCAGAGGAGGTAGTTGACCCAACCTGACCGAAGGATCCTTGTCAGCAACCATGGGTTGTGTCTTCCAAGAAAATCTTGTAGCCTTAGGGTGATGTTTATCTAAGAAGCAAGCATAAGTCCCTAATCTATTCAAGTGCACCCTAAGGTTCACAACTCAAAGGACAGAGCTATTGGGGAGCATACGGGCTACAGTCGTGATTATAATATAATGACATCATTTTGTGATAGCCAACCAATCAGAGGACTCTAGTCATAATCACACCATATGTGGAGCCTACTAGCCAAACTACGTAAATAGAGGACACGTGACGCGTCCTTACTGCCATGAGATTGATTAAGAGTGAACATAGTGGAACATATAATTTGGCTTTTGACTCCTTTGTGAGCAAGAGTTTTCTTAATTTGCCACCTGTGATAAACAATTGTGAAAGGTAGATGAATTGAATTTTAGCTTTAAGTTTTTTTATATTGAATTTCATTTATGCATTTATAATTTAGTAATTTACCTAATTTTTATAATTGTATTGGTACTTGATTTTGATTAATTTAATTTGAGCTTGCAAGCATATTTTGATGGCAAGTATCCCCTCCGATTGAAATCTCTATTCAACACAACCATCATCGAGGTATATAAGTTTGCTTGATCATTTAGTTTATTATTCCAGATCCTTTTAACTTTATTAATTTAGTAATAGATGATCAAATCTAGATTTATATTTTGAGAATTTTGAATTCAAGATTATTGAATATAAATATCGTAAATATTTTGATAATAATGACTCATCTAGTTGATATTTTCAATCAACTTAATCATCATTGGGGAGTTATAAGATAGTTGTTATACTGTCATATAACAAAATTAGCTTCTTAGAGATTTTCTCAAGTGGAGAAAGCTAAAACAAAATCATTAAGTTTTGTTAACTTGGACTAGTCCGAATCAATGAAGAATCGGCGCATCCTTGAACATTAGATTCATGCATTCAGCATAGTGTCGGGGCATATGCGGGTTATTTAGAATCCTTGTACAAATTTTGGAAAGATCAAATTAAATTGAAGATTGCTTTATATTTTATACAAAAATTCATCCCTTTCAAATGATTGCACAAATTCTGAAGCACTTGAATTGGGTGATAGTTGGCTTCATAATTTATGCAAAATTAATATATTTAAAGTCTATTTAGAACTTAAGTCAACTCCTTCTGTTTGCTAGCATTAATGTGGTGTAGATCCGGTGGCGTAATGTGTTTCAGCTCTTGTTTAATTATTTAGATTAATATTCATTTATTTGCATTTAGTTCATAGCTCATTGAGTTCTTTAAATTTCAATGAAACTTAGCTCGTGATCCCTGAGAAGCTCGTAAGCTCATCACAAGTCTCATTCAAATTATTTTTGCTCTGAACAATTTTAATATGGTATATAACTCAATCCAATTGGTCAGTATGAATCGTAACATAATTTGATCGTTTAATAAGATATATGATTTATGCTCATTGACAACTTTCAAACCTTATGAGTTCAACACATTAAATGTTTATTCTTGGTCATAAGTGAGTCATTATATCCTCCTTCAAGCTTGTAGGTAATTATCGAATTCTTTACAAGTTCTTTAAAAATTTTATTTGATCCTTGTTCCGATTAAAAGACAAGTTTTCAAATCCACCATAAGTTTGGTTTGTGCTCGTAGGCGACTATCAAGATTACCATAAGCTTTACTTGAATTTTATTCTTGTTAGGAGACAAACCTTCAAGTTCATTAAAAGTCCTATTTATGATCGTCAATAAGTCGTCGAGTCCCCTATAAGATCATGCTTATTTAAATACTTTTAGAATTTTATATGTAGGTTTATTATTTAATTTATCATTCTCAAATAAGTTCAATTTAAGCTCATAAACACTTTTATTTGTTCTTATTTAAGTCTCCCGTCAGTCCAAATTTTTAATTTCAAATAAGTTCAATTTCAATTAAGATTTTATTTTGAGCTTAGAGTTCATTTTGCGTTAAATTAATTAAGTGTCGTCATATCGATTTCCTTAATCTTCCACAACCTATTAATTGATTGTCTCAAAATAATCTTATTATCTACATCGGTACACTATAATCTCTTCAAAATAAATTTAATAAATATCTTAATTCTCTTAAATGATCTCAGATTTTTGGGAACACTGCCATAAGGAGGTAGATCTGTTGATGCGGCCATTTTATCAAGTGCAATACGCAGGTACTCTGTTGATGCTTTATAATGGTGATCCTTTAACAGATCCGTCCATATCTCGTCCAACAACTTGTCCAACTCAAATTTGTTAGCTAACAACCTCCTAATTGCACTTCCACTGAAGATGTTCTCGCTGTGTGCGACAATAACGGGGCGTTGCTGGAGGCGTTGAACAATGCCACTGGTGAGCTTTGTGAAGTGCTCAAAGAAGGCCCCCTAAGAAGCTGCCCTTACAAGAACATTAATATTGAATGTTTGCAAAAGCAGGATCCACAACATTGCTTGAAACCCATGCATTAGAAGCTGGCGGCATCCCGTTCTTCACCGTGATCTGTCCCAAACCCATTGTCAAACACTTGTGCAAACTTGCCCCAGACGATTCAAACCCAGAGAAAATTACGGCTCCTGTTTCAAATCTTGAGCTCTCCACATACTCTTTGAGATCCATTCCATCAATCCTCAGTATGAAAATCGGATCCCTCTTGAGCCCCGCTGCAACACCTAACAAAATATCTGATAGTACCTCATTGAACTCCAAATTGCTCACCTTCTCTTGCTTGCCATGCCTAAATTCACTCAACACCTCGGTGTAGATGTGGTCAGAATTAGGGGATGATCCGATGGCTGGAAGACCTAGGGCGGCACCGATGTCGGCGATGACAGGATGGAGCTCACGCATGAAAAGCTTACCATTGCGGTCACGATCGAGCTCCTCGAACTTATGCTCAACGTAACTGCTGAAGGCTTCCTTATCTGCGACCAACTTCTCTATCTCCGTGCCATCAACAACTAACTTCTGGGTGGATTTCCTCCGCCAAAACCATCCGCTTGCCATCTTCTTCATGGCAGCTATTAAATTCTGCTTTTAGTTCTTCTTTTGTTGCTACAAAGTGAGATTGTATTGTTGTGGTTTGGACGGGAAGGAGCTTGTTCGGCCTATAGCAGAGACGGACGAAGAGGGGTACGTTGCTTTGTTCGATTTGTCTGAGAGGGACGGGGGATCGAGCAAGAGAGATGTGTGGCGCTGCTTGTGGGTTTGATCTTAGGGACGGACGAACGAACGAAAGCCCAGAGCTGCTTCAGGCGGAGCAACGGGAAGGTTGATACGGGAAGAGCGAGTATTGATCGAGCGGGCTCGTACCATCTCTGCGAGAAATGGAGACGAATGGGAGAGAGGGTCCCTTACTATAGCCTATTATTGGCTAAATGGGAGGCGGAGGTATATGAATGGGTGACTGTAATTATGAGATAATTAAATAGATTTATCTTGAAATGTATATTAATTTTAACAAAATTTTAAGTGCGATAATTTTAGTCAAATTGGATGTCTGTTCTAAGCAATTTCAACATTCTGGATATAATGATGCAGTTTAGCGTCATAGGTCATTTTTGAAATGAATCAGTTAATTTGATTCAAATTTGTATTGTCTCTTCTTCTTCCGTCTAAATCAATCGCAGAAAGTCTCATTTGATTGATTTTGATGTTTCAACGCTAACATCGTGATTAATTTCATAAACGAATGTCGTTTGGACATCATCGCAGCCTCCCGACTCCAATATGCGCATTGATGCATTAACGACTCGATCTCTTGATCGGTCAACCATCATATTATGCAGTATGTATATTCTGATCAATTTCGATATTTTGAATGCGATGGAGTCCATTATAGATCGTCGATTTGGTGTTACTTTTAGTGTATTTTATTTATGATTTGTGCGTTGTTGTGTCAAGAAATTCTGTCTTGTGAGCTCGACTCTACTTATGTAGTATATATTGAAGTCAACATTCATGTTGCATACCCCATTTCTTTGTTGTTTATGTTTTACTAAATAATGGTTATTTGTTGAGTTCGATTAATCAAACTCATTATTTCTTATTTTTATTCTTTCATTTTATCATTGGGATGTTAGTTATGTTATTATTGGACATTATTCTATTTAATTATTGAATATTTTCTACTTTTTAGTTGAATATTTGTATAATTTTTATTGATGAATTGGAATACATGTTATCTATCTTGTTATTATCAATTCATCATTAATTTTATTAAATGTGAATTTTTTTTTATGAATATAAATGAGATTTTCATATAGCTTTGTCATATTTCATGTTATTGAGGTATACCACTTTTTGGATTGGGATTAGAAATTTTTTTTAAATTAAGTATATTTTAATTGATAATTAACAGATTAAGCATCGGTAAAAAAAATTTAACTTTAGGTCTGATGCTTGATAAGTGGGTGGTAATTGACCACCATCGTAGAGGTGGCGTGACCATCTACTTATCGAACTCATAACGTCCGATTAGTTAATGACTGGTTTCACGGTAAGAAACTCAGTCGCTAACTTATCGGGCGACTGGCATAAGTTTGGCCAGTCGCCCGATAAGTGGGCGACTAGCCTGCTGTCAATTTTTTTAAAAAAAAAAGTTGTAATTTTTACAATGAAAATTAAAGTATTCAATCAATACCAAATGTACATCCAAGTAAAGATTGTATTCTAAACAAAGACACAATTAAGTGCTGAAATAAATAATCATTCACAATGAAATAGAGGAGAATCATATACTCGGAGAAAAAAGAAAAAATAAATAAATCTAATCTATATAACTCAATAGCTACAAAACAATTGTTCCTCCCATACTGTCATCGACGACAACGTCTATATGCTATCGTAGCATTATTTGGAGTATAGTGCTCAGGCGGCTGCAACGGACGATCGCGCAAATGATGGGAGACATCATATGTCCCCTAAGCAGCTCGCATCATCTGACCCAATGTCCGGCTGCAAGTCTCGTAGAGATATCCAATCCTGAGACTCGGTGCTCTCTGGAAAAGATGATGGTCCTGGATCAACATAGATGGATGGCCCTGCGTCCATGCATGCGTCTGCGGCGAGCGAGAATCGTGATGTGTCATATCACATGACATATGCTTTCTTGTGGCATAGACTCGTAGTCTCTAATATGTGTCGTCAAGCTCGGATCAGCATCGTATGCTTTTATTGATAGTGAGCGATAGTCCACGTCATCGAGCGTCAGAAGAAAGGCGAAAAAGATCCTCCGTGCCAAAATATGCTCCTTCGTAAACCAGTTTAAAATGTTACTAAGTAAATATGTGAAAATAATAACTAAGAAAATATGCAAATTATAGAGTTATCTTAACATATGCTTGCTTTCGGTGGGTGCTCACGGGGTAATGTGCCATTGGGTCGGCGCCGAAGTACAAGCGATGACGACCTAAAACCGGATCATGCTTACGAGGGAATGTCGTGTAAGTATCGTCCAGACAGCGTGATCTCGGCGGCCTCCAGGCGATGTTCTGGCGATGATGCGTACCCGTCTTTCACTTTCCCTCGACTCTAATGGCTGAGTCCATCGGCTACATGCGTGGACAAGTGACCAAACGAAGGACTCTGTCGAAGGTGCCACTCCACCCTCTTCCAACTAATTAGTGGAACGTCTTTATCAGATGTCCGCCAACCGGCGACCTAACCGAATGTCGTATGGCTCCCAAGTCACCTGTATGTGTCACTGCATGTTAGACAATGGTTTGACAGCATTTGTTGAGAATGATGTATAATTAAAAAAAGTACCTAGCTTAGTAGAAGCTCATCTAACTCATCCTTAAGAAATCTGATATTGCCGAACGACATTTGACTCACATATCTCTCGTTCCACCTGATTAAACAAAAATATCATATACAAGTCAGTTAGTTGCATGTCATTATATTAAAGCAAGCTATAAAGATATTAATTTTCTTACCTGAACTGATGCTGAGCCCATCGAGATCTCTAGGGTAGGAGACATGTAACGTCAGTCTGTCAACATGCAGATGCTCCCAAGACCAGATCTGTAGCAACTGAAGACACCCAGCTATGTTGGCCCTCTTCGACCTAGTAGACTCATGCAACTCCCTGTATAAGTGGGCTAGCACTGCACTGCCAACAAATAGAGTGTTAAATGTGTCAAGATCCTCTAGCAATAGAAGATACTGCAAATGCACCTCTGACCCTAACATATCCGGTAGTAAAAAACTCCCAAGAAGGAATAAAACATAGGCTCACACATGTCTGATGAAGTCAAACTCAAGGAGGTCTGTGTAGGACTCCCTGAAAAATGTTCAACGTAACCATCTGAGTGACATGCGTCCGGCGTGTGCACGACCCATCGAATGTTGAATATGCGGATCAACTAAGTCATGATACACGATTGGAATGGGATGCCCACCTATAAGCTCGTCGCGGTCCACCAACTCTCACTACCATGTCCCTACAACAATGACAACCGGTAGTCCGTCAATGCAAATCCATGATCATTGCAACGTCCTGCAATGTCACTGTCATCTCTCCCATAGAAAAATAAAATGTGTTGATGCAGGAGACCAACGCTGAACTATCTTGTCGGTATGTGATCAAGTCGATGTACTTGCCTAATAAATTCTAAGTGTGTGGAGGCTGAACCGTGGGCACATGGCCGGGCCACTCTGAGCCTAAAAGGTGAGATCTTTGCCTCCAAAATAGTACTGCGGTATGAAAAAAGCTTAGGTCAAGTAACGTAAAACAGCGTAAATGAAACACACAGAAATAAAACTAGCAATTATATTCATACCATATTTGGATGTGCGGCTCTATGTGCGCCGCAGTAAGGCTATCTTTGAGATGAACCTTCTGGTCGGTCAGTGCGTCATCAAGCGGCGCGCCTCCTGGCGACGTCTAACAGTTAGAAGGCTCCTCGGCCATCATTACTATAACAAGAAATGGAAATTTATTGATCTTGATATAATTGCGAGATAAATAAAAACTATGCATATTCAGCGGGATATATCTAAACACAAACTAAACTCACTACTAGAAGGGTTATGTGGCCGCGATGTCGGTAATGGCCGATTAATTTACAACTCACATGCGATTGCTTTGTGATCGCTCTCAATTGTGTTCTTGTACCTACATGATGGTAGCTGCAGGACTTTAATCACTTGGCGGCATCAAGGATGTAGACCCCGTCGTAATTACTTTGGCCAGGTGTTTCGATCATACATCACATGAAAATTAGAAGAGTATGTGCGTTACATCGACTGGTGTAATAACGACACATAAGCCAAATGATTGATTCTCCTATGTACTAGAGCTGCTATGGTATGACTACACGACATATGATAAATCAGTGTTCGTGTACAACTGCATGAGCTGAATTGATCTTCCGTAAATCAACTCTGAAGGAGCGATAATTCCTGTCCAACACTTCCACCTCATTTGTATTAATATTGACTGGTTGTGGGAAATGTCAAACCTCCCGCTCAAATTTTTTTAGGACTATTTGGGTTCGTGGAGAGAAGAATTCGGTGGGCGTTCGTCTGAATCAATTGAACTTGCTCGCTTATAGAATAGACTCACGATGTTATAATAATTGCAGTTATCAATGCTTGAATTGGTAGTCCACTTGCACGTTTAAGTACACCATTAAATCACTCTGATGCATTTGTGATCATGGTACCGTAACGCTTCCCGCCATCGTGAATCAATGTCCACTTCTCCACATCACGTTCTACCAACCACTAATATGCTTCTGGTTTAATTTTTTTTGATGTCAGCCATATTGCGGTTAAATATATTGATATCATCGGTGCTGCCTGCCAAGTACATTTTTTTACACATAAACTCAACATCCGCAATACCCATTTTCCTCACTGCCTTCTTAAAGTTTTCTCTAAGATGTCGCAAGCAATGACGATGTCGCGCTTATGGAAATAGATCACGACACCCACGAACCAACCCTGAATGCTTATCTAAGATTACACAAAAATCACCCATTGATGAAACAATTGGCAGCAGCTGTTGTAGGCACATAATGAACCGGAGCCATGATTCGTTATTCTTAGATTCGACCACTGCAAAAAGCAAAGGGAAATAGACCATTATTTGCATCAATACCAATGGCTGTGAACAACGTACCCCGATACTTGCCCAAAAAGAACATCCCGTCCATGCTGAGAACAGGTCGACAATATCCCAAGCCAGTAATAGATGGTCCAAAAGCCCAGAACAGTCTCCAAAACATGCATGTATCTGATGACATAATCCTGTAAATAGTACCGGGCAGCTCAGAGCATAATAAATCCATAAATAATTCTAGGGAGCGATATGACTCCTCCCAACTGCCAAATATTGCTACGATACTCTTCGTCTGCACTCGGGGCCTTCATGTAAGAGACCTTGATGTTAAATTTCGATTACATCCTTCCTATGATCTCTTTGAGTTTCAGGTCAATTTGAAATTACATTACTGTCATTATGAAGTAACTAATAAACTTAGAAGTGCATTGGCGATGTCTTGAACCACTGATGGTGGCAACGCATGTGTGCGGCGAACCGAAAGTTGATAACCTCCAGCGCCTCCCAACCTCTTGCTTCTGCTACAGTGCATGTGCCATTGGCAAAGTCTACTAGGGCTATGATGTTGCGCACATATAATAATGAAATTCTTCTGATTGGATGTCACGGTAATGAACTTGACATTATTAAGAATAGACCAACCAGTTACTGCGAACTGAAGCTCCTTCTTATTTGAGAAACACATACCTTCATATAACTCTGCGAACTTGACACCATCGAAAAATCGGTATCGGATGGACCATCAAACACAATATCCGCATCCCGGTCTTTAGTGCGACGCATATTACTCATTAGTGAAAGTCATAACATCACGATCCACCGAATTCAGGATTGAATGACTCTGCAGAAGATCATGACCGATATTGCTATCGCATAAATTGGCATTACTAAGCAAAGACTCATCATTAGCATCACTATCATCAGATGCAGTGCTTGATTCACTATTCATCATTTCATAGTCATCATCAGATAGTTATCTAGATGAATTAGATTGATCATGTAGTTGCGCTTGAATAAGCATCTCGATTCTGCATTTAAACATATATCATCTTCTTAAAAAATAGAAGATACCCTACACAAAACAAAAATAAAAAACACTAACAGTGATGTCGTGGTGAATACCTACATTATCTCGTGTTCGTGATAGTATTGTTGTGATTCAGCAGCTGTTGGCCAACTGAACTCGTGAGCATAACCAAAGTGTACATTCTGATGCATGATATCAGTGTCAGTTTCGGATGCAGCAGTACATTGTAGCTTTATTTCCATGTAAAGAATCAATGTTTGGCGGGAAGCTTCATCCAATACAGTACTGTAAACATCATCATCATCAACAGTACAAGCTATGTATCCCACGCCTACCGAAAAATGGCATGTAATATCCACTGTGAAGTTATCAACGTCATAACACAGAGACCTGGGCACTTTTTATTTTAAATCTCCTAAGCTTGCATGACGCGACACTCGCATGGGCCGATTTTTGCCATCAACATAACTTGGAATGAATTGACCATCAATGATTAGTTGCCCGTCATAAAATAGAATTAAGGAAATAAGATCCTGACTCATTCTACTATTAGCTCAACAACCAATGTTGTAACAAAACCTAACAATTCACTTAAAATTCATTACAAAATATATATTTATTTATACCTAACAATTGAAAAAGCAAAAATGAACTTCCAAAGATCCCAGATGTATTATACCAAACGATAAATTTTAGGAGAATAATTATAAAAAATATGAAAAACTTCCCTCTACATTATTGCTAATTCAAATAAGCAAGGAAGAAAAAAAATAAACTTACAGAGTGGAACCGGCAAAATCTACGATCTCGATCGCGACTGATCTCGACCGTGAAAGCTACGACCGATTGAAAGTCGTTTGGTGGAGTTAGCGAAAGTTGCGAATGCCAAAAATCCAAAATGGTGGAGCCGGTGATGGGGTCTCGTGCGTACGGAGGAGAACGGAGGAGGAGGGACCGAGGAGCTAAGCTTTACAAAAATGAAACGAAAAAAATGAAGGGGGCTGGGTCAGGCCGATTTGGCCGTTAAATCACGGGTCGCCTGCTCGGACGACTAACCAAAATTGCGCTAGTCGCCCGATAAGTTAGCGACTGATTTCTTATCGTGAAATCAGTTGTTAACTAATAGGGCGACTGGCTAAGTTTGGCCAGTCGCCCGATAAGTAGATGACTGATTACGTCATCTCAGCGATGAGGTGGTCGACCAATCGTTCATTTATCGGATGACTGTATCTAAAATTAAATTTTTTTATCGATATTTAATCTGTTAATTATTAATTAAAATATACTTAATTGAGTATACCGATTTGTGGACCGCTATCTGAGAAGTCTATTTGCTTTTCTATCATGTCATTTTAAATTTACTTGAGTCTGTAGGAGACAGAAAGGAGGCAACAGGAGTTCCGAGACCTTCTGCCAGGACCCAACTCCTTTAATGGCAAGGACATGTTACCTCGGGAAAACCTACAAAATGCAACACCTTCTCTCATGGCCCAATACACCTAAATCCAACTAACGTGTCCCCAAGGTGGAAGAAGTCGGCCGAGCTCCCCAAAGAGGAGTCAAACTCCTCAGCCAATCCAACAGGAGAGAATCTCCAGAGAGATATAACCCTCATACCCTCTGTCGTAAAGGAATCTGGTATGGATGCTAATGCTGAAGAACATATTCCTCATAGTGCTCCAAGTGTAGCTATTAATGACCTCAATCAGACACCTATTCTTTCCCCTTTAAGGAACGGTGAGTGAGGAAGCTCTTGCTCTACTTAATTCTCAAACTGTGCCGGATCAAAATGACACCACTCTCAATGATCTTAACAGCAGGAGCTACACGGTAGGGGTTATCACGAGATCGGCGGCAACATCTCCAAACCGTTTAGCTCAATAGAAAGCCTCAGAAAAGTCTCCACAATCACCTGCTAAGACCAACACTGAAGGTGGCAATACTAAAACATCTTCTAACCCTTCTCCTTCTACTCATAAAGGAAATAAAAAGAAGGGCAAAAAGCCCTACTCTACCTCATCTCAATGACCAATACAGCCATGGGGTGCTGGAATGTTCGTGGTCTTTCGGCTGCTGGCAGGAAGACTAACTGTTTAAAAATCATCAAGGAATACCAATTAGATCTCCTTTGTCTTTTGGAAACCAAACTACATACAGATTCATCTCGACCACCCTCCTCTCTCCACCATTTTTCTATGTTCCAACAAGAAGATAGCTTCTCTAATTTCGATTGCTCTTCTGGAGGTCGTATTTGGATTAAATGGTGCTCTACCAAGCTGAACTTTAATCCTATTCTCAAGGATCATCAACTTATTCATGGAAGGGTTTTGGCTCCGGGTAATCACTCCTTCCTATTAACTTGTATTTATGCTGATAATGATGCAAAAATCAGGATTCATCTATGGAACACACTCAAAGAGCTTGCTGCAAGGATAACTGATCCTTGGATCATAATGGGAGATTTCAGTTGTCCTCTATTCAGCAAAGACAAGGTAGGGGGAAATCCATTATCTCTCAACAACTCCCTGGAATTCAAAGAATGTGTTAATGATTGCGAATGGTTGGAACTTCCTAGTTCTGGTCTGTTCTTTACCTGGTCCAATCAGCAAATTAATAAACCCATTTCTTCTAACCTGGATAGGATTTTTTGTAATTCTGTTTGGTTAGATCTTTTTCCCTCCTCATTCTACAGTCCCTCTCTCCTTTCTTGGATCACTCCCACTTATTACATACCTTCAATTCCCCATTCCAAGCTCACATAGATTCCTCTTTAAAATTTCCTTGGTGATGGGTTTGGACATCATTAAGGAAGATTGGGGGAGTTTTACAAATGGGGACCCCCTTTTTGTTCTATCACATAAGTTGAAGCAAGTTAAAATGGCACTCAAGAAGAGGTCATGGGAACCTCTATCCCTCACACACCAGATTGAATTAGTGAAAAAAGATCAAGAAAAGTTATTGGCTAAGCTTGATAAAGACCCCCTTAACCAGTCCTTGCTTCTTGATGCCAAGGAAATAAAGGACAGATACTTACAACTAACCATGAAGGAAAATAGCTGGTTAAAGCAAAGAGTTAAGGCTCATTGGCTCATCCATTAAGATGATGATCTTCAATACCTGTATTGCTCGGTTAAGGAAAGGAAAAATGTCAACCTCATTAGAGAAATAGAAACAGTGCATGGAGTGATATCTGATCAACAAGCCATTGCGGATGAGTTCTGTAAGCATTATTCTGACTTATTTAACTGTCATAACTCTCTTTCTCTACCTCTTTAGGACATTCCGGTGGGAGAATGTATTACTTCTGATCAAGCGGTGGTAGATCAGATATTGGGAGCGGAAATTTTGGATGCTATGCTCTTATCGTGAAACCAAATCCCCTGGACTTGATGGTTTCAACTCTAAATTCTTCAGATCCACTTGGGACATAACTGGAAACACCTTTCTTAAAGCTGTGCACTACTTTTTTAAATTCAACAAACTTCCCAACCAATTCAAGCATACCCTTTTAACACTCATCCCTAAAGTAAAACACTCCAATATGATTGGTGATTATAGGCCCATCTCTTTGTGTAATACCTTTTATAAGGTCATCACCAAAATCCTTGCAAGAAGGCTTAAGAAGTGTCTTCCCCTTATCATCAACAAAGCCCAATCTGCTTTTATACAAGGAAGGGATATAGCCGATAACCTTGCCTTAGCCTTGAGATTTGTAACCAATTCTCCTCACCCAAGTGCAATCTTTTTCTTGCAAAATTTGATTTAAAGAAGGCTTTGATAAAGTAAATAGACATTCTCTTCTACATAGACTCCAGGCAAAAGGCTTCCCTATCAAATTTACTAAATGGATTGGAACTTGCATATTGGATGTACCTTTCTCTATAGTGTTGAATGGTTATATTAAAGGTCACTTTTCCTCCTCTAATGTGCTAAGGTAAGGATGCCCTCTCTCTCCATTTTTGTTCACTATAATAATGGACACTTTTTTCTGTCTTCTAAACAATGATATAGATCTTCATCTGTACAATCCTATCTTTACGGGTGATTGTAATATTTCACACCTTTTATTTGTTGATGATCTTCTGGTTTCGGGGGAGGTCACAAATTCAACTCTGATCTCACTTAAGCACAATTTTAGCTATCTTCAGAAGTACATGGGGCTGGAGATAAATAAAGAAAAATCTGCCATTTGTTTTTCAAATAATAACAGGATTATGGTTGACTTCTTAAATAAGCTTGACATCAAACAAGGCTCCTTCCCTCTTAAATATCTTGATCTACCTCTTACAAAAGGTGCTATTAAGACGGCTCTCTTCAATCCACTCTTTGACAAACTTCAAGCTTGGTTGGCAGGGTGGAAGTGTAAGTTTCTTTCTCTTGGGGGGAGATATCAACTGATCAGGTCATCTGTAAACAATTACCTATCCTATTGGTTTAGGTCGCTTGCTATTCCAAAGGGTATTATAAGGTGCATTTGCTCTTTCACAGCTAATTTTTTTTATCATTCAAGGAAAGAAAAGAAGCTGCACACTATATCATGGGCTCGCACAACTCTACCTAGAAACAAGGGAGGAACGGGTATCCTCTCTGCCTCTTCCCTAAATCTGATAAGTAAAATCAAGGTACTTTGGAAATTTCATTTGAGTGAGTCTCTTTTTGCTAAGTGGTGTAAAGCCAAATATGAGTCGATATGGAACCCAACTCTTTCTAGAGCTTCACCTCTTTGGAAAGAACTAAAAGCTATTGCTCTCAGATTTAAAGACAAATTCTATTATAGTAATGGTAACACCTTCTCTCTATTTTATGATCCTTAGTGTGAGGGCTCTTCCCTCTAGCATGCTTGGATTAAGAGGTAGATGATGGGTCTTCCTTCCTTCTATTAAGTTCTATCATTTCAAACAAGGAATGGAACTTACCTCTCGAATTTATAAATGCATACCCTAGAACTTCTAACATAATTATCTCCATCCAAATCCTTGATGGGGATGATTCTGTTGGGTGGCACAACCACAAGACCCCTACCAACAAAGAATTCAAGGAGGCTATTTTTGAATCTCACCCTAATGTAAGCTGGAGCAAAGAAATATGGTTCAAAAGAAATGCTATCAATTATGCATTATATTTCGGTTGGCATACTTAAGAGGCCTTAAAACCTCTGAAATTTTAGCCAAAAGAGGGTTGGGTACACATATAAACTGCTATTTTTACCATAAACATCCTGAAACTCACTCTCATCTATTTTTTGAATGTCCTTTTTCTATGAAATTGATTAGAAATCTATTACCAAATGGACATTTCTTCCTTTTGCAATCTACTCTACAGCAAGTTCTGGGTAATGTTGAGGATTATTCTGAGAAATTGATCACTAGAACTCATTGGCTTATAACTGCTGTCATGGTTTATTCTCTATGGAAGGAAAGAAATAACAGGCTGTTCTCCAAATGCTCATCTTCCTATGAAGATCTGGTGGAGTTGATTCAAACTAGAGTTGCTGCAAAATTAACTCGGTGGAAGATGAAAGACTCAAGACCAAACTTTGTCTCTGATTTGATTTCAAAATGGAACAGAAACAAACCTCCTTAACTTCAATACATCTGCACACTCTCCTCCTTCTGTCCCTTCTTCAGTTAGGCTAGTTCAGGGTGGACGATGATGACTAAGGCTAATTATTTAATGATGGATTCCTGTTTGGATGGCCACCCAGCAACCTGGGCTCTTCCAATCTGTGATCTATGTTATACCATCCCCATTGGACGGCTAAGATGGCAACCGCAGGTCTCCCTCTCATGCATTTTGACACTAGATCCTGGTGATTCTTGGTTATTCCAGATTTTGGAATATCTAAGTCCCCCATTTATTCTGTTTATTTCTGTTTCTCCTCTTATTTTTATGAGTAATATAGGGGTCAATTATTCTTCAGTTTATTATATTTTTACAGGTCTTTTGAGTTTACATAACTTGTAAGCTCAATTTTTCTTTTGTTAATGTGTCCTTTCTCTTCTCTGATTTTTTTTTCTGTCTGTAAGTCTTTGTAATATCTTTATTACTTTGGAATGATTATTGGGCCTAGCTCTCAAACTTTTCAAAAAAAAATAAATAAATAAATACAGGACATGTTACCCTGCTGCACTGGGAACGGCCATGTGGCTGCTTTAAATGTGCTACCACGAACACAACTGTTCCTACTTGCCTCATCAACCAACTCTTTCCTCTTCTCTCTTGCCATTCAAAGCTTCCGCGAATCTACCGCCCTTTTCCTGTTTTTAAGGTGCTCACTTGTTATCCGCCCACTATTGCAGACAACAGGAAGGGTGATTCTCCAATGTTATGGTTAGAAACCTTGGGTTTGGTTCTCTTTGTTTGGTTTTCTTCGTTCTGTTTCAAAGCTCTCCTCTTTCTAATTTTCTATGCCGTCTCTTTGTCAATGCAGCACAATATGCTTGAATCTTCTTTTTCATGGTGAAGGCATGCGTCTTTTTGCAGTTTATCTTACGGAGCCTGGGAAAATTACTGCTTGGTTTTTGTAATGCTGTGGAGATCTAAACCATTCACCAAAAGGAGCCATTTTCTACTTTCTTTTACCGATTTCAAATATTCTCAGGCTCAACTGCGTCTCAGTTCACTGAAGGGTTTGCTGGAAAAATCTAGAAATCCTTCTTCAATGCCTTCTTTTCTCTGGGCTTTTGTACTTGTTCTGTCTTGCGCGTGGCTGACCCCAATTACCGAGCAGTACACATCATCTCAAACTCAGGTTCTTCGGCAGTTAAGGAAGCAGCTAGAGTTCCCCAAACTGCTGGAAGCTTGGAACATTACGGAAAATATCTGCTACCTTCCCACAACGCCTGTTCTAACTGTTATCTGTGAAGGTAACTCAGTGACTGAACTCAAGATTGTTGGTGATAAGCTTGTCAGGCCTGATCAGTTCAATGGCTATTCTGTTTGGGGTAAAACTCTCTCGCCCGCTTTTTCTGTCGATTCCTTCTTCACTACTCTGTCGAGGTTGCCTAGCTTGAAAGTTGTTATTTTAGTTTCGTTGGGAATATGGGGTCCTCTTCCTGATAAGATTCATAGGCTCTCTCTGCTTGAAGTGCTTGATCTTAGTTCAAATTTTTTATATGGAGCCATTCCTCCTAAGATATCTTCTATGAGAATGCTACAAACATTGACGTTGGATGGGAACTTCTTCAATGAAACAGTTCCTGACTGGTTTGATTTGCTTTCAAACCTTACAAATTTGAGCTTGCAGCACAATAGACTGAAGGGACCACTGCCTTTGTCTATTGGAAGAGTTCTCACTCTTACTGGTATTTCTTTGTCATATAATAGTATATCAGGTGAACTACCTGATTTGAGTGGGTTGGTTAGCTTGGCAGTCTTGGATATGGGAAACAATGAGTTGGATTCTGAACTTCCACACATGCCTAAAAGGCTCGTCACGATGCTACTGGGTAACAATAAATTGACTGGAGAGATTCCCGAGCAGTTCGGTGAGTTAAGTCAGCTTCAACACCTTGATTTATCATTTAATTTGCTTGAAGGGACTGCACCAACATCACTCTTTACATTGCCTAACATCAGTTATGTAAATATAGCATCTAACAAACTCACTGGCTCTCTTCCAGTCAGTTTAACATGCAGTAGCCAACTTGGATTTGTCGATATTTCTGCTAATATGCTAACGGGAAAGTTACCTTCTTGTTTGAGCTCTAATTCAAATAACCGGGTTGTCAAGTTTGATGGTAATTGTTTGGCAGTAGACTCCCTGCGTCAACATGAAGCTTCATACTGCCAAACTCATACCAAAAAGAAATCAAAGATGAAGAGCTTGGTTTTGCTGGTTGTTGTCATCGGAGGGGTCCCTTTTATTGTTCTTCTATTGCTGTTCTTTCTGCGCTACTGTAGAAGAAAGCAAGAAAGAGCTGTTTCAGAACAGGGTTTATTACCTAAACCTGCTCTGGATAATTCAGCTTCAGGATTGTCTTCTGAGCTTCTTACAAATGCTAGTAAGTATTGTATATTTGGAAAGCGATCTTGTCACATTGATTATTGTTTTAGTTGGTTGGATTGCACTGTCGTCTGCAGAACAATATTGTTGCAGTGTTTTTTTTACTGTTTGTTGGGTTATTTTAATTCAGACGAAAGAATGTTGACAAAATTCTTCAAACTTTTCATTATCCCACTCATTCACTTTTATATTCATTTTGTTCTTCTGTTAAAGATGTTAGACATTATCCAGCAGCTGGGTTCTTTGATTTATCAAATCAATAGGATTCAGAAAGAGGCAGTAAAAACAAATAATTCTCTCATGAATCTCTCTTCCTTTATATATCCTATCTTTCCATGTATCTAGATATTTTTTTTGACATAAACTCTCTTCTTGTCATATCTGCATGACTATTTTATGAAGGATTTTATGGGAAGTCAAAGACATGTTGATTCTTGAACCTTGAATTGTAATAGTCATCTATGATTAGTTGCATATAGTAGTCTGTAATACTTTGCGCTTCTTATGAAGTCTACCTGTTGAATTAGGTACTCAGTGCATTAGTTTGTGATAGCAAGCCTCATTCATGGATATGAGATTGCAAAAGGTTTTTTATTTTTTGTTCCCATATATGGTTTCATTAACTATTATAAAACTTAAACCTCATAGATCTTTCTAGCACCTACAAATTTATCATAACCTCAACCATACAGTTTATATGTTGTAAAAGTGTGTCTATTTTGTAATATTTTTCGTTTTAATGGAATATAGACTGTAAATTTAGTTCTGAAGTAAGTACTATTTAGAATGTAGTTTGAATTGTTGAGTAATTAGGCTTTAAAATGTCAAACCTGGTGCACCAACAAGTGGAAAAAAGCATCTCTGCTGTAGCTATGTAAGCCTAAAATGTGGTAATGTGAGACATGGTAATTCTTTAGAATGACTGTCACCAGATCTACTCTTTTTACTTGCTTGCTTAATCGATATTCTGTAACTATTATTGGAACGATATTTTGACAATGTTATTATTTAAGTATTGTCCCTAGCTTGAGCCATCTTATGCCTTCTTTTAGTTCAAATATATATATTTTCTCTTTAGTTTAAATATATATATCTTCTTATTCAATTGGTATTCAGGGTTTGTTTCACAGGCGAAGAAGTTGGGCACCCAAGTACTGCCTACTTATAGAGCATTCTCCTTGGAGGATTTAAAAGAAGCAACTAAGAATTTTTCATCATATATAGGCGAGGGCACAGCTGGAAAGGTCATATTTAAATTCAAACTTGCAAGTGTATATTTAAATTGCTTTGTGATTCTTAGAAACTTTTTAGTTTTTGAATAATATTTACTTTTTAAGTAATTTTTATATATGGAGTGTAATTTTAGTTGTAGAAGTTATAATGATAATGTTGTGACATTAGGTGAACAAGTCATTAAAAACAGTGTGCGATTCAGATATTTAGGCTCTATTGTTCAAAATGATAGTGAAATAGATGGAGATGTTATTAGTAGAATTCAAGTTGGATGGTTGAAGTGGAGGAATGCATCTGGCCTGTTGTGTGATAGAAAAGTATCACTTAAACTTAAGAGAAAATTATATAAGATGATGGTAAGGCCTGCAATGATTTATGATGCAAAATGTTGGCCAATAAAAGAGAAGCATGAGACTAAGTTAAGTGTTGTAGAGATGAGGATGCTTAGGTGGATGAATGGATTTACTCTTAGAGATAAAATGCGAAATGAGTATGTTTGGGAAAAAGTTGGAGTAACTCCAATGGCAGATAAGATTAGAGAGAGTCGGCTTAGATGGTTTGGCCACATAAAGCGTCGGCCGTCCAATGACCCAGTTAGGAGAGTAGATGCATTATATTTGCCTTATATTAAGAAAGGTAGAGATAGATCTAAAAAGACATGGTTAAGATGTATAAAAAATGACCTTAGTATACTTGAATTAAATGAGAATTTGACACGTAATAGGACACAATGGAGACGAAGGATTCATGTAGCTGACCCCACTTAGGGGATAAAGGCATGTTGTTGTTATAAGTAAATCTCATTTCCTATTAATTATTTTTGAACCAAACACCCAATACGTGATTATGAAATAAAATGCTTTCCTTCAAACCGATTATAGCATTAATGAGTTCATCTTTTCCTATAAGACCATGTTTCGTTTCAGTGAGATGAACTGAAAAAGGAATGGGAAAATGCAATGAAATTTGATGTACTTTAACTCATATTTGTCAGCAAAGATAAAATTGTTATAAAATTGATTTTATTTTATTCATTAGTTTGACGGAAATAAATTAAAAGTTTAGCTTGATCCTACTCTTACCCATATGCAAAGGTTGGCATTAATATACTTGTCACTAGTACCCACTCATTCCCTTGCAGGAAAACCACCATAATTTTTCACCACTCAAGAAACAACTTATTATGATCCCAAAAATCAATTTTATTAATGTACATCACCAACATATATTTTTTTCAAGAAGAATAAATCAAAGGAGAGCAACACTATTCAATTATTACTTAATTTAAGCTCATAATTAGGTGATGTACATTAATGGTAGTAATATAGTTTAAACAAACAAGTCACCTCTAAGGTAACGTTTTGTGATTGCTCTTACTAAACAAGTGCTATACAAAAAATATCATGTACATATACTAAAGTCTTGGAAATACGTCAATTTTTTTGTACCATTCTTTAATTTCTTGATGTCTTGAAGGTTTTAAGTGATGAAGTTTGCTCTTTTCTCTTGCTTTACAGCTTTATAAAGGGAGGCTAGAAAATGGAGTCTTTGTTGCTATAAGATGTTTGGTATTATCTCGAAAACATTCAACAAGGAACTTAAAGCTAAGGTTGAACCTACTTTCAAAACTTCGCCATCCGCATTTGGTTTGCCTCTTAGGACATTGCATCGATGGTGCAGCGGATGATTCAAGTGTTGATAGGGTCTTTCTTGTTTATGAATATGTACAAAATGGGAATTTTCGCTCTCACTTGTCTGGTAAATAAACGAAAGTAACAATATGACTTTGTTTAAGTTTTCTTGTTAATCACAATTCATAAAGTATTTGTCATTTGAATAAATTCTTCAGATCCCTGTACAGAGAAAGTTCTGAAGTGGCAGGAAAGATTAGGAATTCTTATTGGCATAGCTAAGGCAGTGCACTTCTTGCATACTGGAGTTATTCCTGGTTTCTATAATAACCAATTGAAGTCCCATAACATTTTGCTGGATGAATATCTTGTAGCAAAAGTGAGCGACTACTGCTTGTCGATCATTACAGAAGAAATTCACAAAGATGAGGTATTCTAATAGCCTTTAGTCCCATTTGACAATGGTTTCTGGTGATATGTTATGTAGTACTATTTTTTATTATGTTGTTTTGTGATGTGATGTGCTGTGAAATAATGTGGATTACTATTTGATATATTTGTTGTTTAATTTGCTTTCTGTACTATCATGATAGATGAACTTGAATTAGTAAATGCCTATGATGAATATTTATGAGAACTACAAGCATTTTCTATTGGGTTAATTTATAGTAGTTCATATGGTTTAGTATGGGCCTTTGTTTAGAATTGCACAATAGAAAATTTACTACAACACATTTTTGAAAAAATCACAATAAAGCTTGTGCCTTATTGGTGCTATGAGGCTTATGACTTACATGATGTGAGGCCTGCCTCAAGGCACACCTCAGATTAGTTTTTGTGAAGCATGCTCTTTTGGATCTAAATTTTTTTTTCAATATATATATATATATATATAAACTTAGATAACATACTCATCTTAACACAACCATTCTAGAGATAGACATAACTCAAGTGCCTCTCCTATTGCACCTCTCTACTTTTTCACACACAATACTAACCAAGGCTATCATCATCATTATTTGTGATGTTCTTACTTTGATATTGAATAATTGAAGTGAGAAAATTTTATTATGTTAAACTTATTTCAATTGTTATGTCATTATTTCTTAATTTGATATGTTATGCTACTTTGATGATTTTATAGTACTTCTTACATCATGATTTGATGTCAAGATTTTAATTTGTTACTTGATATTTTGCACTAGTTTTTACTTATTACTACTGTTATATTTCAATATATTAATAGGTTAGGATACTAATATATTATTTATTATTTTGTACTTTGATGTATGTACAATAATTCTTATTTTGTATAATTTGTTGATTCTAAGGTTTACGACTTCCCTCATAGATAGGGTTGCAAACGAACCGAGCCGAGCCAAGCTTGTATGTGTTCAAGCTTGAGCTTGTTTAACATTATCAAGTTCGAGCCTTTTAGAATGATGTTCAAGCTTGCGCTTGTTTACTAGTATTGAGCTCGAGTTCGATTCGAGTTTGTTCACGAGCTCGATTCAAATTGAATTATCGAGCATGTTAACAAGTAGCTCATTTAATGAAATAAACGAGCTTTAATCAAGCCTTAATCGAACTTGTTCATGAGCAGCTTGTTGAGAAATATACATGAGTTGTATCACTTAAAGCTTATTAAGACTAAAAAATAATAATTTAAATAATACTGTCCACAAAGAAGCCTTAATCGAACTCCTTTGTGAGCTTGTTCATGAGTTTTAAACGATAATATTCATAAACATAAATGAATCAAACGACAAGCTGTTCATGCTTGTTCATTTAGCAATCAAGTATTTACAAAAGTGTTCAAGCTCATTTGATTAGTTAATCAAATGATCATGAACGAGCTCTAATCGAGCTGAGCCACAAGTAGCTTGTTGAATGTTCGGTTCATTTGTAGTCCTACTCATAGATGAAAGTGCCTCAATGCCTAATTGCACAATTTCAAACTTTGGTATAGGTCAAGTTAGCTCAGTTGTGGTTGCTATCAAATTTAAAACAATGTTTGTAGTTGGTTACTTTTTGAGGGTTTTTTTAACTTCTTGTTATTTTTTGTTTATTGATGACATTGATTTTTGATAGACTTTGTCGTTAGCATAGACAATATTCAAGTTATAGATGTGTTAAGGCAGTGATTTTTATTTGCTTTTTAGACACTAGCTCTAAAGGAGATGGTTTTGTGATTTGTTGTTAATGGGATTAGTTGTTTTAGCTTGTGGATTTTATGAGAATTCAAGTGTTGTGAATGTGTTATAGGAAAATTTTAAATTTGAAGGTGTAAAAAACACATAAAACCTTTGAATGTCTATGTTTATAGGCTTCATTGAAAGAAAGACTTAATTTTTGGGGATATCTGTGCCCAATTAAGTTGATTATTTGGCAACCATATCTACTAACATAGAGACATGAAATTTCCTACCTAATGTGAAAAAACTAAGTAAATATATGTTGACCTCAGTTTGTCTTCCAAAAAAAAAAAGTCGAGCCCTCCCGTTTCTACCGCACGCAGCCGAGCAACCGTTCCCTCCCACTCTTCCTTCAATCGCAAGCAACTCCCTCAACCGCAAGCATTGCAAAAAGAAACAGAGGCTCGCTAATTCCTCTCGCTCTCTTTCTCCCGCTCTCTTGTCTCTCCCTCTCTACTTGGTCCGCAGCCAAAGGTAGCTCTCTCCCTTGTCTGTCTCTCTCTCTCTCTCTCTATCTATCTATCTCTCTTCGAGCCCTCCCCGGTCCGTCGCTGCTACCCAGATCCCGCATACCCCGTCTCTACTACATTGTCGTGACCCATTATCCTACGATTCTTCTCTCATCAACCCGTCCGTCTAGCTGAGACAAACGGAAAACGGCATCTCGCCTCACTCTCCCAGCCAACGAAACCACCTGCTCGGGATTGCCTTCCAGTTTCCTTGTTCGTTCAACGCAAGGAGAATCCAAATCCCATTGCCTTTATCCGTCCATATACTGCAGCCTACCTCATCTCTGCTCTTCTCGTTCCGTCTCCCTATTGAAAAGCTGAGCAGCAGTTGTGATTCTATGTAGGTTCTTATTCCTGTCCCTTGTTTGCGCGGGAAAAAAAAAAAAAAGAATAAAAATGAAAATGAAATCCCGATCAGCCAATCCACGGGCACTGTAGCATATATATATATATATATTTCACTTCTCTATTCCGTCTGCTACAGTACCCGCAATAGTACAACCCGCAGCTCTGCACTATCCCAACAGCAGCTGGCCCATGACTACCTATTCCTATCTCTCATCCTATGCTGCCCAACATCATTCTCTCTCTTTTCGTTTCAACTAGCAAAGGCAACAACCACCTTGCTATTAATTAGAAAAGTATAAGCTTGAATGTATGAAAAATTGTATATATTTGCTTCTTTATGCAGGTTTCAAGATCCTTACCCATACGTAGTGGTCAAAGAAAGAGAGATTGTGGTGTCATGCGACACCATTATCTTCGATACGTCTTGAGTAAGTGATTAGATGTGACCATGTTGAAATGCTATCGAAATTTCATCAAATTTTTTAGACTTAAATTTAAAATTAATTAGATATCAAATTAATTATGAAAACTAAAGTCCTAAAACAAAATAATTTCAAATAAAAAAATTAAGCTTAAAATTGAAAATTAAAATGATATCAATTGAATTTGAAACCATCAATTTTTGAGATAAATAGTTAGCAAAAATTGAACTTAATTGAGATTAAAATAAGTTGAATGCTTACAAGTGAATATGGACAAAATCATTTACTAGATTTTTGAATCATTTTTGTAATTCACTTTGAAATAATTGAAGGAATTTCAATTGGTTATATTATTGAAGTGCAAAGAGGCTTATGAGATATATAGGTGCTTGATTGCAAAGCAAATGTAAAGAATTTGATAGTCCGCCAATGAATATAAATTTAACTTTGTGATATCTCACTTAAATGATAAAAAAAAAAATCTCGTTAAGCATATAATTGGATCATAAGAGATTTATAGTAAAATTAATAATCAACTTCAAATATGATGAAATCAAATAAATCTTATAGGAGATTTGTGACAAACTTAACATCTCATCAATGAGCATGTTTCATAACCTTTTTAATGAATATTTAAATTGTGTTATATCATGTGTTTGAGCAATAGAAATAGTTTAAGTCAAATACATTGAGTCATAAAGTGTTAGCTTTCAAAAGATAATCGAATCCATATTAAACTTCAAATGAGATTATGCTCAGCTTGATAACTCATCTATAAGCAAATGTGAATTTCGATATTTCATAAGTTAATATGAACAAGATTTATCATTGATTATTCCAAATATCAAGTTCTTGAACAATAGCATGCATTACAAAGCTGCTCGATTAACAAATGAATTAAGGTTTAATTCACACTAAGTAAGTTGAGGAGTGTCGAGAAAGTTTAAGTAAGACGCACAAAGAATTTGATACATAGTCAATAATTATGAATATAATTCTTACAATGTGTCACTTTAAATGAACTAAGAGAAAATTTAATTGGATTCATAATCAAAATCAGAAGACGCCGCTTACAGTAAGTTTGAAAGTTAGCATTCAAATACAAATACAATTCAAGCATAACTTAAGCAACAAGGCTTATATTTAATAAGTTAAGTTGAAAGAGATATAATAGCTTGTTTATGGGTGAGAATGAAAGTTAAATATGATGATTAGCAAAGATGTAAAATCCTATCAATATGCATAAGCTAAATAGTCATTTTATTTTTGCTATCAAGTTAAGTATAAGCAAAGTTACACTACTTTGAATTAAAAATATAAAGTTAAAATCTACATCTGATGCAATTCTTCGTATGGCGAGGACGATCTTGGTTAAATTCTCCATGATTATGGAGCTTCTTAAAAAAAATTAAAGAATTTCATTTTAATTATGATTTTCAAAGTCAATGACATTAATTAGATGAAATTACTAAGTTATAAATTCACGCGTGTGCTGACATGATTTAAAATACAAATTTTAATGTCAAAAGCCGAAATTTAGTTAAAATTAAATGAAAATATGAAATCAATCATAATAAATAAAATTACCTAAATTACTAAATACGTGGTAAACAATCTTGAATGTTTAGATTCAAGTGTCGAGGATCTTTGTGGATTTGGTTTGTCTTAAGTTAATACAACAACAACAAGCCTTTATCCCACTAAGTGGGGTACATGAATCCTTCTTCCATTATGTCCTATGTGTCAAATTCACATTTAATTCAAGTATACTAAGGTCCATTTTATACATCTTAACCAAGTCTTTTAGGTCTACTTACCTTAAAATAATCGCAAATTCTAAGATTATTGATTGCTTTTATGTGTAAACCATCTAAGCGACTCTCTAATCTTATCTTCTAGAGCTACTCCAACTTTGTCTAACATACTCATTTTAGATTTTATCTCTAAGAGTAAAGCCACTCATCCGAGCATCCTCATCTCGTACACTTAACTTAATCTATGCTTCTCTTTATTTAACATTTTGCACCATAAGTCATTGCAGGTCTTATCACCATTTTGTAAAATTTTTCCTTAAGTTTAAAATGTCTGAGAAGTTATTTTTTTCATATGATAGTTGATTTGATCTTCTATTATTAAACTAATAAAGTCGATAGGATCTGAAATAATAAATTAAATGATCAAGCAAACTCATAAACCCCAATGATGATTATGTTGAATGGAGATTTCAACGGGAGGGGATACTTACTTTTAAAAATATGCTTGCAAGCTCAAATCAAATTAATCTAAATTAATTATCAATATAAATACAAAATCGAATAAATCACGAAGTTCTAAATGGTTAAATGAAATTCAATATCTTAAAAACTTAAAGTAAAATCTAACTTAATCCACCTTTCGCAATTGTTTGTTGAAGATGACAAATTAAGAAAATTTTAGCTCACAAAGAAGTCGATGTCAAATCAAGTATTTTATTATGTTTACTCTCAATTAATTTCACGCCGATGGGGCGTGATGGTCCTCTATGTGGCCAATAAACTTCACATGATGATGCCGAGTCCTCGGTCGGTTTGTCATCAAATGACATCATTATATTACGATCACAACTGTAGCCTGTATGCTCCTCAATGGTTCTGTACCTTGAGATATGAATCATAGGGTACATCTGATAGGGCAAAAAAATCCTCTGTCGGCTAAGGTAGACTTAAACTTATCTCTTGACAAAACCATCCAAGTCTGAGGATTACTTACGCAGCCTTGGCCTGGCTGGCGGCAGAGATCCTTCGGTCGTTGGGTCACTACCTTTAACTAAGTAGACAGGGATCACAACCCGGATGATGAAACTATGAGATCTAGATCGGGCATGTCATCATTCCCCCAACCATCTGCTTTAAGTTAAAATGATGAATTTTATAATCTTAAATTTCAAACTCCACATGCTGCAATTATATGCTACGCATTTAACGATCTAACGACTAGCCTTAATCAAAAGTTCTCTCTTAACATTGGGAAGGGTAATTAATTATAGGCACTATAGACACCAGATCTAAAGTCCTCACAAAATTGAGGAAATCTGATAGTGTCTTATCTACTACTTCATCTCAAAATTACACACAAATCATACTCTCTTGTGAGAGGTGGGTGGCAATTTTGCCCATACACAATAAAGTATTAGATGCATCATAAAGAATGTTAATTGTTATATTTCTCTAATATGCAAGTCTCAAGAAAGGATACCAATCTTGGCACATAATCAGTCAAAGTTAATGATGAGATAGTGGCTTAGTAAGTGCATATGCAAATTAATCATCATATGATATATGAGAGATGCTTATGTCAACATTTTGACCTTTTTTTGGATGAAGTGAAAATTAATGGTAATGTTTCAATCGTGAATGGAATATCAGCCAAGTACATAAGTATCATAATAGATTGTATCAGCCAAGCACATAAGTATCATAATAGATTGTGGGTGTAGTGGGTAGGGAAATGCCAACTTTATGAAGCAGTGATTGTAACATTGTGATTTTAATTATGTAGATGGAATGATGACACCACATTGTATTTCATTGGAGGAACAAGCAATTATGTGTTGTTTCTTGAAGCTCCAAGATATGGCATTGTGGCAAAGAAACACAATCGGAGA
Organism: Cymbidium sinense; assembly: GCA_021442155.1. Taxonomy (NCBI): domain Eukaryota; kingdom Viridiplantae; phylum Streptophyta; class Magnoliopsida; order Asparagales; family Orchidaceae; genus Cymbidium; species Cymbidium sinense. Next base: position 13,469,576 of record CM038221.1, on the reverse strand, counting down.
CTTATAGATGTATAGTCAATAATGTTACCCACCCAATCAACATCGAAGAAGCCTTAAAACAATAGGGAAGAGTTGCAGTGCAAAAATAATCCATGATTAATGGTGGCTCAAAGGTTGTGGAGAATCCGTTTGGTAGCACTATAGTGCACACTGAGAGAGTTTGTTGACAAGAAAGGCAATATCCGGCCATGTTAGGGACGAATATAGTAGATAACCAACTATAGAATCATATTTAATTGTGTTGGTGGTGGAGATGCATTCATGAATTGTTAGCATGTAGTGGAAAGGTGTAGGTGTCACATCAAGAGTCAAGAAGGTGGCCCACCCTAACAACGCAAGATGTGATGAAGGGATTGACCTCAATTCTTGAAATAAGTTTCAAGAGTTTGTACTAGTGAGAGAAAAACTTTATATACTAGTAATTATAATTTATAAAAAATGTGTGAGCATAGAGAAGTAAATAATATTTTATTATGAATAGAGTTTATAATACTAGTATAGAATAGTAGCAAAAGTAACAATTAATGGAAACAAAACTGGAAATAATAAATATATAAACGAAATTATCCAAACTCAATTGTAATATAAAGTGAATTACAGTATAAACTTAAATACTAAGTGCAATAGTATTATTGAAAAGTAAACTCCTATGGGGAGGGTCCGCCAAAAAAAAGTAGTTGAACCTACTAATACAAATTTTTGCAATGAGTTTAATGACTCAAACTAAGAAATTAATATAACTTATATTTAACTATGTATAGACGATAAGACATTCAGACCTGCAGCATGAGTAATAAAAAAAGTATAATTTACTATGTAATAGCTATGTAATATGTGTCATCAAGTTATCAGCTTAGAATAATATTACATTACATAAATGAAAAGTGTCACATATTCTAAGATGATTTGTAATGTGATAATATTTGTGATCATTTGTATGATAAATTTTAATTAATGTAGTTTTATTCTAATATCTTTGTATACAATTATATCAGGTTTAATCAGACATCTCTAGATAGATCTCATTAATCTTTTTATCATTTTCATGATACACACACAAACACATCCTAAAGCAGGTAAGGTAAACATCAACCCATTAAAATTTAATAATTTTCAAAAGAATTGTCACTCTATGGGCATGTCTGCTTGACTCGCTAATATCTTTTACCGATTAACACATCCATTGCTAGCATATATGCACATTATATATATATATATATATATATATATATATATATATATATATATATATATATATATATATATATATTTCATAAGCATTCATAATTAATATTATTGTGTTAACTTTTATATTAAAAATATGATTTTTTTTATAAATAATTTATAGCATTCAACAAAAGCAATGAAAAACAAAATAAGGAATGGTAATTATTATATGCCTTTAATAATTAGAGGGCAACTTTTGATTCAATAAAATTTATAATTTCATTATTTTGTGTGTATTGGATGTCCAATTCCTATGAGTTGGGAGTAAGTGCTTCTATTTAACAACAGGAAAAATCTTTTTTGTTGCCAGCGTGATGCATGATTTATTGTTACTTTGGTAAATTATTTCATTTACCTAATTTCATCAACATATCTTATTATTTATTGCTAATGTTCTTGACTATTTTAAAAATTATTATAATTGAGGTTCTAATTGTGCTGAATAAATTTCAATTATTCACTAATATTGTGTTATTTGAATTTATTACTGATTTCTCTGGGTTTTGTTGTTTAAATTTATTATTGATTTCTTTGGGTTTCTTATATCATTGCACTATCATTAGGGTTCTAATTCTTGTATTTAACGATTTGCACCTATATAAAGCAAGTTTTGTGTATTTGGTAATATTTGAGTTGTGAATCTTATGGTGGTTTATGTAATTTATATACATTACATTATTTTAATTGTTTTGGAAAACTCTATCCTGCATCAGTAGGGTACTTTTGTCTTAAAAATTCCATTGCTGTTCTGAATGAAGCTATGTTTTAGAAATTATGCACATTCAACCATTCCATAAGCCTTATATTTTAGTTTTTGTACAATTTTTTTTTCACGTTATAACTGATTTGACTTTTACCAAACATAAAAACTTAATTCTTGTTTTAAGTACATAATAAACTAACAAAAATATTAGCAAACAGGACCTTAATCCTCGGAACCTTCATCAGGAATTTAGCTTTCAAGAAATGAATTGTATTGCATGATCTTATTGAGTGAATCTTGGTTTGCAGGCTAGGACTGAAGGGCAGAGAGCCATCCAAAGCAAATCCATGGCATCGTGAGTCAATTCTCTTAATCATATCTCATTGAATACTGATTCATCACACGATTGCTTTATTTTCATCCGACATAAGGAATAACATAAGATACATTTAATTGATAGAAATTGTTTGTAATAAATTCAAGTTGTGACAGCTTTCAAAATTAGAATTGAAAAGAAAAATGATGATTGATGGACCATGGATGTTAAATACATTTGCTAACAATCTTAAATTTTTTACCTATCAAATTATAACTTCATTCATTAAGCAATCTAGTCAGTGCAAAGGCTTACCCATCTCTGCTGTATTTCTAGCATTGTGAAATGCATAATATGTTATGCGGCAGAATTTTCTATGTATTATTTATCAGCAGCACACTTACTGGATCTTGATTGGTTGCATAATTTCATGTTGTAAACGAGGGTAATATTATACTATTGGGTATACCATTTTTTGATTTAAACATTTCTTGCAAGCCTCATGTTGAAGAGAATGAAGCTTTTTATTAATCAATTCTGACTTTTTATATTATCTCATAGCTTTTTTTAAACTGTTTATACACTATTTTTACTGTCAATAAACAGGGAAGGATTACACTTGGAGGATGATGTTTATTCCTTTGGCTTAATCTTACTTGAAGCCCTTCTTGGCCTACGAAGGTCTGAAAAAGGGGGAGCATCTCTCCCATATGAAATGGTATGTCCAAATGCGATTTTTATTAAAATAAAGGTTGAAAGATTTGGATCTCCTGCAAAGGCATGAGTTCATATCAATCACTAATTAAACAGGCATGCCTTTGTTACATGCATCTTAAATTTCTATTTTATATAGTATTTGATAAAATATTTAATTTCAAAGTAGATGATGTGATTGAACATTACGTTACACTGCATAAACATGATGGTGAAGCAGATCCTGGACCTCATAAATTAGGATTTGTAAATAGTTTTCAATTCGTATATTTAAGAGGTTGTGCAAGGGGTTTAGGGTTTAAGTGCGACTTATCATTTAAATCTAAACACCAAATAACAATAATAACAATAATAATGCAATTAAACATAAAAATTGTATCATCAATTAATGTTTAAATATGTGAAAGAAGATACACTCATTATTTCCTAATACAAATAATGTAATGAAATTTATAAAAAATCTTTTTAGTAGGACATTTTCTCATTTAAATTATTGAATTATTAATAAATTAGTCATAATTTTTAATATATTTAAATATATTCAAAATAATATGTGCCGTGCAATGCATTATAGTTCAATAAGATCTTTGCAATATATGTTGACCTCCATGTATGCGTCATAAGTCAAGTTCATCGAGTAAATTGCGACGAGCCGATGCAATCGAAGCAAAACGCTTTCGGCGGTCGAAAATCGAAATGATCTCCGATCGACGGACGGATTCCGCCATCGCGTTCAGAACGTCGAAGTTGATCAGAATAGACATCTCGCGTAATTCGACGGTCGATTGATCAGGAGGTCGGCATCGCGGACGCGATATATATTGGGGGAAGCCGCGTTGTCCAAATGACTCATTAGCGTTGAAATGTCAAAACCTATCAAATGAGGCATTGCTCAATTCGAGCAGTATCGCTGAATATTGGTGGCGGAAGCACGCGCAAATTTGAACTGAAATTAACTTCGATTTGACGCTGACTTGAACCAAACGGTATCCGATCACGAAATGGACTACGTCGTTGTGTCCGGAACATCACAGTAATCTAAAATTGACATATATATTGTCTATGTGATGATGTCGGCGCGAAAATCCAAATTAGAATATATAAAATAATAAAAAATACAAATCCTATAAATACCTCTCTTAAAACCCTAAACTCTAATTTTTCCTATTATCCCTCCCTCTTCCACAGCCGACAACTCTCCCACAAGGTCTCCTCTCACGGTCTCTCCCTCTCTCCCTCTCTCTCTCTCTCTCGCTCTCTCTCTCTCTCTCTCTCTCCCAGTTCATGGTCTTCTGATTGCCCGGTTTTCCATGGACCAACTGCAGCTCATGGCGGATGCTTTGTCGCGAAATTCGCATTCATGCCGCCTCAAGCGCCGCGTACGCCGCATTATCATCGCCGCGGCATCCGCTTCGCCGCCACTGCGCTTCGCCGTGGTGTCCGACTCCATGCGTCTGCAAACCGTCACCTGCCCGTACACGCGCCTTTCGTCGGCTGACTGATCATAAGTACTCATTACGCCTTTCTGGCGTGGGAAACTGTTGCTTGACTATAAAAGTACCATCTTTCTTGGCGTGGAAAAATCATTTCATAACTGCATGTACTCATGCGTATTAGATCGTGGCATTTATATACCGCTACATCTTTCTTGGCGTGGTGGGCGGTTTGTACCGTAGCCTATCTGGGGGCCGTTGAGATCTTTGTCGAAATGCCATGAACTTTATCTGAACGAGATCTGCATAGATGATAAGTATGATATGATATAAAATTATTATTTGAACTAACATGCAGGTGTATAAGTACTCATACACGCTTTTTTTGGCGTGGCGGAAAATCTGTTTCAGTAGGTACCTTAGAGCCCCATACATGCCTTTCTTGGCATGGTGGGAAGTCGCATTCAGGCCGTGGTTTATACCACCCATACACGCCTTTCTTGGCGTGGTGGCGGCAAAGATACTCAGTAGACTCGGGGATGATGTCGAGGATGTTGTCAAATCTTTGTCAATTTTTTACACTGACATTATTAATAAATTGCTTAATGAAAATTCAACAATAAAGTTAAAATTAATGTTTTAACTTGACATTGCAAATATATAAGTAACTGTACACGCCTTTCTTAGCGTGGTAGGGAAATATCGCGCTTGTCTGACTTTAGAGACCCATACATGTCTTGGTGGGACACGGTCGGTAGTGGTGTTTACACCACTACTTGTCTTTTTAGCATGGTGGCGGGCCATTATTATAGCCGCCTTATGTGGGGTATAGGAGGTTCTTTGAAATCTTGTCAAAATTTTATCCAAAAATTTATACTTGCAATGAAATTCAATTAAAACAAATAATATTATATAAATATCTTAAGTTTAAATTAATGCTGAATCAAATACGCCTACATGGGTCCCGACACTATATTGTCGTTTTGGGGAGCAAGCGTAGGCAACATTCACAGAGCCGGCTCCTCTTCTATTTTGAAGGGGCATCGCCTCCTTTATCCTCCTATTCAAGAATCTTTAGCTTGACTTTTGGTGTCCCTCCTTGTGACTTGTTCTTTTAGGATGAACTTTGTCGTGTCCATAGTATATGTATCCCAAGACTTAATAGGGTGGCTTTATATTGACATTTCTCTCATGTGTGATTGAAGGGGAGTTTTCACTCTAAAGCGAAAGGGCATACATGTTCAAGTCCCAATTCCATATTCACCCTACATTATGAACCCCAAAAAAAAAAAAGCAGGTTCGGGCCCATCTAGCTCAGCTTGTTATGGAGAGACAAGACAAGCAAAAGTCATGCGCTTAGTGGAACTCGTTTGGGTGAGGCGTCCTATCGTGGTTCTGAGGCGGAATAAGCAAGAGAATTGGAAGTCACTCCGTTAAGAATCTGCAATGTGCACTTTTTGAATTTTAAGCCCCAAAAAAAGCACAGTAGGTGAGATAGGATGAAGTCAATTCCAACTCCTCCCAGCCAGGAATTGTTGGATTACTACACACCTTTATCACAAGCCATATCATAAGAGAACTTATCTATGTAAACAATATCAGCAAGGGCTTGGCCATTGATCCAAGTTGAGCATCTTTGCGTGGGTTGATTCGGTTGGGTCTTGGGCCAGTGCAGGTTAACAAAACCCAATGATATTATTATAATATCTTCAACCTAATAAAATATTTGAAGGTAATTTTATCATATGACGGTCGATTCTCATTATTAAATTTATAGAGTCTTAGGACCGAGTGCCCGTAGCGTCAGGTAATGCTGCCAGCGCTGGCCCGCCCGGACTACCGCTTCAGCCCGGGTCTTGCCCCCGCTTGGCGTGCGTGAGCAAGCCCCGTGCCGTGCACACCCGTGCTCGTCCAAAGCCTGTTTTGATCATGAGTACCCGTACACGGCTTTTTTGGCGTGGTGGGGAAACCTGTGTTTGCTTGTTGACTATAAGTACCCGTACACGCCTTTCTTGGCATGGAGGGGAAACTTGTACTTGCTTGCATGTGTATAAGTATCCGTATACGCCTTCTTGGCATGGTGGGAAAATCTGTTTTAGGAGGTACCTTAGAGACCCATACATGCCTTTCTTTGCATGGTAGGAAAGTGCATTCAAACCGTAGTTTATATTACCCATACATGCATTTCTTGGCGTGGTGGGCAGGCCTAGCATACCCGTAGTCCCTATCTGAGGCGGCGAGATCTTTTGCCAAATGCCGAACTTCATCACAAACGGGGAGATCTGCATAAAACGATAGTAAGCTATCTTTATGATATAAAATTGTTATTTGACCAACATCGGTGTATAAAACCGCGTCTTTCTTGGCGTGGCGGAGAAATCTGTTTCAGCAGGTGCCTTAGAGCTCCATACATGCCTTTCTTGGCATGGTGGGAAGGCGCATTCAGGCCGTAGTTTATACCACCCATATACGCCTTTCTTGGCGTGGTGGGCAGACCCAGCATACTCGAAGTAGCCCCTTATACGGGGATGATGTCGGGATGTTGTCGAAATGCTGCCAATTTTTTCCACTGACATTATTAATAAATTGTTAATGAAAATTCAACAATAAAGCTAAAATTAATGTTTTAACTTGACATTATAAATATGTAAGTAACTGTACACACCTTTCTTAGCGTGGTTGGGAAATATGCACTTCATACAGGTACTTTAGAGACCCATACATGTCTTTCTTGATATGGTGGGATGACGCATTCGGCCGTGGTGTTTACACCACCTATACATGTCTTTTTTGGCATGGTGGGCTTCCATTATAGCCCCCTATGTGGGGACGACGCTGGGAGGTTGTCGAAATCTTGTTAAAATTTTATCCAAAAATTTATACTTGCAATGAAATTCAATTAAAACAAGTAAATCTCTTAAGTTTAAATTAATGCTGAATCAAATACGCCTACATGGGCCTCGACACTATGTTGTCGTTTTGGGGCGCAAGCGTAGACAACATTCACAGAGCCGGCTCCTCCGGCTCCTCTTCGTATTTTGAAGGGCATCGCCTCCTTTATCCTCCTATTCAAGAATTTTTAGCTTGACTTTTTGGTGTCCCTCCTTGTGACTTATTCTTTTAGGATGAACTTTGTACTTTTGTGTTCATAGTATATGTATCCGGCACTAACCAGTGACTTAATAGGGTGTCTACATTGACATTTCTCTCATGTGCTGATTGAAGAGGGGGAGTTTTCACTCTAAAGCGAAAGGGCATACGCCAGTTCCAAGTCTAATTCCATATTCACCCTACAGACAATTATGAACCCCAAAAAAAAAAAGCAGGTTGGGGCCCATCTTGCTCAGCTTGTTATGGCGAGACAAGACAAGCAAAAGTCATGCGCTTAGTGGAACTTGTTTGGTGAGGCAGTCAGGGCTATCGTGGTTCTAGAGGCAGCAACTAATGGGCAAAGAGAATCAGAAGTCATTGCGCTAAGAATCTGCAATGTGCACTTTTTGAATTTTAAGCCCCAAAAAAAGCATAGTAGGTGAGATAGGATGAAGTCAAGTTGGAATTGTTAGATTGTTGGATTGCTACGCACCTTTATCACAAGCCATATCATAAGAGAACATATCTATGTAAACAATATCAGCAAGGGCTTGGCCATTGATCCAAGTTGAGGATGCTGTGCGGGTTGATTCCTGGTTGGGTCTTAGGACCCGAGACCGGGTTAACAAAACCTAAAAATCTAATGATATTATTATAATATCTTCAACCTAATAAAACATCCGAGTTTAATTTTATCATACGACCGATTCTCTATTATTAAATTAATAGAGTCGACAGGATCTGAAACAATGAAACAATAAACTACCCCGATGATGGCTGCGTTGAATGAAAATTTCAACCGGAGGGGATATTTCAATCAAAATATGATCATAATTTTAAAGCAAATTAACTTAGATTGAATCTTATAATCTTGAAATATAAAATTATAAATGTCTAAGTGAAATTCAATATTAAAGACTTAAAGCTAAAAATCAAATTCACCTTCCGCAATTGTTTGTCAAAGGTGACAAATTAAGAAAACTCTAGCTCACAAAGGAACTAAAGTTAAATCAAATATACTGCTATGTTTATTCTCAAACAATCTCAAGCTAGACGCGTGATTCGCGTGTCCTCACCGCTGGTTTGATCGCGACGCATACGGCGACTGAGTACCGAGGTTGTCACTAAATGACACCATTATATTACGGTCACGACTGTAGCCTGTATGCTTTTCAATAGCTTTGCTCTTTGAGTTGTGAACTATAGGGTATATTTGATTGGACAAAAAATCTTCTGTTAGCTAAGATAGACTTAAGCTTGTCTCCTTAGATAAACACCACTCCAGGTCTACAAGAATTTCTTGGACGACGTAACTCATGTGTTGCTGATAATGATCATTCGGTCGGGTTGGGTCAACTAACTCTTACTAAGGACAGGATTTGACCCGGATGACGGAACCATGGGATCTGGGATCGGTCGCCATCGCTTCCCCAACCATCCGCTTCAAGTTAAATATAATGAATTTCATAAATCTCAATTCCAAAATTCCACATGTTGCTACTATACGCTACGCACTAAGCGACCTAACGACTAGTCTTAATCGAAAGTTCTCTCTCAGCACTGAGAGGGGTAATTAACTATAGGTGCTTGCGCCTATAGGAAACCTGGAACCAAATTTAAAGTTCTCGCAAAATGAGGACGAAATCTCTTGGTAGTGTCTTATCTACTATTTCATCTGCCTTCTGAAAATTTCACCAACACTTAAATCACTCTTTTCATCGAGAGGTCGGTGGCGAAGTTTCGGAGCCCACAATATGATGTGATATGCATTATTAATAAGTATGTCTCCGTTTATATCTCAATCAAGTTCAATGATATAATTTACCTCTTATAATCGAGGACCTTTTATTTTCTTATTAGTTCGCATTAACAAGCATCTTGATGTCTTAGAGTTTGGTTTTATTTTACTTAAGGGGTTTTACAATCTCTCTCACCTAGATAATTGATATCCTATCCTTAACAATAGTCATGCATTAGATAAATAAGATTCTAAAAGTGGTTCATATAAATTCAAAAGGTGGCTATGATAATGTAGAACTTTGTCTAAATTAAGTTTCAAGAGGTGGCTTCCATGGCTTAGCAATTTTTTTTTATATGGAACTTAGTTCCCATCTTTTAGTCAATGTAATACTCTGATGTCTTTTATAATAAATAGAGCTATTAGTCATTGAGATATTATCTGCTGTCTAAATGGTCCAAGAGTTTTGCCTCATTCTTGCGACTTCTTAGGGGATCGCCTATCCTAGAAGTGCTCTCGTATAACATGTTTAATTTTGAAGTTTCTAATAAAATTTATTTATTACACTAAATGATGGTTCAATGTTTAAGAGCTTAATTATATTCTTTTTTTCCTTTATTTATTTATTTTTTAAAACAAATCCTAAAAATTTTAAGTTAATTCTCATTCACTCAAAATTAAACATAGAACAAAGGATAAAAGTTTTTAAAATATTTGAGAATGTCTAACATCTCTCTTTTTTTTTAATATTAAAGCTTAAATAATTTAATTAATTTTATAAAATTCAATTGAATTCCAAGTGACTCCAAACTTCCACAGGTTGATTGTTAGGTGATTCTTAACCTATGTTTTCAATTTGATGAAGTTTAGAATCCATAAAAATAAAACACTAATTTTGAGGTAATTAAACCTTCTTAATTGACCTAGATTTTGTTAAAACCATCAATAATTTTAGAAAATCCTAAATCTATAGTAAAAATTACAAATCTCCAATAATTAGTAGAAATATAGAAAAATTAATAAAAATAGTTTTAGGGTCAAGATCTTTATTCACACTTAATAAAAAGTGCTTTCTTGATTTTCTACACTTAATTAACCAACAAAATAAATAAATCATATAAAATCACAAACATCTGCAAATGACCTCAAATTCTGTAAGATGACCTTAGGTTTGTCCTCAACTTCTATAATTAATTTAACTGAATTTGGAGCTAGGTTAGTTAGATAATAAAATGAAGGTCTTTATTCAATTAAAAAATTATGGAAAATTTGAAGGGTCTGTCTGGGATTAATTTTATTTTATGTTTATTATTATTATTATTTTTATATTATTTTTAGAAATGTATTTGTTTAATGTATTTTTAAGTATTTTTATTTTATATTTTGAAAATAAATAATATTATTTTTAAAAATACTCAAAACAACTTTTAGATGTTTTGACTATATTTAAAAATTACTATCATCACTAAATATATTTTATTTTTAATAAAATATAAATAAAATAAAACAAAAAATAAAAAATATAAATGATCTCAAACAACCCCTCAATAACACCAAATGACTTCCTCTGATCATTCATGATTTCTAGGATTAATTTTATAATTTTGAGTTTTTTTATGGTAAATTAAAATTTCTCTATTAAAGAATAAAATAACTATAAAAATATAATTTAAAATAATTCTAAATTTTTATGATATGTCCTCTGTAATTAATTTCATAATTTTTAGGATTTGTTTACAAACAAAGAAACAAAATCTCTTTTTTTCCTATTTTTTGTTATTTACTTTTTTTCATGGGCGGTCATATTGTCAGCACACGCTACCGTTTTTTTTTTTTTTCACCCCAACTATTTCAAACATGTTCTTTCTTGTTTAACTCACGCAATCATTTCCTTAAAGGGATAGACTATATATCCATCTCAACTGAGGAAAGTGGATCATTTGTGCCTCTAATATAGATTGACTGTTCGAATTTAGCTCTTGATCCTACTCATAATTCACTCGTTTCCTTTGACAGGCCATGTCATTTAGCAGCCAGGAAGAACAAAAGCGCATCATCGATCCCATAGTCATTGGAACCTCATCCCAGGAATCTTTGTCGACTGTTGTTTCGCTAACAAGCAAGTGTTTGTCTCTGGAATCTTCGTCGCGACCTTCCATTGAGGATGTGCTCTGGAACTTGCAGTATGCCGCACAGCTCCAGGGACAGCTGATCGTGATCAGAGATCAGATGTTGGGTCACAAACTTGATTTGGAACATCAAAAGGTAGGTAGAGAGAAGAGTATAATCTTCACATTCCTAATGCCAACTGCTAAGGTGAGTGCAGAGGACTTTTATTTGAGTTCAGCTTGAAGGGCTCTGAGAATGGCAGTTCTTTTGAGGGAGTTGCTGTATCATCATGTTTGACAAAATGCAAGTTGATGCATGCCTAGTGCTTTTGTTTTATGTATTCTTTTCCTTCACCAAATCATTACTGGAATTGTAGATAAATGGAGTTGCTTTCTATTCTGGAAATTTTGGTATTGGCTTCTAATTCAGAACTGGTGATGATCTTAATGAATTATGCTTTATAATCTCAAGTTCTTAGCATATATCCAGTTTCTCAAAATTCAACGGCTGCTTATGCTTTTAATTTTAGTCAATTGATTGGCATGCATTTGTTTTTTTCTGTTTGGTTTGCATTTGAAGTAGAAAAAATGATTTTTTTTAGTTCATTTACTTCACAGGGGTTTACTTATACATTTGCATTAACTAATAGCAAATCAAAACAGCCCCTTAACAATGCTTTTTTTTAAAAAAAATTTGTTTCGATGAAGAATGTAATATATCTTTAAGAAAGACTGATAAGATAAGCATGCAGTCATCAACTGAAGCCACAAAAATGAGTCTTGCCTTGCAATCGATTATAAATATTTCCTAAAGACCTGTCTTATATATTGAGTTCTTGTTGGTAGATTCTCTCTTTGCATAACAATTCAATGCAATAGTTGATTTCAACTTCTATATAGGGTCAATTCTGCATCCCTGTCCGCTTTTGTCATGCAGTACTTTACGATCGATAGTAATTGTTACTTTCTCCTTTAACAACCACCATCAAAACCTTCATTTCTCGTCACAACATCGATATTTTGAGTGTGAGCCCTTCATCATGCTCATAATAGCCTCAACCGAACTTCTCTCCTTAGAATATCTTCACACAATTATCCTCCCTTGAGAGCATAATCTTCAAATATTATACAAAACTAAATGTTCCTAGCATTCACTCTTTATCAACTCTAGCTGCAAATATGGTCACCTGCTTTTCTTCAATAAATTTTAATCATGGTGGCATTAAACTTTCCCATGCAATCTTGGATATAGTCTTACGTTGCTCTGCTTCCTTCACAGTAGTCCTTTCTATTAGTTCTTCAATAGCCAATATGATACTGGCAGGCCTATCTATCTGATATGTAACAGCAGAAGGCCACACTGTTCTTAATGCATACAATCGAAGGATCTTGGATCTCTCCATTACTTCTTGGGCATTGAGTTACTGCAACTTCATTTGGGATTTATCTCTTTTAAGCTAGGCATATTTCTAATCTTCTAAACATCTCGGTCTCAAATATATTAAACTTTGTGGGCTCTAAAAATTATCCACTAACCTCTCGATTGATAGATAAGACACTCTCCAGAGATTTCGTCTTCATTCTGTGAGGATTTTAGATCCTGTGTGTTTCCTCTAGCAAAGACCTATAGTTAATTATTCTCTCAATGGAGAGAACTTTCGATTAAGTTTAATGCTAGATCGCTAAATGTATAAGATAAAGAAGCTATGGAGCTTTTGAAATTTCGATTTGTGAGATTCATCATTATTTAACTTAAAAGTTAATTGGGAACCATGACGCGCTCGACCAGATCTACTGGTTCACATCCCTGCCGCTGTATTCCTACCACTTAGTAAGAATGACCCAACCCGATCGAATGATTCTTGTCCAGCCTCAGGGTGCCGCCCAAGGAGACTTTGTAATCGTGGTGGCTGCTTTTGTTTAGCGAGATAAACTTAAGTCAACCTTAGCTAGCAGAGGGTTTTTTGCCCTATAAAATGTATCTCCATCGAGGAATTAAATGCGCATCATATATGGAGCCTTTTCAGCCATCAGATGACGTACTTCTTGGAGATTGATTGAGAGTGAATATAGTATAACACTTGATTGGCTTTGCTCTTTGTGGCTAGTTTTCTTAATTCATCACATTTAACAAACAATTGCGGAAGGTGAATTAAATGGAGTTTGTTTTAAGTTTTAAGATATTGAATTTCATTTAACCGTTTAGAGCTTAGTGATATATTAGATTTCACATTTGGATTGATATTTAATTTAAATTAATTTAATTTGAAATTAAAATTGCATTTTGATGAAAGTATTCTCTCGGTTGAAATGTACAACAAATCATGTATTGTTTGATTATTTAATTTATTATTTGAGATACTATGACTATTAGTTTAATAATAGGATGATCTACATATATGATAACTCCAAATATTTTATTAAGTCGAAATATTATAATAACATTATTAGATTTTTAATTTTATTAACCCATCTGCCAAGAATCAACTGCATAGCGTCTCGACACAAGTTTAAGTATTAGTTGTTCCGTCAGTTATTTAGAAGACTTGTATGAATTTGAAAAGATTAAATTGAATTGAAGATTGCTTTATATTTTGTACAAAAATTCATTTTTTTTAAAATGATAACAAATCAATTGAATTGAGTGATAGTTGATTTATAATTTATGCAAAATTAATATATTTAAAGTTATTTAGAATTTAAGCGCCTTCTATCTATCTAATTTTGTGTTGCGTATTTGGTAAAATGTTTTCTCTTATTCAATTATTAGATTAATATTCATTTGTTTGCGTTGGATGACATCTTATTATAATTGTCAATAATTGAAAGTCCAATCTTATCTCATTATATAAACTTAGTTTATTATTGATCTTATTACTCATTTAAGCTTCAAAGATTCTTCTTTAATTATTTTTATTAATTATTAATCTATTTGATGAAATTTTGGTATCTCGATGTATCTCAAAAAATTTTAAAGTCTTCTATAATAATAAAAAAGCGTATGTTGTCTTAATCTAGAGTCTTACTCTCACGCTTAAGAATAGATCTCTATAGGTGTTTGAAATGATAAGCCTCGGCGTCGTCGCAGAGTCTTAAGTCTTAACTTCTTTTTATGGAAGTATGTAGTGTTTTACATCAGGTGATTTTATTGCTTCGCTTTATGAAAAATGTCGCATAGGCATTCAAACTTGTATAAAAATTATCATGATTTTCTCGACATCACGTACAAAATCTATAGCAAATATGTGCAATTATATTAAAGTAGTAGGTACATGAATTTAATATACTAAGCAAACATATGTACATATATTTGAAATGCTGCAATTTCACGGCATCATTCGTATAAATGAGTCTTATCCTCACAATAAGAAGTATGCATGATAGTGTCTTTGCAGCGATTTAAAAGTCTTTCAAACCGCTTAAGAAAGCGTGCATATTCAATACATGTGTTTGAAATAAAATTCAGCTTCGACATCATCTTTGTAGGCTGGTTAATCTTGAGGCATTACATTGGAAAGTGTCTGATAGGTGTCTTTGTGACATAATTTAAGTCTTCCACACTTAAGAAAATATCAATACACTTTTTTATCATGCAGGCTTTAGAAACTATCTTCTATAGAGATAACCCGAGTGGGGAAAGTTTATGCTTCTTGCAACCCTAACAGCCATTTCCTCATCAATAATACATCGATATCTAAGAGAGCCTTCTAAAGGGCAGCTACTACCTTTGCATATAAAATTTTATTGTAGAGGGCAGACAATTGCAATAGAACATAAGATGTCAACCCAACACTTTTGCTTTCAATGGTAACGCCATTTTCAAATTGCTCTTCATCAACCATGCTTTTAGTAACTGAGGTAATACATTGAAAAATAGCTAGTAACCTCTCAAGTGGGAAGCTACCAGGTCCCTTCAAAAGTATTTCTTTAGCTAAGCTATCCTTCCGATCCATTAACATCTGTGAGTTTTTTTTTTCGTTTAGAATTGATTGAAACTCCTGAAGAGTCGAACAAAGCTGCATCAAAGAGTAGCGGGGTTTCTTGAAGCAATAAATGCAGAGAGGAGTAGATACTTCACTAACAAAGACATGTGAAAATCCAACTCATTAGATGCCTCCTTCATTATTGACTTCCTAATTCTCTTCTTACGGTGCTTAATTTGATCTAAAGACCAACTTGAAGTCATGAATACATCATTAAGTGAAATAGTCAAATATGACTGAAGGTTATCAAATAGTCTTCTCTTCATAGCCTCATCCGGAACAACAGATTGATACGTAAGAAATTCACAGTACTTCTGAAACAGAGGTTGAAATGCCACTAATAACTCATCAACTCGTCTTGTGACTCTAAAGAACGGCTTAAGAACCACACTAAGAAAAGATGAGTAGAGTTTATGGTTTGGTTGATTCATCATGAATATATTGTGTAGATCCTCCAAAGTAGACTGTCATTGGCTTGATTGAACCAGTACTCAAATAATATGAATCAGGAGAAGAACTACTAATATAAATTACACCAACTTCCAGAATGTCTAAGATATCATGGATTCGGAGAAGCAGAGGGACAATGTTAGAATTCTTGTCCCAAGAGCGAAGTAGCTCGAAGCTATTAAAGATCAAGTAGATCATTTCCCCTCTGTCACTCTGCTGAAAACCCAGTTTTAGCTTTCTTTTTCTGAGAACATTTATCGCCTGAAACAAAGCATTTTTGAGCAAATCAATGAATTCTGATGGCTTTTCACAGCGCTTGATTCCACTATTTTCTTTTCCAGGATTCCTCCCGTGGAGCAGCAGCTGCCTCTAAACGGAATCAAAGAATATCCGCGGGGAGTAGCATGTTCAGCAAAGATACAAAATGTCGTAGGATTTGAGAAGCGATGCTTCCACTTGATAGTCTTCACCTTCTAAGAAACTTGATCAATAAGCCATCACACAGTTTCCTTGATGGCAGTAATGTATAAAGAAGGGAAGTTAAATCCTACAAAATCTAAGGGGTTGTTTGGCAACAGGATTTAACTTCAATCCTTCGTGACGTCTTGCTTGTCTTCCTCGTTGGTTTCGGGTAGGAAGAGAGAAAAGGGGAGAAAGATGAGGATTTTGAACAACGAAATCCCGCCGATGCCTTCACTAATGAGACTATGAGAGCTCCCGTTGCCAGTTTGAGCATTCGGGTGGAAGCAATCGGCCGACCTTCGATCGGGTGGGGAGAGCTAGGATGCTCAACCGATAGGGAGGGAGAGGGTTTGCAGTTTGACCGAGAACAGGAACCGAACGAGTGGTTGCTATTCGATCTAAAGGAAATCGAACGAAAGGAAGGGGGTTGCGATTGTGGAGGGAGAGTTATGTCTTAGGGTTACATATAAAAGGGGTATATATAGGTAGACTTTTTTTATTTAAGATAAAATAAATTTCAATTTTAATTTTTCATAATTGTATCACCACATAAACATATTAGATGTCAATTAAAGGTTATTCGATGCGGGCCCTGATCCATAATCGGGGCCGTTTGATTCAATCGCAGAATTCGATTTTGGTTTAAATTTGTGTGCGTCAAACTTGAATGCTTTCGACATTTCATCCAATTGAGCACGAATAATTTCATTTTATAGGTTTTGACATTTTGATGCTAAGAGTGTGATCAATTTTGCGGCAATCGTTTAACGTTGTCGCACCTCGATATCGCATAGGTGCATCGACGAATTTATTTCTTGATCGCCATCGAATTGTGCAATATGTATATTATGATCAATTTTGATGTTGCGAACATGACAACGAAATCTGTTCATCGATTGGAGGTCTTTTCAACCAATTTCGATGACGTCGAGTGTATTTCAGCTTCGATTTGTGCGTTGTTGCATCCAAAGCACATCGAATTTAGCTCGTGAGCTTGACTCGATTGATGTGACATACATGGAGGTCAACAAATACCTCCCAATAAATGTGATTCGTGCATAAAACGAGTCATATTTGTTGAAAATTAGTTGACCCTTCGAGTTAACCCTGAATCTCAAATTACTTCAGCTTCAATTTCAATAGGTTTGTTGAAGGGCTTCTTCCATTATCTACTCTCTACTTCAATGGGTTTGCTAAAGATCTTTTGTTTTTGTGTCTTTGTAGATTTGGATTTCTCGACCCTGGCTTCATGCCTGATCAGGTTTGATGGAGGAATTTGTTTGTTTACTTTGAGATTTGATATTTCTTCTATCCATGCTCTAAACTTGACGGACTTGATGAAGATTAATCTGATTTGTCCATATTGATTTGTCAGAAAGTATATGTATGCCCTAAATCTTATGCTTGCTACTTTGATGGACTCGTTGATGGGTGCATACAGATGCCCCAACCTTCCAGCTGATACTAGGTTTATAATGTTGAGTTATCAGTCTAGTAATGTGTGCTTTAACAGACTGAATAATCACAAAATTTCTTTAGTTAGATCATTCTTTATGTGAACTATGGAATTGTTCCATTGGTCTTGTGCTTTTTGCTTTGATAGACTTGATGAAGATATTGGATTTGATCTGTGCTTTATGCTTGATCAGATTATTTGAAAATAGATTGAGATATCATCATTCAAGTAGTATGGATATTGATTTGAGGCATCTTTGGGTTGAGAGTTGTCTCCTTAGATTGTCTTGGTCTATCGATGAAGTAGAAAGATCTATTGGATTCTAGCTGCTTGTAATCACTATGTTGAATTTGGTTTGAGATTGAACAGCTACCGTCATTGTATTGACGAGCAGCGGCTCTTTCACTGCGGTTTTTCTTGCGGCTTATTGAGTGAGGAGAGCGTTAGCGACTCGACCATTTGTGGGCTTGTTGAGTTCGACCTTTAGAACCCATTCGTGTCCTATACTTTAGGATGTAGAGGTTGATGTTTTTTCAACTTAATTGATTAAAGCTTCTGAAATTAGGAGTTCATTTAACTTGCTCTTCAGAATTTGACAAATTTGGGAGATAAACTTTTGATCTGTTTAGAGCTATCTTTTCATGCATAGAAACAGATTTTTTTTGTTCTTGCAAGAGCCTACAACTATAACAATAACAATTATAGATATATTCAGGGATCTCGGCATACAGCTTGATGTCAACCTGAATATATATATAAGAAGACCTCTTATTTTACAGGAGAGGGTTGAACAACTTTGATCATAAAAAATGCCCTCTGTTTAATAGGAAGATTGTAGACGAGTTCAAAAATATATTACAAAGTTTGATTTTCTTTATTACAAAATAGTCATGAAATATTTTTGGATCATAATATGTATAAATCTAATGATCTCAGCTTAAAGCATGATATCAACTTAGATAAATATATAAAAATACCCCTTGCCTAATAGGGAAGCTTTCGCAGTAACTGTTGAGATAATTTGGAATGTCTTTGGTCCCATGCTTTGTGCTCTCGAACTTGTTGAAGGCTTTCTCTTGAAAGTTTGAAATTTGTATTTTTTTTCTCTTGTCCTGGCTTTGTGCCTTGGTGGACTTAATGGAGTTGATGATTTGTTGGCGAGAAGAGAACATCTTCGGTCCTATGCTTGGTGCTGGACGGACTTGTTGAAGATTCAATCTCGAAATTTAGAATTTGTATTTTCTCCTACCCATTGCTTAATGGACTTGAGTTGATGACTTATTCTTTGAGATGAACATCTTATCACATGCTTTTGCTTTGATGGACTTGTTTAATCTCAAGATTATGTATTTCCTTATCTAGTTTGTGTCTTGACATGATGGAGGAAAATCCTGGATTGTCTTGAAGACTTGTCAAGTGATACGAAATTACCTTCTACCCCAGCTTTCTACTTTCGTATGCTTATAGAAGGATGTCTTCTAGTGACCTAGCCCTCAGAGCTTGTGTTGGGTCAATGGCAAAGAGTCAACAGTCCTATGCTTTATGCATAACGGACATGTTGATAACATAACTCCCTCAGTTCAGCCTTTAGTTTTGTATGAACATTGGGATGACTTCTTTGATCCCTTTCTTTATGCTTGATTGGACTTACTGAAGAAGAGTTTCCTTAAATCTTTGCTTTCTACTTAACTAACTTTTTGAAGGACTTGAGATTTCACATTTGATATTGATACCAAACTCGACTTAGTGTCTCCTTGAGTGAGAATATTTTTCTTGTTGGGTTCTGGAAAATGACCTTATGACCATTAGGGATGATCTCCTAGTCTGGACCACTTGAGCTCACCAAGTTGGAAGGATTTGGAGATTTAGATGCTCTTATCTTTGAACTAATGAAGGAAGAGGATACCTTACTGCAGAATTTGTCGCATGCTGAGGAAGCAAACATGTCAGTGACTCAACCATATTTGGGCGTGTTGAGTCGGACCTTATGCACCCACTTGAGTCTCAAACTTAAGCAATTGATAGATGATTTTATCATCAGGCTAATGAGATGAGGAGATCTCTTACTGCAGCTTTTGTGACATATTGAGTAAGTAGACCTGTCAATAACTTCAGTCATATTTTGACATGTTGAGTCTAATCTTATGCACCCACTCGAGCCCTAGATTTGATCTATGGATGGAAATGTGTTTCCAACTTGATTTATTATAATTTGCAGACTTAAAAAATTTATCTTTTTGGTCAGTAAGACTTATGAACTTTGAATATATAATTTGAATATGTATATGAGGATCTCGGCCTTAGGTGCGATGTCAACCCAAATACAATAAAAATGTCTTCTGTTTCCAAGGAGAGCTTGACATTTTGCTATAAAATTTAAAAAAATACCCCTATCTGACAGGGGGATTTTTGCTTCATTTCGTAAATGCATTCTTATATCACAAGAATTTCCATGTAAAACTTACAAAAGATTTAAGTACGATATTCATTTTATTATACTTTTATGTATAATATTTCTTTAGATCTCGACTATTGATTGGCGGCATTGATCTTTCTCCTTTAAAATCAATAAGTGGTAGTCTCTTCCTTGATATATTTTCTCAAAGACGAAGGGTCCTTCCCAATTAGGCTCAAATTTATCGCTAATTTTACGGTGAGAAAAAATTGGTCTTCTCAGCACCATAACCAATTCCCATTCTTGAAAAACTCGAGGACGTGTTGTATGATTGAATGTTTAGACATCCTAAAGGTAGACTTCTAAATTCAGCTTGGAATTACTTGAGTTGGCATTAAGACATCCGTAGAAAAATATTCTCATCTTGAGTGAGATTGTGTTGAATAGCTACTCGGAGTGAAGGTAGTTTAACCTCAAATATATCTTGCTTGACTCAAACACTTAGACAAGGAGTGGATTTTATGGGAGTCTAAGTGATAAATAATCCAAAGCTTCCACAAGCTTGGTATGTCACTGATGGAGGTGGGCTTCTTTCTTTTGATGAGATTGAGAGAACGTGGGTTTTAGGGGAGAAGGAAGAAGATATGTTGGATAACTAGCGCTCCCACCAAGGATTGCCAAGGTTTGGCCACCAAGTTCTCAAACTACAAGAATAACTCAAAATTTTTTGCAATTGCCAAAAGTTCCTTTCATTCAAGGGGCTATTTATAGCCATTACAAGCATCTTTCAAAAGAAAAGAATTCAAAACATGGAGGGAAAGTGGGTGGCCACATTAATGTGAAGCATTAAATTGCCTCATTATTTTATGCCAACCACACATGTCACATGCTATTTTTTTATGTGGATTCAACCACCTCACATGTCATGCTTTGAATTTTTAAATGCAAAATTTCAAACATGGAGTTTCTAGAAGAAAATTAAAAATTACATAAAATAAATAAGAAAAAAAGAAATCATGAAATGGGCCAGTTAATGGGCTACTTTTCTCTGAATTTTCTTGGGCTTTAGCTTGAGATCTTGTAAATGGACTTTGCTAATTTTCTTGGGCTTTAGCTTGAGATCTTGTAAATGGACCTTGGGCTCTAATTTTTGATCCTCATGATGTTCTACATCAACTCCCGGCTCAATTGAACTCTCGTAGAGTTGAAATTTAAGAAATCTTCTACTAATTGAGGGCTAAGTCTCCAAATCAGATGCAGTCAACCATGTGTCTTCATGGTGGCTTATTCTTCCAATGAACTAGAAATGATGTTGAAGCTAGATTAATGGGTGCTTCCTCTCGGTGATAATATAGTCAACTTCAAGGAAGAGGGGCTTACGCAAGTACGGTGCTATATCTCCTGCTAAAGAGTTAGACTGAACAAGTGGAGGTTTCTAATTCCTTCATATGATAGAATATCTTCAATATTAATAACTGGATGAATGAGCATATCAACAGCAAATCAAGGTGATAAGCATTAGTTCCAATTTTCTTGAGAATTTTAAATGGACCAGCTCGTGCATGTAATTTCTTATATTTAGTGGTTTGATAATGCTCGAGAATGCGAATCAATACATAATCACCTTCTTTATATTCTTTTTTGTTGAACGATTATGATTTGCCTTAGAAGCATAATTTTCATTACTTATAGTAATTTGCTTTCTTATATCTTCATGGAGGCTTTGAAAATCTTTAACAAATAATAATGCTGCATCAAAAAATACATGAGATGATAGGTTTGCTAGATCTATTGGTCATCGTGGGTTTTGACCATAAACTATCTCAAATGGTGATTTATTTTGTAGTTCTAGATGTTACTATTATAGGCAAATTGAGGTTGGCAAATGTAAATCCCAATTTCTAAACTTTTACCTACTAAGCATCTAAGCAAATTTCCTAAGCTACGATTAACTACTTGATTTGTCCATCGGTTTGTGGGTGAAAGGCGAAGAAAATTTTAATTTGGTTCCTAATAATTTCCATAATGTTTTCCAAAAATATGAGACAAACTTAACATCCCTATCGAAACAATGGTTAAAGGAGACCATGGAGTCTATTTCCTTAAAAATAATTTGGCTATATAAGAAGCATCATTGTTTTGAACAAGGTAAGAAATGAGCCATTTTGAGAACCTATCCACTACAACAAAAATACTATCATGTCCTCTAGTCTAGGTAATCCTAGAATAAAATCCATTGATAGGTCTTCCCAAGGCCTATAAGGAACAAGAAGTGTATTGTCCGACCTTTGTTTGATAGTTTTAGCGTTTACAAATTAAACATTGAGCCACTAATTTTTGAACATCTCGTTTTAATGAAGGCCAATAAAATCTATTCTCTAATAAACATATGGTCTTATCCTTTCCAAAATGACTACACCCCACATGTAGCTTCGGTGATAAGAAATTCTCTAAGAGAAGATCGAGGAATGCATAATTATTTTCCTTTATATAAATACCCATTTGTTATCAAGAATGTCCCTTGTAAAGTTATTGGTTTATCTAGATGTTCAAGATAAATTAAGTGAAAATCAGGGCACACAATATAATCATCTTTAATTCTATCAAATCCGGGGATTCTCAATTCTAAAGAGGAAATCATTAGGTTTACCCTAGATAAAGCATCCAGTTTATTCTCAACTCCAGGCTTATGCTTTAGAACAAAAGAGTAGTCTTGTAAAAATTCAACCCATTTTGCATGCCTATGACTTAATTTTTTGAGTATTAATGAATTTTAAGGCATGATGATAAGTATAAATTCTCTATGTAAGAGATAGTGTCCAATGCCTTAAGGATTGAATTACATAAAACTCTCTATCATAAGTGGAATATCGTTGTTTGGCTTCATTTAACTTTTCACTAAAGAATGCTATCAGATGATTCTCTTGACTTAAAATTCCACGTATCTCAATTCCTGAAGCATCACATATAACTTCAAAGGCTTTAGAAAAATCAGGAAGCCTAAGGATTGCGAAGTGATAAGAACTTTAATTTGCTCTAAGGCCTTTTGTGCATTGAGTCCAACAAAATTTATCTAATTTTAGTATATTAGTTATCGAACACAATGGTACTAAAATTCTTAATAAATCTCAGATAAAAGTGGCTAAACCATGAAAGCTTCTAACTTGGTAAAACTTTTAGGTGATGGACAATCTAAGATTGCTTTACTTTAGAAGGATCAGTTTAAGTCCAGTAGTGGATATAATAAAGCCTAAAAGATTACCTCGCTTGCAAAAGAAACACTTTTTTTAAATGTATAATTTCTCTTGTCTAAGTAGTTCAAAGGCTTTTTGTAGGTGTTGTAGATGTTCATTTTCACTTGGACTAAAAATCAAAATATCATCAAAATACACCACCAAAAATTTACCTATATGGTTGAAGAACAATATTCATTAATCTCATAAATGTGCAAGGAGCATTTGAAAGTCCAAAGGGCATGACAAGCCATTCATAAAGTCCATCGAGTCTTAAAAGTCTTCCACTCATCATCTCGATCTAATCCGAATTTGATGATATCCACTTTTTTAGATCAATCTTTGAAAAAAATTTGCTCACGAGATTAAATCTAACATATCATCTCGGGAATAGGAAACCTATATTTGATAGTAATTTTATTTATTGCTCGACTATCAACACACATTAGCCATGTTCCATCTTTTTTTTGGAGTTAATAATCGGACGCACTAAGACTCTCTTGAATAAAACCCTTTCTTAATAATTCCTCAACTTGTCTTTTAATCTCATATGCTCTAGGGTTCATCCTATAATGTGGAAGATTAGGAAGTTGAGAACCGTAAGAACTCAATAGCATGTTGAATGTCTCTTAGAGGAGGTAGCTCATCGGGAAGCTCATCGTGCAATATCATTAAAATCGAAATAAGAGAAGAGACCACATCGTATGTGACTCATTAGAGTCAGTATGACTTCTTTTACATGTAATATGTGAAGAAGAAATGGATCGAGAAAATTCTTTTAGTAAAGCTCAAAACTATTATTTCTATCTTTGGGGTCAAAGGAGGAAGAGTAGATGTTTTAAAGTAAGATCGAAATGATAGTATTAGGCATAATAGAAGGATTTTCTATGATAATTAATTGAAGTTTGGCATTTTTCTTCAATAGAGGCTTAGGTTGCAAGTCAGAAGTTGTTTTGTGTGGTGTTATGGAGGGTGTTTTTTCTACTAGCTTTATTGGTAGGAGTTTAATAGTCTTATTATTATGTTTAAAAACATAAGTATTTTTCCTACCATAGTGAATAACATTCATATCATATAGCCTTAGTCCTAAGAGAATATGAGCAATGTCCATAGGAGAACATCACACCAAATTTGATCCTCATAGCTTCCTATTTTAATAGGAACTAAACCGATTGGTGATGGGAAGAGATGTATGATTTACCCAACATGAAATGGCTGGGGTGAGGTTCAGATTTTAGGTTGGCTCGAGTTAAGGTGTGTGTTGAAATGACATTCATAGCACTTCCTCCATCTATAACTAACCTACATCTCTTTTCATTACACAAAACATACATGCTAAAATGTTCTTTCTCCTCCAATCTTCTGCCTCATTTTTAATTACAATAAGACATCTGATCACATTAACATGAGTGTCATTATTTAATTCAATTCTTCATCGATAATGGGGTGTCATCATAAACTTCTTCTAGATGTCATCTATTGGATTTTCAACTTCTTCTAAAAATAAGATTTGAGCTTTACATTGATTTTGCATATGACCCTTTTATGACATTTAAAACATATTACTTCCCTATGTTCTTAGAGCTCCCTTCAATTGAAGTTTTAGGCAAAGTGGTTGGGCCATTTGGATGGTGTCTAACAATAGATCTATGATGAAATGGAAGGTACTTGACTTTTAGTTTTAGAGAGAAGCGATTTCTTTTGTTGTTCAACCAATAATGCATAATGAAATGCTTCCTCTAAAGATTGTGGGTCAAATAATTCAACTTCATTTCTAATGTCACTAAGTCCAATAACAAATTTATTGGCTAATTGCCAATCATTATCACAATCGGTTCTAGAAACTAGATCTTCAAAAGTATTCAAGTATTCGTTACAAGATAATTACCTTGTCTCAAAGTTAATAATTGACTATGTAGCTTCTTATCATGATGCCTAGACAATACTTTGCTCTTAACATTTCTTTCATTTCTATCCAAGTGAGGTTTGTCCTTCCTAATCTTTGTTCTTTAGCTAAAGTATTTGTCCAATAAATTTTAGCATGTCTATCAATTTCATTTTAGCAAAAGTAACTTTGGTAATCATCCATTTTATACCAATCAAAGAAGTCATCCATTTGAACTAACCAATCAAGAAATTTATTTGGATCATGTATACCATCATAAGTTGGGGCTTCTACTTTAACTCTTGAGATGGATCATTAGAGTCTTCTATAGTCTTAAAATAATTTTCTCCCTTCCACCATTTCTAATTGATTGTCTTCTAAGTGGTTGATTTTCTCATGGTTTGGATATGAATCTTCTTCATCTATCCTATTGTACCGGTTTGAGCAGGTATTGGAGGAGTTGGTACTCTATTATTTTGTAGATGCACTAAGAGTTTGCATTTGTTCTTTAAGTTCTTGCATTTGATTCTTACTTTCTTCTGAGTTTTAATTCATTATCTTGGATCCTAAGATCTAAGCATCAACTAATCTAGTCAAATTTTCAACTTGATCTTGAGAGATAGATTTTGGTGCCATGAGATTTTTTTTTTTTAAAAGAAAAAAAAGATATATGAAAAGGGACCAATGAAAAAAATAAAAAAAAGTATAATATAATTGTGCAATCAAGAGAAATTTTAGGCTAAGAGAACTTCTTCGGTGAGGAGGGGGGTACAAGACCACTTAAATCCCAAGCTCTCCTTAGGCAGGTTTAGGTCTTTTGACAAAGTTCTATTTAGCTTCCAAAATCACCAAGTTTAACACACATTTATATTATTATGCATATATATATATATAAAAAATTATGCAATGAAAAATGCTCAAATTTATCAAGCCTCTTTTTTTTTTTTTTGAAAGCAAGTTATCATAAGTTAATCAAAAAAAACTTCTAAAATTAACCATAAACAATAACAAAGATAATAAAGTAAGTAATTAGATTTTGATTTTGCACTAATGGCTAGGTTATAGGTGAAGAATTACCTCACTAAGGTGCTCTCTTAATTTTTTTTCTCTTTTTTTTTGGAAGGGGAGGCACAAGTTCACAAGGAAAATGGCTAAAATATATAATGGAGCTTACTAATTGAAATTTTATGTTATCACCATAAACTTGCAAGCAATATCTATCCTTCCAAGCTACTAATATGTATTTAAACTATCATATAAAAGAAAATTAATTAACCTCACAAGTTGAAAAACTCACAAGTTTGAAGACAAGTCCAACACTTGAGATGCTCCCTTTGTTGAAACTTTTGACTTTTATCCAAATTTGCTCCTTCCTTGCTCACGATACCAAATTTGATGGAGGTGGGCTTCTTTCTTTTGATGAGATTGAGAGAACGTGGGTATTTAGGTGAGAAGAAGATATGTTGGATAACTAGCTCCCACCAAGGATTGCCAAGGTTTGGCCACCAAGCTCTCAAACCACAAGAATAACTCAAAATTTTGCAATTGCCAAAAGTTCCCTTTCATTCTAAGTAAGAGGGCTATTTATAGCCATTACAAGCATATTTCAAAAGAAAAGAATTCAAAACATGGAGGGAAAAGGTGGGTGGCCACATTAATGTGAAGCATTAAATTACCTCATTATTTTATGCCATCCACATGTCATGCATTTTTTTATGTGGATTCAACCACCTCACATGTCATGCTTTGAATTTTTACAACAACAACAACAACAACAACAAGCCTTAATCCCACTAGGTGGGGTCGGCTACATGAATCCCTCGTCTCCATTGTGTCCCATTATGTGTCAAATTCTCATTTAATTGGTATATTAAGATCATTTTTATACAATGGAGCGAAGGATTCATTATTTCTAAAGAAAATTAAAAATTACATAAATAAATAAGAAAAAGATGAAATCATGAAATGGGCCTTAACTGGGCTAATGGGCTAAACTACTTCTTTCTTGAATTTTCTTGGGCTTTAGCTTGAGATCTTGTAAATGGACCCTAAATTTTCTTGGGCTTTAGCTTGAGATCTTGTAAATGGACCTTGGGCTCTAATTTTTGGTTCCTCTTGATGTTCTACATCAGTCACTCCCTTTTTTTTCTTGTGAGAATTTTTCTGAGTAGCTTGATTATTATTTTATTGAAAGCCTCGGTCAAGCCATTTGCTCTTGGATTATAAATCGATGAGTATTGTCAATCAATCTTATGTCAATCACCAAATCTATAGATTTTAGTACTTTTGAAGGCTGAACCATTGTCTGAGATAATTTGGCACGACACATTAAATATGTAGACAATATTATGGGTGATGAAGTTGATCACATGCTCGGCTGTGACTTCCTTGAATGGAGTGACTTCATCCTACTTGGAGAAGTAATTAGTGACTGTTAAGATGAACCGATGGCCAACTGATGATGAAGGATCAATCGGTCCTATTGCATCTATTCCTTAGCACTCAAATGGCCAAGATGCTATCATTGGGTGCAACAAATTTGGCGGTTGATGAGTGATGTTTGTGGACCTGACACTCATGACATCTCTTGACGTGATCAATACAATCCTTTTCCCTAGATGGTCAGTAGTATTCTATTCTTTTAATTTTGAAAACTATTTTAGGGCCTGATTGGTGTGCACCAAAGAGTCCTTAGTGAATTTCAGCAACTACTTTGTGGTTTCTTCTATTCCCAGATATCGTAGCCACATCTTCTCAAAGGACCTACGTTATAGGGTATTGCTAACATGGGTATAATTGAGCAAGTTGTGCTATGACTTATTTCTTGAGGTTTACTTTCCTTAAGTAGTCATGAAGGTTGTCTCCAATCTTCCTTCTCTTAGTGAGGATTTCACTTTATGGTGTTAGTTTTTTTTGATTGAGTCTTGCCTCACAATAGTCAGCCTCATCTTGTTGATTTCGATGAGCAATTTGTAAGGGAATATGAGGAGCAATGTGAGTTGCATCCTGCTGGTTTGCATTTGATGACCCCTCTTCAAGCAGGTATTTTAGATTTATTGGTTGCAGAACTCGATGTGTGGACACTTCAATCAACCCGTCATCGTCCGTGTTCGCCATCTCTTTTGCCAGCTTGGCCAAGTAATCTACTTTACTATTTTTCGATCGAGCAACTCGAGCCAATTTAACATTATAAATTTGCTTCATGAGCTCAAGCACTTGCCTATGATAGTATGCCAGTTCAAGCTTATTAATTTTATAGACACTCAATACTTGGTTGATCACCAATTGTTAGTCTACAAAGATTCTTAGATTTTGGATGTTGATAACAATAGCTTCTTCGAAGCCTGTCACCAATGCCTTGTGTTCAACTTCATTGTTGGTTCTTGGTTTAGCGAGCTTGTATGAATGCCTCATTATGTCACATTCTGGTGTTATGAAGATGAGACCGACACCGACTCTTTCTTTAGGTAGATTCAGGCGATTGAACATGCTTAATAGATGATTGTCCATTGAAGTACATTTTCTAGATCTGCAATTTCTCTCGTTCATGGATAAACATAATTTGTTCATTAGGTAAATCATTATTGAGTGCTGAGTCTGTTAAGATAGGATGTACAAAAAGAAAATTTGCTAGTATCTTCCTCTTTACATCTTTCTGAGATACATATTTAATATCGAATTGTAATAGGAGCATCGCCCATTGTGCCAAATGACCTATCAACGTTGGTCTTATCATTAAGAACTTCAGCGGATCGATCTTTGAGATGAACATTATCTTGTGCCATAATATATAATATCTGAGCTTCTGGACAGCGAGGATTAGTGCAAGATAGTGTATCTCAATTGGAGAATATCTCGCTTCTGCTCCTACTAATCTTTGACTTATGTAATAAAGAGCATCCTCCTTTCCTTCTTCACTATACTACACTAATAATGCTCTAAGAGATTCTTCTAGCATAGTTATATATAAAATAAAGGGCTTTCTTGGGATTGACGATGCCAGAATTGGCGGATTCAACAATACTTCTTGATATTGTTAAAAGCCTCTTGACATTCTATGTCCCATTTGAAAGTAGTGTCATTAGCTTCTTCCTCTTAGACGCGAACCTTTGATTGATGCCTCCAATGAATTTCTAGCTCAGAGTGTGGTATAGGTATTTCTTCAATCGGAAGACTACGATTGAAGCTAACCTCCTCTCAAAGATATGAAGTTGACTAGCGATGGGATTCCCTGGATGACTCTCCAAAGTGTCGACCTTCAGAAATTTCATCACATATGACCTTTTTCTTAGGTACACATTCTTGAAGTTTTTTTATTTGTGATCTCCGGGGTATATGATGTTGTCTATCTTTCTTTAAAGATGTTTACTTGAGGTTTGGCCTCCAAATTTTCTTACCTTTAGACCTTTCGACATGGATTCTTAAACATGGTCCAAGTGTCATGCCCATGCTCATATGGGACTTGAATTGGTTGACATCTTGCCGGGATTATAAGAGAAGGTCTCCTTAGAGGAGCAACTCTAGCCTCCCAGATGACATGACTTTGATATTTTCTTTTCACCAGTTCTTTCTCCTTAACAACTTTGAGTTTCCTCACTAGAGAAGTTGGAACCTGATGTTGTCGAGTATAGTTGGATTGTTTGATTTGACCAGTAGAGTTATTCCTTTTCACCCACTTGAGACTTTCAAACTTATTATGAGTGGGAACACTCGCTTCTGGTTGTAAGGCTAGCTGTGTAATAGATAGGCCAAGTGAGAGCTGATGGGCTCGCAGCTCAGCATTCCTTCTTCTTATATGCCTTCTAGTCAGCTTTCCTCCAGATGAGGAAGCTTCCAAATCATGTTGTCCTTGCACAAAGGGCAAGGTCGGTAGGGAAGTAACGTTTGGATGCATGACTAAAACTTTCTGTCCAATGATAATTCTCTTCATGGCTAGAGCTTCAATATGTCTCAACCTTTCGAATATAGAGCTATCTTTCGAGAAACCTTGACAGCAGTAGCGATAGGAGCTTTAGTAGACTTGACTTGCTGCACGAATTGATGTGCAAATTGAGCATGATTGTCTCATGGCTTGATCGGGTGATTCTTTGAAATCCAAGCTACCAAATTGTATAGTAGCTCCAAAGATCTCCTTGTTGATGGTGACAAAGCTAGGCAAATGTTGGCTCTGTGGCCTACGGAAGCATTGTTCAAGATCCATCTACGAAATAAAAGATGGGGATTAGTAATAAGTAATTGATATATCATCCCACACTTTTATGATCGATATGCAACAAACATGATAGAATATGAAAACAAGTCATGTATAAATAAATTTTTTAAAATTTTAGAATTATGTTCATTATAAAAATAATTTTGAGTTTCAATAAATTTAACTTTATAAATAACTTTAAGTTTTCATTTACTCTATCATAGCTTTGATTGCCTTCGAAAGAAACTCCCCGGAGTTAGTCAGGATCAGAAAAATCACCACCAACCTCTTGAATAAAGAGAGTGATTTAAAGTGTTGGTGAAATTTTCAAAAGGCAGATGGAATAGTAGATAAGACCTCATTTCACCCTCATTTTGGAGGACTTTTCTAGTTTTTTTCGCATGCACTTATAGTTAATTACCCTTCTCAATGTTGAGAGAGAATTTTTGATTAAGGCTAGTCTTAGATCGCTAAATGCATAGCATATAGTAACAGTATGTGGAGCTTTGAACTTTGGATTTGTTAGATTCCTCATTATTTAACTTAAAGTGAATGGTTGGGAAGCGATGGCCTTGCATCTAGATCCCATGGTTTACATCTCAATTATCGTGGTCCTTGTCTACTTAGTCGAGAGGAGAAGAAGGATCTTTGTCCCAGTTCTCATCCAAGACCACAACACATGGTGCTTGTCAAGACAAGAATTAAACTTAGATATTTTTTTTTTTTGCCTATCAAGTATAATCAAAGGGAAAACCATTTGAACATACAATTCTGTGTAAATAACATAATGGTGTCATTTGGAAACCACCCGATCTGAAGATTGTGGTGTTTATTTTTATGTTTGGAGTGCTTTGTGTATATATGTGAGGGGCGATTCAGATATACTTATTAAATTGTCGAGTACACATTAAAGAATAGTATACTATCTCGAGAGATAAGTCACTATAATAGTAATCACTAATAAGTACTCATAAGGTATGATGGGTCTTGATATACCAAGATTTTCTACTTTACATGAAAGTAAAGCGGTTTATTTAAATCGTTCATTAAGTTTTATGAGGAAAGCTCTATTTACATCTTAAGAATTGATTCCTTTAAGAATACTCTCATTAAAGTGGCATTGTTGTCTCCAAAGAATTCAAAGATAGGGCTATCAAAGGGTTATTTTTTGAAATCAAATGGGAGAGATCAAAGGAAGAGTTCTTAATGAAACCAAAGGAGATGAGTAGAATACATGATATTAAAGCAAGTGAACACTCAATATCTTATGATTGGGCTTTAAATTTGAATTTGAAGATTTATTTGTTTGAGTTGAAATTTTATTAGAAATCAAGACTTATAATTCCATAACACAAGATTATGAAAATGCCAGAGGTGAGGATTTATGCTTGTACAAAACAACCCATCTTAGGAGCTTTGGCGAGCCAAAGCAATAAATCTAAATTGAAAATGAGTATATGGTTTACCTCTAAGAGAATAAATCACCATTTCTACTTATTCTCACAGTCACCATAACTCCTCCTATTTAAATTCCAAAAGTCATATGCTTTGCAAGATGGTTATGCTGGCTGTAATTTATTTAGAAGAGAAACTAAGTCCTTAAATTCACTCCCTAAGAGACTAGATCATGAAGGGTATAAGTAATGACTTAATCTAATGCAAATTTTAACAAGTTTTATTAGATTTTGGACTTTTTATTTTTGACATAAGCAATAGGATTTTGTATGCCTAAATGCATGAGAAATTTGATTATGGACTAAATTAGAAGAGAAAGAGGTGTCTTTCCATCAAAGACTTTTACAGGTTAAGCCTTTATTTTCTGGCACAGATGGAAACCCTCTCCTAATAAGAGTGGAAGAATATGACATGCATGATGTTATACATACAATCATTCAGCTAAGGAGTTGTTAAACATTTTATTGCCTTGATTTAATCCGTATGCTTTTATGTGAGGTTATGAGTTATTTTAGAATTTAAATTATGAGTTGTTAGTGGGATAAAAAATTTATTTTTATCCTAGGAGCCTAATCATATCCAGGCCACATAGCAATTACCAATCATAAAGAAACTATGAAAAGGCATGCTATTTCTAATGCATAAGCTAAACAAACATCAAACAATTTTATAATGCTATCATAAAAGAATAAAAGGCCAGTGTGGTCGGGTATCGATGTATAACCCAAAAAGAAATATGGGTAGCTGAGCTCTACCCTTATACATCCCAATATAATGAATGAATAATTACAATTATGAAGTGATAAGTGTTACGAGGGTCTTCATTCTTCATCCTCCATTTTCACTCTTTATCTTTCATTTCTTCATCTTGATTTGCTCCATTTCTTTCCTTCTTTTGGTTTTGATTTGATCCATTTCTTTCTTTTTTTTAGCTTGATTGGGATGTAGCTTGCTCCAAAGGCATCACATGGTATATAAGACATGGTATTATAACCATTGTTCATCTTAATCCCCTATAACACTTATCCTAATCCTAATACAAAATTATATTAAAAGGAAAAGTAAATCTACACTTTAAAATAAATATTAGCTAAAAAAACCATACACCCCAAGCTTTAAGAATAATT
This sequence comes from Cymbidium sinense, assembly GCA_021442155.1. NCBI lineage: Eukaryota > Viridiplantae > Streptophyta > Magnoliopsida > Asparagales > Orchidaceae > Cymbidium > Cymbidium sinense. The sequence goes on along the minus strand of CM038221.1, from coordinate 13,436,610 downwards.
TGGACTTAGCATACACATGGGTGACCAAGTCCACATCTAACTCTATGCTTGGGGTATAAGCATTAAAAAATATTTATATTTTACTACAGCTCCCCTTAAGCACAACCCCCTGCATAAAACATGGTTAGGCTAATATTGGTCTAACATCCAGACACTAGACTTTAGAGTTATGATTTGCTAAGTGTGAGGGATTTAATTTATAAGGGGTTAATTTCTCTTTAAGTGGTTTAGTTGATTTGGAGATTTTACTTAGTATTTTTTTTTATTTCATGTAGCCTACACTTAGCAATTAAGTGTTATAAAGAGAAGAAAGAGAGAGAGAGAGAGTATCTCTTTTTTCTCTACATTAAGTCATTTCTAAGGTAACTTAATTAATGAATTTTCTTTAGTGAATGGTTTATTATGTGTTTTAATTAACCCTAAGTTTAGGTTCATTCTAAATATCCCTATTCATATAAGAAAGGCATCTTGGGATTAGCTAGGATGGATTATTATCACATAATACACACCCATTCATTTCTTTCCATCATGTATCATGCATATGAATAATCCTAAGCATATCTATACATGTAATGTAAATCATAACACACTTTGATGATGTATGCAAAGAAGTGAATTTTGAATTAAATTTTTTTTTGTTGAGTTATGAGTGCATGTTTTTATTATGTAGAAAAGAGAATTTTTCATCCATTAGCTAAACACACATTTATTTGTATAAAAGTTTTAAGTGAGTATGAAGCCATTATTTTACACCATAAGGGCAAGAGACCACTTAGGGCTTAAAGTCTCACAACCGGATGTCTGTAATACACCACTTTTCTTAGATACATGCAGATGTATGAATAACTATAAGGATAAGAAAATTCATGCAAAAGTTATGTTTTCTTTGATTTTTGATTGTTTATTCATTGGCCACATCACACACGCATATGTATAAGAGTTTTAAGTGAGTACTGAATCATTATTTTCTACGAGGGTGTAGGTACAAGACCAAGGCTACTTAAAGCCTCTGACCACAGGATGTCCATTAATATATCACTTTTCTATAGCTACGGTTTGAGGAATTACCTGAGCTAATGTCCCGCGTTGGAGGTAGCTTCACCTAGTTAAGGTGAGGCCCTATTGAGGAGCTTTAAGCTTGATTTGGTGTGGGATGCTCGGTTGACCAATCCACGCACATAATGGGCTCAACTTCGATCGAACTTGATCTTCTCATGGCTTGGAAGCTTGGGAATTAGTTCGGTTGGCTTCGATTGGGTATGGTGATGGTGTGGATAAAAGGAATTAAAGTTTGATTTCAGATTGAGGGAGTGTTTCTCGAGATTTCCCTCCCTTATTTCAGCTTCTCACAGGAATGGAAAATTTGAATTTTGGAGTGCTCGTGAAGGCTTGGAATCTGTATGTGGGATCTGAAAATGGCTTCTCAAGGCTCACGATGCAAGTCTCTGTGAATTTGTGTTTGTATTGAGGGGGTATACCTTTCAATTTCCCATCATTGATGGATGGCTGCGTGCGCACGTTTTGCACTGGCTTGTCACCGTCCAGCTGCCGGAGTTGTCTCCATCAAGGTTAGGACGCATGCATGGGATGGGAGAAGTGATAGAGAGTTACAATGGACCCAATGTGCAAAGATGCCATTGTCTTGATCCAATGGGTGCTCAGTTTGGGTTGGAGGTGATTCAACTCACCTCCCAAAGGTTCTTAGCCATCCTAGGGTTAGGTTAGCTAGGTGGGTCAAGAGAAGGTTCCATGGACTGCTAATGAGCTGCCATGGGGGATGGGTAGTTGACTTTGGCTTGGATCTAATGGTTTTAAGATTAAAATCCTATGGTTTGATGGCTAATCCCCTTGGTGGGGTCCACTTAGCTTTTGGGCTGATTTGGAAATGAATTGGGACATGCTTGGGTCGGGTTTGGCTAAGTCCTAGAGTCCCATAAGTTGGTTTGGGGAGATTTGGCTTCATTTGGTCAAATAGGTGTCATTTGGGTTAGGTTGGGTTGGGTTGATCAATTGGTCAAATTGGGTCAAACCAAAGCTTAGGTTAGGTTCATATGATGATTTGGGATGTTTTGGTTCAATTAGTTTTGATTGGTTTGGCCTAGGTTTGAATTTGACTCATTTGGATTCAAAAGAGTAAAATTGGTCAAGTTGACTAATTTGACCAATTTGATCAAATTAGGTTGGGTTAGGTGTTGATTCAAGTTCAATTGGTTGATTGAAAATGATTGTAGGCTTTGGTTTGGTTTAATTTGGAATTAATTTATATTTTGACTAATTTGACCTTTTAGGTCAATTTGGGCTTGGTTGGGTCAAGTTGATCAATTGGCCAATTTGGGCTAGGTTATGTCAAGTTGACCAATTGGTTAACTTGGGCTCAATCATGGCTTTGGTCAAGTTCAACAAGTGATTTGGAATAAACTTGAGCCATTGATTACAATCAATTTAGATTAAATCATGTTTTGACCCATTTTAGCTTTTTAGGCTAATTTGGGTCAACTTAGGTCAAGTGGCCAATTAGGCTTGGTTTGACTCAATTGGTGATTGGTCATGTTCTATCATTGATTATGAATGGATTTGGGTCAATGGTTTCAATCAATTTGGCATATGATGAGCTTTGGCTAGTTTGGGTTTCATTTGGGCTAAGTGTTGACTTCGTCAAATCCTACATTTGACTTGATTTGACCTAATTCAAGGTGGTTGATCACCCCATGATGATTGTTGATCATGATTGAGGTTTAGATAGGTTTAGTTCAATCCAATTTGGGTTGGATTAGAACTTAGCTCAAAAAGGTCTTTTAGATCACTTTAGGTCAAGTAAGCCTAAATGGGTCAGTTGACTTGATCAAGATTTGATTCAAGTTTAGTTGAAATCACATATGAGCTTAGGATTGAAATATAAATTCAATTGCAATTGGTTTTTAGCCAAATGAGTTTTGATTCATATGCCAATTTAAAGTCAAAAGGGTCAACAAGGGCTTGATTTGGGTTGAGTTGGATTTGGTTTGATCATGGTGGTTTATGCTTATATTTGGATCAAAGATTGTAGGAATGATTGAATCATGAAAAAATCCATGAGTTTTGAGTTGATTTGGGTTTCATTTGGCCAAGTTCAAAAGTTTTGCTAAAAGGGCTAAAATTGAGAATTTGATTTGATTTGAGTTTGCTTTTGGTCATTGGAATTTATATTTTATTTATATTTGTGTATATAAATGAAGATATAAATTGGTCATGAGAAAATCACTTGAGTTTGGAGTGATTTGGAAGCAAATTTGATTAAGCTTAAGGATGTATGTCAAAAAGGGCTAACTTGGGTTTTGATTTGGCTTGATTTACTTTTGGTCATTGGAGAGTGAGTTTCATTTATATTTATGAGTATAAATGAAGGGATGATTGATTTATAAAGAAGTCAATCATGTTTGAGTTGATTTGGATCAAGATTTGATTAGGTTTATGGAGGTAGGTCCATATGGCTTAAGAAGGGTCTTGATTTGGTTTGATTTGTTTTGATTTGGTTTGAAAGTTTTGAATTTGGATTTCATTTATATTTTGAACATAAATGAAGGAATGATTGATTTATAAAGAAATCAATCATGTTTGAGTTGGTTTGAAGGAGTTTTGGCTAAGCACATGAAGGTGGTTCATATAATTTAGGAAGAGATCTTGAAATTTAGAGTTAATCATGGGTTTCAATCATTTGAAATTTAGAATTGATTTAGGATTTGGAATTTGATTTGAGATCGGATTTGGAATTGAAAAAATCAATTGGATTGGGGTTGGTTTGAATTTGGTTAAGGCTATGTTCATAAGATAAAATCAAAGGGCCTAGGAATGGATTTGGAGTTTGAATTTGATGGTGATTTCAATCATTGGATAGTTGGATTTGATTTTTGGAATTTGAATTTGAATTTGAGGTTTGGTTTGAAAGAAGGAAGTAAGGATTGGGTTTGGGCTATAGGATATGCAAGTCTTCCTAAACCCCTAAGGTAAACCTATTCATATGGCTAACTCTTCTATGTCTCTAGGGTTAGGTTAAGTGTTCACCTAATTACTAGAAGTGTCTTAAGACTAAGGAGCTCTTAGTGTCTATGAGAGACCTAGATCTATGATGAGGAAGTTGAGAACTCACTCCAAAAATGAGGTCAACAAAGAGCGCCCAATAGATGTGGTGTGACTAACAAAGCATACCGCACGTATTAATGTTGACCGATACGATCAAAAACTGTATGAAGAATTGCAAACACTAATTGAAATGATCTACTCTTAAACCTGAGATGTAGAAGGAATCAAGATCTTAGTGCAATGCAACTCCACTCATGCCAAGGGCATAAGGGAGGAAGAAGGGATCCACCAAGGGATCAAGTATGTGAACCTTCCACTAGGAAGAGGGTTCAAATTATCCACTAGGGATAAGAGGTTTAGATTTGGATGCAAGGTATGATTTGGATAGAATATCCCCTGGGGATAAATGCATGAACCTTCTAGGGATGCAGGTTCAGGTTATCCACTTGGAATAAGGAGGGATTGGATTTCTTTTGAGGGTGCATTTGTTGGGGAATGGAAGTTTTACTTGGATTTAATTGACTCCACTAGGGAAGTCAAGATGATTGATGTCTCACGGGAGAAATTTGATTGATTGTTTGTTTAAGTTTTGGATTTTGAGATGGACCCTGTCAATTTTTGGTGGATTGCACTGAGAAGGGGTTATGTCGGCCTAACCCTATCTCAGATTTACCAATCTAAAGGGGTAGTCCACCAGCCACATGGAAGAACTATCCAACCTAAGAGGTTGCCTTTCGGTGTACAATGATTGTGTTAGGGAGAAAGCATGGCAGACTTATATCTCTAAAAGTAAGGGACAACCACTAGGGTAATTTGTTGGATGAAATAACCCAACCTAGGAGACTACTAAATGAATGCCTCTAGGGGACTTATATCGACTCAGGAGTAATCAAGATAATTTCATTTGATTTAATTGCATTTGTTTTAATTTGATGGATCCCCTCAGTTTGTGATGGATCCACTAAGAAGGGGCTAATATCATCCTAGACCTGTCTTTGATTTACAAATCTAAAGGGGTAGTCTAACGGCCTTGGGATAGAACTAACCAACCATAGGGACACCTTTCGATTTGTAATGGTCAAGTTAGGAAGAAAGCATGGGGACTCACATCTTCCTAAATAAGGAACAACTGGGGTGATCGATTACTTGCAACAAATCTAGACTAGAAGCCATTTGCGTGTCTTTGGAAAGAATGCATAATAGACTTATATCTTTCAAAGCAAATATAAACGTCAGGGTAACTTGTTGGTGGCATAATAAGTTGAACTTGACCTAAGGGAGACTACTGAGAGTGCCGACCCAGGGACTTATCTTAACTCAAAGTAGTTAGGAAATTTATAGGGAGTTTTCTTGCTGCCTAAAGATAGGATGCAGGAAAGGGACACTACGGGCTTGAATTCCTAATCCATAAGAGAAAGTATATTTTGTTTGTTTTATATTTGTGTGGACCCTGTTGGTTTACGAGGGACCATACTAAGAAGGAGCTTATATCAGCCTAATCCTATCTTAGACTTACTAGACCAAGGGATAATCTGCGCATCCATTGAACGAATTATCCAACCACAGGGGTGGCTACTAGAAAAGGGGGACTGTCCAATCCAAGAGTGATCGAGGTAGTGTCTAAATAGGGTTGCTAAGATGTGATCCAAATAGAGTGCCCACAGGGGAGGTGCCATTGAGGGCTTTATCCAAAATCCATAGAAAGCCTATAGGTATTCGGTAGCCAACTCAAGGAGAAAGTACGGGGACTCACATCTGCCAAGAGCGGTGTATCCACCGGGTGGGTCACCGTCAGCATGGCAATGACCAACCAACCTAAGTTGCCCATCGATTTATGATAATCAGTCTGAAAAGAAGGCATGTAGACTTACATCTCTCAAAGTGGGCGATCCGAGATAGTCATCTCCATGGGGATATTGACTGGGGTGACTACGCAGGAGTTATGTGTAAGGACTATACCCAAGCTTGAAGTAGTCAAGAGGAAAGGAGCCACCGGGGGACTTAGCTTAAACCTCAAATATACACGACCTAGTTAGCGCATGATGGCTAGCTCAAGAAGAATGCATGTAGGCTTACATCCCCCTAAATAATGTCAATATGGGGTAGCTTACTAACTGTACAGTAAGACCTACCAAACCAATAAGGCACTCATTGGTTTGCAATGGTCAAGTCAAGAAGAAAGCACGAGACTTACATCCACCCTAAAAGTGACCACTAGAGTGACATACTAATAAGGTAGCATATCAGCTTGACCTAGTAGCTAATGAGTGAGTGCCACATGGGGCTTGCTCCCACATCAAAATAGCCCAAGACAAAAGATATGTATTTTTTTATGATGTGAAAGAAGGAATAGGATGCCGCTTGGGTTCTCTTACACATATCCTAAACATGTAGAAATGTTACTCCACGAAGCTCTAGGATGGACCAACTTATTGTGAGCTTGAATCATTTTAGCTTTATATAACTTGAGGTTCTGGCATGCTCAGAGGCATCTCTCCTCCAAACCTTCGAGCTCTTCTAACCATAGCTTGGCATTCTTCTTTGTAGTGATCTTACTACCCATAGCTATTCTTAATGATGAGAGTTGGACTTATAATGGTAGAACGACTTCAGACCCATACACTAAGGAGAATGGGGTAGATTGAATTGAAGTTTTGTATGTGGTGCGGTAGACCCACTAGGCTTCAACCAACTCCTCATGCCACTATCGCTTATTATCATCGAATGTCTTCTTTAATATTTAGATGAGAGTTTTGTTGAATGCTTCTGCTAGACTATTTACACTCGGGCAGTAGATGGTAGAATATCTTCAATCTATGATGTGTCTTTGGGCAAAGTTGTTGATTTTGGTGCTCTTGAATGTAGTACCATTATCAGATATAATTCGTTGAGGCACTCCAAACTATATACAATATGGTTCCTAAAGAATTGGAGCTTATTGAGATGTAACCTCTCTAAGTGGGATCGCCTCTACCCACTTAGAAAAGTAGTCAGTGGTAGCTAGAATGAATCAGTGACCCTTGAAGAAGGAGGATCAATCAGACCCACAATGTTAATGCCCCAACACTCAAACGGCCATGAGGCCAATGTAGGATGTAGAATGTTGGGTGGTTAATGTAGGACCACACCGTGCACCTGACATTGGTGGCATCTCTAGCTACATCCATACAGCCTGTAATTATCGCATGCCAATAGTATCCTAGTCTTTGATCTTGGCTTTCATCTTCTGAAGTGAGCTCGCATAATCACAATGTACCTCTCCGCGATCTTATAGGCTTCGTGTTTGGCTAAGCAACGTAATCATATATGATCGAAAGATCGCCGGTATAGAGTGCCATCCAGGAGAGCGTAGGAGAGAGCTCTCTGTGAAACACGTGATGGGCTAGTGACTTTTCTTGAGATAGTTTTCCTTTATTTAGGTAGTCCATGAATGGTTACCACCAATCTGACTCATCATTCTCTTTGGCAAAGGTAACCTCTCAAGAGAGAGTCTCTCGATGAGTTCATCATCTATAAGCGATAAGACTTGTCTATTTTGGACTTTTATTGAAATAGACTCATCTTCTAGGCATGCAAACCCGTTGGCAAGCTTGGTCAATGCATGTGCTACAACATTATCTCCTCGAGGAATCTTGTAAATAGTGATCTGGGATCTGAGCCAAAAACTCCATGGTATACTTGTGATAATGGTGGAGCTTAGGCTCTAGAACTTTATAGGACCCAGCAATTTGGTTGATGATGAGCTGAGAATCCCCAAAGATGTTAATGCTCTAGACGCATAATGTAATGACTAACTCTAGAACGGCAATCAGAGCCTCATATTTGACTTCATTATTGGTGCATGGATTGATAGAGATGATATGAGAATCTCATCACATCGTGGTCCAAAGTTAGGAGGACTATTCCTACCACCTCCTTCCCTAGAAGAGTAGATCATAGTTCTTCTCCTTTTTAAGAGGAATCCTCACCATCAAAATACATCTCCCAATGGTGAATGCTAGTGCCCCCTAAGTTCATGATTTATTCATCAGGGAAGTCATCATTAAAAGAATCAACAGAAAGTGGGTGTGCTGCAAAGAAATTCACTAGTGTTTGTCCTTTCATAGCATTGAGGAGTATAAATGTGATATCAAACTGTGATAAAATCATGGTCCATCGTTCCAACCATCCGGATAACGTTGGCCATGTCATGAGATATTGTAGTGGATTGATTCTAGAGATTAGATTTACCTTGTGAGAAAGTATGTAATCCTGTAGATTTTGGGATGCAAAGATTAAAGCTAGGCAATACTTCTCAATAGGTGGGTAGTTTTCCTAGATAGAGATCGATGGAGATAGTAGAGCATTTTCTTTTCCTTCGTCATTGGCTTAGGCTAACAAAGTGCCAAGGGAGTCATCTAATGCAGTGGTGTAGAGGATCAATGGCTTGCCCGGGATAGAGGCTACTAGAATTGGTGGCGTTATCAGGTAGTGCTTGATATCTTCGAAGGCATGCCGACACTTGTCATCCCACTTGAACTTGGCATCCTTTTTGACAAGTACTGAGATTGGTTGGCATCTTCCTGATAAGTTGGATATGAAGCATCTTAGATATGCCAACCGCCCTTAAAATGATCTAAGTTGAGTTACACTTTTAGGGTGTGGAATTTCTAAGATAGCCTTGATCTTCTCTGGGTCAATCTCTATTCTCCGATGTCGACAAAACAACCAAGGAATTTTTATGAAACTACTCCGAATGCACACTTTAAGGGATTCATTTTGAGATTAAATTATCTTAACCATTTGTAAATTACTCTCAAGTCAAAGAGATGGTCTTTTTTTTTCTTTGCTTTTAACTACCAGATCTTCAACATAGCATTGAACTTGATGATGAATGAGTTTGTTGAAAATTTGAGTCATGGCCTGCTGTTATGTAGCGCTGGCATTTTTAAGGTCAAAAGCCATGTCCTTATAACAATAGATTCTGATCGGGGTTCAAAAAGCAGTACTTTTTTCATCCTTAGGGGTCATCTTGATTTGGTTGTAGCCAGATGACCCATTCATAAAGGAGAATACTGCATGAGATGAGGCAATGTCCACCATAAATTCTGGTATAGGAAGTGAAAATTCATCTTTAGGACATGCCTTGTTCATATCCCTAAAATCGATGCATGTGTGAATTTGGCCATTTTTTTCTTAATTGGAATGACACTGGCTAACCAGGTGGGGTATTTTTCTTCCCTGATAAAATCAACATCGATCAATTTCTTAATTTCAAAAGTGTCCTGTTGTTCAATTTCTAATCGTATGCATCTAGGAGCGTTTGATAGGGTTAACATTAAGATCTATTGCTAACTTGTGGACTACTATGTTAAGAGATAAACTGGGCATTTCTTCATAACTCCAAGTGAAGCAGTCCTTAAACTTAGCTAATAGCCTAACTAAGTCATTGGTTTCTTCTTCATTCAACAAAGAACTAATGTACGAGCATGGATCTTCTTTTGTTCCTAAGTTGATTTCTTTGAGTTCGTTAATGGTTGATTTGATTTCTTGTTCAAACTCTGGTGGTGCATCTTTGACTTCAGGCTCATTTGGGTCATCTGAAGTTTCCAAACATGACTCCTCATAAGAGTTTGCATGATTTGAGAAGAAACTATCAGACCCCAAATGAGTGGTGATGACTAGGCAATGGTTATCATCATCAACTGGACCCACTGTGTCGAACCCTAGTCCTGATCTTGATTGAGAGTGTTTGCTTTGGTTGACCTATAGTTTTTCAAAGTAGTTCGACCTATATTTAGACCAAGTATGTATGATTAATCCCTTCTTTGCTAAGTTAATAACACAAGGCGAATACCAATCAAAAGGTAGTTGTATTAAATCTTTATATGAATCATCTTCAAATTCTACATCGGCTTCTTGACTTGAGGATGATGCTCCCAACAAAAAGCTCTTTGGCCTGGCATTTGTGGATGACTTGGGGCCTCCTTAACTACCAAACCTTTAACTTTCTATAAAGAAAGTGAGGTTAGAGCTAAAGTTCCCAACTACTACTTGACTGTTCTACATAATGATGATTTGGATACATTCATGCTTTTCTTGGAGGCCTGGTCTTCATCATTGTTTGCTCAAATGTCACCTCCAAAGGGACCCGCTGAGAGGGGTTGGTCGACGTGCTAATCACATGAGACTCATCCTCAGGACTCTAAGTCTCATGTGGATAGTAAGTGCTAAGATGGAACATGGCTCCTCCTAGTCCTTAGTGAGGTCTTCACCTCTAGAATTGCCTCTGAATTTGCCTCTTCCTCTACCTGGTGGGGGTCGAGTCATCCTACCCATGTGTTCATATGGAGGAACAAACTGTGGGTAGAATTTAACATCTGGCTCTACCTCTTCCTCAGTGTCTTATTCTCGCTCACTTGTATTTTATCTTTCTTTTTCATTTTCAATTTCTTTTTTATTTTTTTTGTTTCTTTTTCTTTGATTTTGAACTTTCACTAACTTCATGAGTATATACTTTTTGATTTAGAGGAAGATAGTAGGCGCATCTTCATAAATCTTGACCTCTCTAACTGAGAATGACTTCAAGTCTCCTTTGACACAATACTCAATTCCACCCCTTCTCTCAATGAATCCCAATCTCTCGAGTTGGAGATGTGATCCTTAAGTAGCATTTTTAGACTCATTGTTGATCCTCATACACCAGAGAATCAAATCTCATATCACTATGATGTAGAGGGGATAGTTATGCTCCATTTTCCCCAAAAGAAGGTCTTTATCGGTGAATGTAACTACATGTGCTTCTCTTGAAAAACATGCCTCCTCTCTAATAGCGGTCAGCTGAGCTAAGCAAATTTTTGGATCAAGAAGGGCTTTGATCAATGACTCCTTTGGATAAGACAAGTCATATATGCTTAGTTTGGCAACTTTCGGTGGCGAGGAAATTATAGTCAACTCTGGGTTGGTCCTTCATAAGCATATCCATAGGTGAAGCATCTTATGGAGGGGCTTCTTGACTGCTAGAACCAATAATTTGTTTACCCTTATCCTGAGGTGCTCCCCTAGGAGGTAAAAATTTTCTACTACAAAGGTTGACATTAGTGACTTCATGAGATGGTTTAGTGGAAAGTTCTACGTGCTTACCAGGTTCACCTACAACTTCTCCTATAGGATCATCAAAGTTATATGACTCCAAATCTATCTCAATGGGTGAACCTGGGTGATTTAAAAATGGGTAATTCATTTCAAAATTAGAAAGGATTGGATTAGAATTGTTATCATTATTAGCACTTGGAGAGCTTTCTATATGAATAAAATCATCAAGATCATCAAAAGTAGAGAGAATGTAAATGGAATCAATCTTCTTTTTCATTGATTTCTTAGATTTGGATACTGGTACAAAGTATAAATCAAGTAAACTAAGCGGAATGAGAGATTTTGTACCCCCTCTGTTGATATAGTGTGACTACTAGAAGAAGAATTGAAGGAAGCTGTGCAACTAAGGAATGATCGATCGGTGTTTGCACTAATGTGCTATCCAAGGCAAATGGAAGTTGTCACTATTGCTGCTGGGCTTCTATCTCCCTCAAGTTGTCTTTAGCAACTTGCAAACCTTCCTAAGTTGGAGGTATATACTTTAGGCTGTAAGGGTAACTTTTGTCTTAAAATTATTTTTTGGAGGTTCAAGATAGGGAAATATCCCAACCTTCCTCATCTTAAGAAGATCATGTGGCCCCAAAGATTACCTAGAAATTAGAGGGTTGTTCTAGTAGGTATTCTTAAGGATGATGGCACTTGACTTATGCTCAACAAGTCCTTAAAGGTAAAGTAATCTTCAAGACATGACTAGATGGGTGATAGGGCAAAAGTTAGGATCATGACTTTTGCCCACATCCTCGCCTCTGGGCTCAGTATGAAAATCATGCTTCTTTAAGAGCTTCTTAAAATCTTCTGACTCTCTCTTGAATGAATAGGGTTTATTCAATTTATCTAAAAGTAGGTAAGTGATAGTTATGTGGTGGATAGAATCTTGTTGTTGATGTGGGTGGGATATGGTTGAGCGTGGAGGTGGAATTTGTGGCAAGAGGTGGATATGATGGGTGAGGTGGTAGAGTTAATTTCTATGCTCGAGGTCTGTCTGAACCTAATTTGCTTCCCTTGTCAACTATTGTGTTACCGGCTTTTCTCAAATGTCTTCTATTGTTTGGGCTTGGCTGACTGATTTGGGAAAGGTAACTATTTGGCCTCTCCTTGTAGACTAGATGCCTTGTTGATTAACTTATCAAATGTCTTAATGGTGAAACCTTTAAGCATGAAGGCGATTAGGCCATGAATATTCTTGAGTAGAATTTCAATGGCATGTTGTTCAGATAGCTATGGTTCACATTTCATACTTAAATTGTGTCATATTAGAATTTAATCAACAAGGGACTCACTGGTGTTGAGCTATAAGATTTCTGATTGCCCTTTCTTTGCTCCTAAAATCTCTTAATAAAGAGCTGCTCCAACCCAGCAAATATCTTCACTAAACAATTTGGTAGTTCAGCGTATCAATCAAATGTGATGCCTATCAAACTGCTAATGAAGAGGTTAAATAAGAGTGCATCACACCGGCATTGCAACATCTAGCTCGAAATATATTGTGGGGTTCCCCTTATCAAAATTTTGAAGGATGGAGGCACAAAACTTGGGGTATTGGACACCATCAAATTCCTCCTTGTAGGTCTACCCTTTCGATGAGCCACCTGCTTGGGCGCATCCCATTTGTTGCTCCACCATATGTTTAATATCTTTTCATGCATGGAGATGCTATCCACCACCTCTAGTAAACTATCTCCCTCTGGAATGCATCTAGGATGATAAGTGTGTGCCTCCTTTGTCGCCACTATGGGAGAAGGCTGAAATGTCTGAATGTTGATATAACTGCCATTAACTCTTCAATCTTCTTCCCCATTTGATCAATATGATCATTCCTCTATCTAAGTTGTTGGATGTGGTGTTAAGTTGAATGGATGACTATGGTGAAAATTTTCTATAGGCGAGGGGAGTCGCCTACAAATCTGTTGGTTAGAAATGAAGAGGCAAGCATATAAAAATTCATCTTTTTAGGATGTCATGCAGATCTGCGGATGTACTTATTCAAGTGATTGGGTATGTCATCAAAAGAATAGTATACTATATCGAGAGATAGAAGTCACTACCCATTAATGGACCTAATTACCTCAATAAGGACTCTAGATGATGGATTCACATATGTAGATTCTTCACACTTATATAAAAGTAAAGTAGGGTTTATTTTAAAGCGGGTTGCACTAGCAAGCCCCATAGTTAATTACATCTAAGGAATGGGATTCTTTAAAAAACTCATTAAGGTAAATGATCATTGTCTTGATTTTAATAGACTATGTCGATTGGTTTATTGTGAAGATCAAATGGGATTGATCAAGGGAGGGAGATTATCAAGCCAAAATGAAAGATAAGTAGGAGATGCCGATGCTTGAAACCTAGAGCATCTAAAATTATCTATAGTTGCTTTACATTTTGAAATTGATTTAGTTTATTTGAATTGAATTTTTCTATTAGAAATCTAGGACTTATGATTCCTTAACACAAGATTAAGGAAATGCCTAAGAGGTGAGGAATTATGCTTATGGCCCACAAAGGGGAGAAGCAACCTCAGAACCTAAATCTAGGGAGCTTTGTGAGGGCCAAAAGCACAACTTAAATCTAAGGAAAATGAGGGTGGTTTGCCTCCAGAGAGGACAAACCACTTAACACTTGGACTTACAACAGGGGTGGCTAATTAACTCCTCTTACAATTTTAAATATATGTAGGCAAGTCATTATGCTTATGCAAGATAGATAGGATGTTATTTATTTAGAAAGAAACTAAGTCCTTAAAATCACTCCCTGAAGAGACTAGATCATGTAAAGGGCATGCTTCAAATGATCTAAATCTAATGCAATTCAAATTTCATTTTATTTTTTTTATTTTTGGATAATTATTTTGACTTAGGCTAATAGGATTCATATGCCTAATGCATGAGAAATAAAATTATTGGCCAAACTCAGTGAGAAGGGAGGAGGTGTGTTTCCCATGGCTCTAAGGTCAAAAGTTTCTGGAAAGGTGGAAGCCCTCTAATCAAGAGTGAAATAAGATGCATTTTTGCATGATATTGTAAAAGAAATACTCATCCATCTAAGTGGTTGTTAATTCTTTTATCTTGATTTTAAATATAAGCTTTAGGTGAGGTTATGAGTTCTTTATTTTTAATTTGACATGTTAAGTTGGGTAAAAGATTTATTTTTTCCTAAAGAGCCTAATCCACATCCAAACCATACATAAAGCAAGGAAGAAACTAGGAAAAGCATCTCACTTAATGCAAAAGCTAAACAAATTATCAATCAATTTATAAAGTTAATCACAAAAAGAATAAAAGGTCGTTGTGGTTGGGCACCACTACACAAACCCAAAAATATCAAATGTGGGTAGCCGAGCTCTATCTTATACAACCTGGATTACAAATGAATTAAATTACAATTAAGCAAGGAATTCATTGTTATGGGGGTCTTCAAGCCTCATTTCTTCTTTCTTCTTCTTCTTTCTTCTTCTTCTTCTTTCTTTGATTTCTTCTTTTGGATGGTTGAAAGGTAGATGCTCAAGGCTTTACATGGTGCATAAATGGGATCTTATGACCAATGCTCATCCTAATCCCCATAACAATCATTCCAAAATCTAATTGCACAAATTTACATGAAAAAAAAAGAATGCTAACATATGCAAAACAAAGGTTAGCTAAAATAAACCACACAAATCCCAAGCATGTATATTGACTTATCACCCACACATGGTGACTAAGTCCACTTTATTGGATTATGCTTGGGGTATAAAGCACTGCAAGAAAAAGCATTTATATTTTTATTTATGATAGCACCCTTTAAGCACAATCCCCTATAGAAAAGAATAGTTAGACTAAGAGCATCCTACCATTCATTCTATGAGCATACACTTTAACATCTAGTCTAAAACATATATCACAAAATAAAATAAATATCAAATCATTCACCATCCAACCTAAAGCTAGAAGTTGTGACTTAGGCTAATGTGTGTACTTTGAAGGTTTGTGTGGTATGCTTAGCTATGGCATTAGGTTCAAATTTTTTAAGTGTAAAAATATGTTCAAATTAGAGGAGGGTTTCATTTAAGTTGTTTAATTATTTTAGGTTGATTTTATTTCATGTTTTGATGAGGTTCAAGTGAATCCTACAATTAATTACTAAGTTATGAAGAGAGGAAAAGAGAAGAGAACTTTTCTTTCCTTCCCTAACATAAGTAATTTCTAAAGTAGATTCACATTTTAGTTTTGTTTAGTGAATGTTTTGATTAAATCTTTTAATTAATCCTAAGTTTAGATAAACTCTAAACAAACATATTCAAAAAAAAAAAGATATTTTAAGATTAAACAAAATGAATTAAATCCACATAACACACATCACTTCATTTCTTTCCCAACATATATAACATGCATATGAATGATTCCTAAGCACATCTATACATACAAATGAGAATATTTAACACACCTTATGATGCATGCTAAGTAATCCATTTAAGGAAATTTGAAAGTTTAATATGCATGATTTTCTTTAAGTAGAAAAGGGTTTCTTTATCCAATTTTTCACATACACACATGAAAGTAAGAAAGACATAAGTGAGTATAGTGCCATTGTTAACCAGAGGTATAAGGTACAAGACCTACTTAGGGCTACTTAAATCCTTGCAACCTTGTGGTTATCCTGACTAATATACCACTTTCTTTAAATACAAACATGTGTATAAAGAAATAAATTGGAAAGAAAGAATGAGAAGGTTATATGAATTAATTCATTTTGTTTATGCAATTTATGTATGCTAGTATAGGTAACCCTTCTTAGGTAATAACATAGGGATGAATAGGATATGGAATTAGGTAAGTGTTAGATTTTTTCAAATGAACCATACATCTTACCAACTCCTATTCAAAGCTATGATAATCATAAAAGAGAAGAGAAACCTATGCTAACCACACATTTCTATTTTTTCACATGCAAGCTTATAATTAAAATATAAGTAGCATACTTTCAGATTTGATAATTGATTTATATGTTTTAAAAAATAATTTGAGTTTAGTTGTGATAATAGTCACTCATATTTCTACTTTAGCCAACACATACAAATTTGACATAAAGTAAACAATTTCATTTTTAAATTTGAATTTGAAAAATATGAATGCATGAAACCACATAACATACAAATTTAACATGTTGGGGAAAGAATCAAAGAAATGAAAGCATGTAAACACATTCACTTTAATTAGATCCTAAAGGCATTCTTATGGAATAAGAAAGTTTAAAATAAATCAAAGTGTATTCAATGTGATTTTGTTTAGTTTTAAGTTCAATTTAATTTTGAAAAGGTGAGTTTGTTGTTCCTAACCCATTCCCACATGTGTTTGATATTTTTGTTTAATTTTTAGATGATAAGATTCATTTTTATATATTAATTAGATTAAGGTATAAATTAAGCAAATTAATTAACTCTTACCTACACCACCACCTTAGCATATCTAACTAAGTAATTATGAGCCAATGAGATGACATAAAAAACTCATAAGAATTTAAACTTACTAGTAAGAAAAGGTCTAATGCAATTTAGCTCATGATTAATGGTTAATTAAGCTAAGGGGTTTAACTTAAGTAATTTCAAAACACCCCTTCAAACATATGAATTGGGTTTTGATTTCCTTGATTGAACTTAGGCTATTAAACACCTAAGCATCTACCCAAACTGGATTAATTAAATTCTAAAAGTGTTTAGAATTTCTAGAAATTAATTAAGGGGATAATTAAATGAATTAATCCTTAATTAAGAGAAGATTAAGGAAAGAAGAGAGGGTTTAGGAATAGCTTAGGGGAAATGCCCCAAAATTATTCCCTAAACCTCTTCTACTGGATAATCAACCCTAATAATGGATTAAAACTACTAATCACATCTTAATTATCCTTAATTACATAAGAGGGTAATTAAGAATCATATTTGAAATTCCCCAATTAAGCCTTCAATAAATCCCAAGAAAACTAGGGGAGGTAGAGATCATCCCCTAGAATATACCCAAGAAGTTTGGGATTAATTAGAGGTTTAATTAAGAGGTAATTAGAAAAATGAAATTCTCAATAAAACCCAAAATCAGAAAAGCATAATTCAAAATCCATTGAAATTATTTTTAAAATATTTTAGGTTGAATTATTTTTTTATAGAAATTTATTTCATATTTTTCTAAATTTTATTGAGAGAGATATGGTTTTTAGAAGATCCATAGATTAATTAGAATTAATTAAGCATCCTAATTAATCCCTCAACTCACAGCGTGATGTGTGGCGATGACAGTCAGAGCGCTTTACACGTGTCATGTGGAGCATCCCACTTAAACATCACATCCAAAAGGCAGCGTGGTGGTGGGATGCACTTTGATCTCTGTCATCTGATCAAAGATCGGACGACCAGGAATCTCCCCATTTAAAAGGGATAAATCATTTTCTAAATTTGGAATAATCTTGATCGTCCATCCAAAATGCATGGATGGATGGCCAAGATCTCCCCAATTCTTCCCCTAGGCTCAATAGAGATTGTCCATGATCGAGGGGAAGATCCGAGCTCGATTGAAACAAAACTTAACCCACACCATCTAAAGCCAATAAGGCACACATCCAACGGTGAAATTTGTATGACCAAAATTCCTTCAACAAAAGACCAACACCTCCTATGATAGGTCATCAGAAAATTCCATTCCTCGCTGGAGGTGATCATTGGCTCGAGATCGATGAGGTAGCTTCGTCTAGTGGAAACGAAGCCCTGCTGAAATTCTTAGGCCTTGGGGTTGAGTGGTTTGCTCTATGGACCAACACCACTTGATGTCTCTTGCGACTTTGATCCAATTGCTTCTCTCCTTGCTATGGGAACTCAAGTGGATGCTTGACTATGCTCGGATTGGTCTTTAGAGGAAGTGTGCAAGAGGAATTGAAGCAATATTGAGTGAGGAAGAAGTTCAAGATTGAAGTGAGCTCACCTATTTTTCAATGGAGAAAATTGAGAAATCTCAAATTCAAATCCCTCCTAGAATTCTTAGGAAGACTCTCTGATCTTTCTAACACTCTCTAGGGCTTGATCAAATTGAGGAATGCTCAATTTGAATTGAATTAGGGGGAGTATATCTCCCCCTTGAAGGATCGGGCGGCTACAAGCTTCTTTGCCATTTTGATCCAATTGACCATAATGGGAAGGTTGTTTAGGCTGTTAGATGTTGTCACATGGCCAGTTTGAGGCCTTGAGTGGATTGTCAACCTCCCATGTGCTTGAAATTGAGTGGAAGAGGGATTTGAAATGAGCCAATTTGACCCATGGGGTCGTTTGGCCTTGGGTCCATTTGGGCTGACCCAAACCCATTGGGTTGGGTGCACCACTCTTCATTAGGTCCCCTTGAGCTATTAGGAAGGCATCAAGTGGATATGAAGAGGGCATGACCAAATTACCCATGGATTAGGCAAAAATTTGTTCTATGGCCTATAGGTAGAATGGTCATTTTACTAATTTTTTAATTTGGATATGTTGGGTATGTGGAGAAATTAGGTTTGGCCAAGTTTCATGAGATTTGGAATTCATTTGATAAGGTTTGGCTCATGTTGACCCATTTAGGTCAAAATGGGTCAACTTGGGTCAAGTTGACCAATTGGTCAAATTGGGTCAAACCAAGGGTTGGGTCAAGTTCATATGACCATTTGAAATATTTTGGTGGCTTTGGTTTGATTCAATTTGGTTTAGTTTTGAATTTGGCTCATATGACTTCATTTAGGTCAAATGGGTCAAGTTGACCTATTTGACCCATTTGACCTATTTGGGCTAGGTCATGGGTAGGTTTAGGTTTGGTTAGTCATATAAAGTGGATTGGTATCTTTGGTTCCAATCAATTTTGGTTATATTCAAATTTGGCTCAACATGACCCCTTTAGGTCAAGTTGGGTCTAAGGTCAATTGGCTAGGTTGGGTCTAGTTGGCCAATTGAGGCTTTGATCAAGTTCCACAAGTGATTTGGAATGAACTTGACCCATTTGTTTAAATCAATTTGGCTTAGATCAAGTTTTGACACATTTTGACTTTTTAGGTCAAGTTGGGTCAACTTAGGTCAAGTGGCCAATTGGGCTAGGTTAGGCTCAAATGTTGACTTGGTCAAGTTCAAACATAGTTCATGAATGAACTTAGATCAATGGTTTCAATCAATTTGGCCTATGGTGAATTTGGCTATGTTAGATTTCATTTTGGGCTAAGTGTTGACTTGGTCAACCCTTAGGTTTGACTTGGTTTGACCCAATTTGATTGATTGATCATCCCATGATGATTGTTGATCATGATGAGGCATAGATGAGTTTGGTTCAATCCAATTTGGTTAGGATTAGAATTTGGCTCATAAGGTACTTTAGGTCACTTTGGGTCAAGTGAACCTAAGTGGGTCAAATGGCTTGGTCAAAGCTTGATTTGAACTTGATTGATCCCATATATGGACTTATGATTGAAATATAAATCTATTTGCAAGTGGTTTGAAGTCAAATGGGTTTTGATTCCTTTGATAATTTCATATTCAAAGGGTGAACATGAAAGGTTTTAGGGTTTGATTTTGGAATTGGATTTTGATTTAGTGATTGAAGTTTGTGTTTATATTTGAATTCATGATTGTAGGGTTGATTGAATCATGAAGGAAAATCAAGAGTTTGGCTTGATTTGAAGTTGATTTGGCTAAGTTCAAGATTTTGACTTGAAAGGCTTAGGTTGGATTTTGAGTGGATTTGAGTTTGATTTTTTTGGTTTTGATTGTTTGAATTTATATTTCATTTATATATGTGAATATAAATGAGAATATAAATGGATCATGAGAAAATTTCAAGGATTTGAAGTGGTTTAATCATGATTTGGGCTAAGTCCATTAAGAAGAATTTAAAGGACTTAGAAAAATTTTGGAGTTTGGAGTTTGAATTTTTGAATTTGGTTTGATTGATTTATATTTATATTTCATTTATATATGTGAATATAAATGAGAATATAAATAAATTTTGAGAAAATACCATGAATTTGAATTGATTTGATCAAGATTTAGGCTAAGTCCATTAATGGAAAATTAAGGACTTAAGAAAATTTTAGATTTGGAATTTAATTTGAGGATTTGATTTGATTGATTTATATTTATATTTCATTTATATATGTGAATATAAATGAGAATATAAATGAGTTTTGAGAAAATCCATGAGTTTGAATTGGTTTAGAGTTGATTTTGGCTAAGTCCATTTGAAAATTAAAGGGACTTAGGAAAATTTCATAGATGATTTGGAATTTTGAGTTTAGTTTGATTGGTTTGATTTATATTTATATATGTGAATATAAATGAGAATATAAATAAATTATGAAAAAATTTTAAATTTGATTTGGTTTTGATCATGATTTTGGCTAAGTCTTTAAGAAGATTAAGGACTTAGAAAGATTTGGACTTAGAATTTCATTCATGGATTTTGATGAGTTTCAATCAAAGATTTCAATCATGGATTTCAATCATATGGAGTTGATTTGACTTTGGAAAAATCAATTAGATTGATTTGAGTTTGACTTGAATGAAGGAAAGTGAGGAATGGTTTAAGCTAAGGGTAGGCATTTTCTTAACACCCTAAGGCATGACCTATTCCATGGCTAACTCTTCTAAGTCTTACGCTCCACCTAGATGTGTCTTAAGGAACTCTTAAAGCCTAAGAGGAGTCCTATGTCTAAGATGGAAGGGTTGAGAGCTCAATTTAAAAATGAGATCAACAATGGCATCATCTTCTTCAACTACAATACCTTCCTGACTATGCTGGTCTTTGTGGAGACCCCATAGTATCGACCATTTGAACTTCAGTCAAATCCTCAAGGAGATCATCCTTATCTAGCAAAAACCTTTCCTCTCATAATCATCACTCCTTAGAAGCTCTCTCTTCTTTGCAAAATGCAGGTACAAAATCTCATGTAGAACGATCCCTTTGGTATAAATATCTCACTAGTGGAGGTTGTGCTTGAAAGATATGGACTTTATATCATTGGAGTGCTTGCGAGGGTTATTTTAGAAAAAACATGCTCGCTTTACCGTCAATGCTATCCTTAGTGACAGGAGTTGAACTTCTAAAAGTAGAATGGCTTCAGACCCATACACTAAGGAAAATGGGGTAGATTGAGTTACAGTTTGGTATGTGGTGCGGTAGGCCCACAAGGCTTTAACCAACTGCTCATTCCACTGTCATTTGTTATCATCAAGAGTCTTCTTCAGTATCCGGATGAGAGTTTTGTTGAATGCTTCTGCTAAGCCATTTTCTCTGGGGTAGTAGATGGTAGAGTATCTCCAATCTATACCATGTCTTCTAGTGAAGCTATTGATTTTCATGCTTTTGAATGCAGTATCATCATCAGATATTATTCATCGTGGCACCCGAACCT
This sequence comes from Cymbidium sinense, assembly GCA_021442155.1. Taxonomy (NCBI): domain Eukaryota; kingdom Viridiplantae; phylum Streptophyta; class Magnoliopsida; order Asparagales; family Orchidaceae; genus Cymbidium; species Cymbidium sinense. The sequence goes on along the minus strand of CM038221.1, from coordinate 13,415,031 downwards.
ATATATGATATGGTTCTTGAAAAATTGAAGCACGGCTGTGACCTCTCGAGTGGGATGGCTTCGCCCAAAAAAAAGTGGTGCTAAAATGAATCGATGCCCCTTGGAAGAAAGAGGATCGACGTACAATGTCGGTACCCCAACACTCAAATGGCCATGAATCCAATGTAGGGTGTAGAATGTTGGGTGGTTGGTGGAGGACCACACCATGTTCCTGACACTGATGGCATCTCCTAGCTACATCCTTGCAGTCTGTAATCATAGAGGCCAGTAGTATCCTAGTCACTTGATCTTCTTCTTCATCTTCGGACTAGATTGATGTGCTTTGCATAGACCTGAGTGTACCTCGGTTACAATGCCATGAGCTTCATGTTTGTTAAAACAACATAACCATATTTGGTCAAAGGACCGGCGGTATAGGGTGCCATCAACAAGAGCGTAGGAGAGAACTCTCTATTTCACCTGATGGGCTTGTGATTTTTCTTGAGGTAGTTTGCCGGTGTTTAAGTAATCTATGAATGGTTGCCTCCAATCCAGCTCATTGTCTATTTTGGCAATGACAACCTCCCCTTTAAGAGAAAATCTCTCGATGAGTTTAGCATCAATAAGGGATAGGACTTGTCAATTTTGGACCCTTATTAAAATGGACTCATCTTCTGGACATGCCAACTATTTGGCAAGTTTTGCCAAGGCATCTACTATGTTCTCTTTCGAGGAACCTTGTGATGGTGACTTGAATCTGGATTCATGGTATACTCATAGTAATGACGAAGCTTGGGTTTGAAAACCTAGCATGACCCAATAATCTGGTTGATGACCAACTAAGAATCCCCAAAGATGTTGATGCTCTTGACATTGATAGTGATGGCTAACTCTAGACCGGCAATCAAAGCCTCATACTCAGCTTCATTGTTGAGATAGGGGTTGGAAAGAGAGTATGAGAATCTCATCACATCACGGTTTGGAGTTAGGAGAACTATTCTTACCCCTACCTTTCCTGGGAGAATAGATCGTGGTGCTTCACCTTTAAGAAAAGAAGAAGCACCATCAAAATACATATCCCATCGGTAATTGTTGGTCTCCCCTAAGTTCATGATTTGTTCATCGGGGAGATCTTCACTAAGTGGAGAATCAACAGGAAGTGGGTGTGCTGCTAAGAAGTCTAGTATCCTTTTTTAAGAGGTATGAATGTGATATCAAACTGTGAGAGAATCATGGACCAACGAGTCAAACGTCCGGATAGTGTTGGCTGTGTCATGAGATACTATAGTGGATTTGTTTAGGAGATCAAGTTCACTTTATGAGAAAGCATGTAGAGCCGTAGCTTTTGAGATGCAAAGATCAAAGCTAGGCAATGTTTTTCAATAGGTGGATAGTTCACTTCCAGAATGGTGATAGCGAGGTAGAGGCGCTTTCCTTCCCTCATCATTGGCTTGGGCCAATGAGTCGAGAGAGTCATCAATGCAGAGTGTAGAGGATGAGTGGCACCGGGATAGTACTCGGCTTCACCAAGTACTCTTTGATGTCTTCGAAGGCATGCTGGCACTTGTCATCCCACTTGAACTTAGTGTCCTTTTTGGAAAGTGCTGAAAATGGCTTGCATATCCCCAATAGGTTTGAGATAAAGCATCTTAGATATTTCAGTCATCCTTGAAAGGATCTGAGTTGAGTTGAACTCTTAGGAGGTGGCATTTCTAAGATAGCTTTGATATTTTCAAGATCTATTTCTATTCCCAGTGTGCAACAAACCCAAATTTCCTAAAGCTACTCAATGCACACTTTAGGGGATTCATTTTAAGGTTATATTATCTTAATCATTCAAAAAATTACTCTCATGTCAAAGAGGTGGTCTTCCTTTTCTATCTTCTTGACTATTAGATCATCAACATAGCACTCAACCTGATGATGGATGAGTTTGTTGAAGATCCGAGTCATGGCCCATTAGTATGTAGCCGATTTTAAGGCGAAAGGCATGACCCTATAATAGAATATTGATCGGGTTGAGCGATTTCTTTCATCTTGGAGACATCTTGATTTATTTAGTAGATGACCCATCCATGAAAAGAAGATCATGAGATGAGATGATGTCTGCCATTAATTTTGGTATAGGAAGAGGAAACTCATCCTTAGGATATGCTTTATTTAAGTCCCTAAAATCAACGCAAATATGAATTTGACCATTCTTCTTTTTAACTAGGATGACACCAGCTAACCAGGTAGGATATTTTTCTTTCGATGAAACCGGATCAATCGGTTCTTGACTTCGATATTGTTCTCTAATCTCATGTCTAGGAGCTTGCTTAATAGGGTAGCGTTAGGATCTATTGCTAGCTTGTGGACGCTACATCAAGAGATAATCGGGCATCTCTTCATAACTCCATGAAGTAGTCTTTAAACTTAATAGCTAACTAAGTCATTGGTTTCTTCTTCATTCGAATGAACGATGTATGTTGATGGATTTTCTTCTTCTATCTCGAGGTTGATTTCTTTAAGCTTGTGATTGTTGAATGAATCTCCTCTTCAAATTAAGTGCCTCTTTGACTTGGAGATCATCGATCATTGAGATTTCTAAACACATATTCTCATAAGAGTTAGTGTTGTATGAGAAGAAACTATCAGACTCTAAATGATTGGTAACAACTAGGCAATAATCTTCATCATCGACCGGACCTACTGTATTGAATCCTAGTCCTGCTCTTGATTGTGCTTCTCTGCCTATATTGTTCCATAGTTTTTTGAAGTATTCTAACCTGTGCTTGGACCATGTATGAGGAACTAAACCTTTCTGTATAAGATTTTGAACACAAGGCAAGTAAAAGTCTAAAGGTAATTCCATTAATTTCTTTAAAAGTATCTTCATCAAGCTCTACATCAACTTTCATGGCTTGAGGATGATGATCCCAAAAAGAACTTCTTCTGCTTCATGTCACTGGAAGACTTAGGGACTTCTTTAACTACTAAACCTTTGACTTTCTGAGATGTAAGTGAGGTAAGAGCTAAGGTTCCCAACTACTGCCTAATAGTTTCACATAAACCAAATTTGAATACTTTGCTTTGCTTGGATGCTTGGTCTTCGTCTCTGGCAAGATCAATAGTCACCTCCAATGGAACCCTCTAAGAGGGGTTAGTTGGTATACTAATCACATTAGACTCATCATCCTAGCTGGATTCCATGTCTATGTGAATAGTAGGGGTACTCTGAAATGGAACACGACCTCTATTGGTGAAGGCCAACTAGAGTCTCCCACCTCTAGAACCTCTCTTTCTGCTCTTCCTTGTGGAGGTTGAGCTATCCTACCCACATGTCCATATGATGGAATGAACTGTGGGTGGAATGTGATATGCAGATATATTTCTTCTTCAATTTCCCTTCCTTGTTCACTTGGACTTTCCTTTTTTTTTCATTTTCTTTTATCTTTTCTTTTACTTCATTTTCTTTTTTTTTGTGTTTGCATTTGAATTTTGTCCAAGTTCATGAGAAAGGGTGTTTTGAGGAAGATAGTAGGTCACATCCTCATAAATCTCAACCTCTCTAACCTAAAATGGCTTTTCATCTCCGTTGACATGGTATTCAATTCCATCTTTTTTGAACTTGATGCACTAATGAAGGGAGGATGGAACGATCTTATTCTGATGTATCCAAGGTCTACCAAAGTAGCAAACAAGTTCAAATCAATGATGTAGAACTTGGCTTGTCTTCCAATCACCGATCTCCAAAGGTAACACTAGAACTAAAGCCCGCTCACCTTGATCATTGAATCCTCTCAACATCATCTCCTCGAGTGTGGATGTTGATCTTCAAATAAAAGGGTCTTTAGACTCATAATGTTCTCATGCAATCCCATGAGAACCAGTGAACTATCCATGTCAGTGTGATAGAGGATGGTTGTGCTCCAAGTCCCCCAGAATAAGGTCTTCATCTGTTAAGGTGATCCCTTGAGCTTTTTTTGCATAATGTGCTTCCTCACCTATAGCAGTTAGCTAAGATAAGCATATTTCATGATCAAGGAGAGCCTTGATTAGTGATTCCCTCATCTCTTTGGATAATACTAGGGCATCATATATGCTTTGCTTAGATGGCAACTTTCTTAGATGAGAAAGGATGTTGTAGTCCACCTTTTGCTAATCTTCCACAAGCATATCCAAGGATGGAGCATCTTGTGGAAGGGCTTCTCGATCTTTAGTACCAATGACTTGTTTCCCTCTATCTTAAGGTGCTACCCTAGGAGGTAGAATATTGCCACTCTGAGGTTGACTTGGTGATCTCTTGGCGGATAATGGAAGGTTCTACACGCATCAAGCTCACATATAGCTTCTCTTATGGGACTCAAGTGGATGATTCCAAGTCTATCTCAAGAGGTGAACCCATGATTTGAGTTGGAAAGTCAACTCTGAATGAAAAGAGGAAGATCAAAATTATTATAGTTGTTTAGACTTGAAGAGTTATCAATAGGATTAGAAGAAGATAACCCATCAGAAGTGACACAAATGTAATTCAAATTAGTTTTACTCTTCAATTTCTTAGAATTATTTGGAGGTACAAAGTAGAAGTCGGGTAAAGTGAGTGGAGTAAGGGATTTGATGTCCTTATATGCTGATACAAGAGTTCTACTAGTAGATGAAACAGAAGAGATAGCTAAAATGGAAGAAATCACCAGTGTGGAAGCTGCAAGTGTATTTGGAGGCGACATGTTGGTGGCTATCACTCACACATCTTTATTATTCTTCTTCTTAGCTACCCCTTTCCTAGAGTTGGCATTGGCAACTGGCAAACCTTCCTTGGTGTTGGAGGTTTGAGCTGTCTCAAGCACCTGCAAGGAAAGTTTCTTAATCTTCTGATAATCTTCTTAGAGGTTTTGAATAGAGAAATATCCCAACCTTCTTTAGTTTTGGTAAGATCACATGTATCCCCAAGGATTACCCTAATGAAATTGGAAGGTTGTTCCACAAGGTATTCCTTTGGGATAACAACAACACTAGTCTTGAAACTATGTTCAAGCCAGTCCTTGAATGTGTAGAAATCCTTTAAAATATGGCATAGCATACAGTGGTAAGGGTAAAAGTTTGGATCATGACTTTTGCCTACTTCCTCTGGTCTCCTAGGCTCGGGTAGCTAAAAATCAGGTTTCTTTAAGAGATTCTTAAAGATTATCCTGATTATCTCCCTCTTAAAAGAATAAGGTTTGTTTAACTTATCTAAAAGAGTAGGTGGACCATAACTACCTGGCGGCGGATATGCATCTGTTGCTGCTAGTGGTGGCTATGATGGCCATGGAGGAGGCTGCTGGTGGAGGCGGTACTCGGTGGTGGCAAAGGAGGTGGAGGCTCTTGAGGGTGGTCTCTCAAAGCGATCTCTAGATGCTTCCCTTGTCAGCAGCTACTACTCCCGCTTCTCATAGACCTTCTACTACTTTTTCTTATGCAATTGATCTTGAAAAGGCAATTGTTTGGCCTCTCCTTATAGACTAGCCGCCTTGTTGATTAGCTTCTCAATTATCTTGATAGTGAAGCCCTTAAGCATGAAGGCAACCGAGCCATGGATATTCTTCAAGAGAATCTCAATGGCATGTTGTTCGCATTATGGTTCACACTTCATACTAGGTTATGACGAAGAATATAATCAATAAGGGACTCAGGGGTGTTGTTGTGCTACAGAGATCACTACAATAACCCTTTGTTGAGCTCAAAACCTCTTGATGAAGAGTTGCTCTAGCAAATGTCTTTCTTGAACTCGTTGGCTTCATACCAATCAAAGCAATACCCACTAGGCTACTAATGAAAGGAGAAAAAGTAAAGATACCGCAAACCCTAAAATGTGTTATGTCTTTCTTTGGTTTCCACGCCATCAAAGCTTTTGAAGGAAGGAGGCAAAATCCTTGGGATATTGGATAGCATCAATTCCTCGTAGGGTCTACCCTTTGGAATGATCCTCCCGGGCTTAAGCCAAAGCTTCCTTCACATAACCATGGATTTTATGTCTTTTTCTTATATGGAGGTACTTTCCACTACCTTCCTAGATAGGCTAGTGCTACCTTGCTCAATGGGAGGTAGAGTCTTACCTGGGTCCAAGACATGCACTAATTCAGGCTGATTGATGTCGATTGTAGTAAAAAGGCTTGTTTTGAAGCACACTTCTAACAAGTCCTCTACTATCATGCCATCTATCAATCAGCTTTCTCTACCTCAATGATGTCAGGTCTTTGGGTTGATGTTGTGTTATCCTCTTGATCAACCTCATCACCTTCCATAGCTTGTTGTTCCCTAAGAAGAGATCCTCTAGTGTCAACCATGTAGATTCCAGCTGAGTCTCCCAACAAGTCATCTTCATTGGGATCTAAGCTAACTTTCTCTTCATCTAACCAATCGTACCCCAAGATCTCCTTCTTTTCCATGAAATAATGTGCAACTATCTCATCTAAAGAATAATCTATCTGAGTAGGTACAAATAGTCTAGCGGTGTGTGATCACTATTATCCGAGAGGCCGGATCGCTGTCCTTGAGAGTCAATCCTGCATGTACTCACTTTGGATGAATGACATTCCAAGCTATGAGAGGGGTAACAATCCTAGGATGTTCCACTATCCTGTAGCTAAACTATCATCTTGAAATGACACCATCTCCACATCGATGTATGGCGAGTTGGTGAGGGATGACCCACAATGCGGTCGCCACTCTTCACCACCAGGGTAGAAGGTTGAGGAGAGCTCATACCACAATGGGCGGTGTAGAAGGGTAGGATCCCTTCGTGTATCGGAGATGTGCTTCAGGATATGGCCTTAGCTAGAATAGGAGATGATGTAACCTGAACTGGTGATGGCAGACGAGGGGTAGAGCAATGGGGTGAAGACACCACCGACTCTCTATGCACAGGAACTATCCTCCTATGTTGACTAGTCCCAATAAGAAATATATTGTTAGTATGGTTGGCATGGGTAGCACGCCGAGCTGGAAAATTAATAAGAGTGGATGCCGAGGCTGAACCTCCACCTCCCTAATATGGGTAGTATGGGCCTCAGGCCCTCTCACGGCGAATCTACTTCTGCACTATGGGGATAATTGGAGATCAAAGGTTTTCGAGCATCCATATGCTCCCACGGTGTAAGACAGATCATAGGCGGCGTCGACCTCCACTCACAGTAGATTGGCTAATAATGCTGAGGAGGTGATGAGCGGATCCTCTAACATCCTCTCTGCGACCAGAGAGGATGGAACTAGTTCTAATTGTGGTGAAGTAACAATGGGGAACTCATCTGCAATGAATGGGTTCTCTAACTCCTGTGATCACAGTGTGTGCGCTTGATCATGCAGTTCTTATTCCTACATTATGTACAGGTAGGATGGAAGGAGTGTGAGCTAGACCCATACTCAAATGTAGAGGCAAACCACGAGACTAAGCCTTACCCGAGGGTACATATGAGATGGTACTAGCCCTCACTAGGGCAGCATGAGAAACCACAGGGCACTGCGGGTTAATCTGTTGTATTATTGCACTATTATAACTAAAGCCTATGGACACCACTTTCTCTTGAGAGACATTAGAGTCAGAGGGTAAATCAATCCTGATGGCTGGCTTCTACCTGGTCACCTTGGTCCTACTAACTGTAGTGAGGGGAGTGCCCTCACAAGTAATCATGGCTCCCTCAATCCCTACCAAAGTGAATGGGATCGTATGGTCTAGTGGGAAGTCGCTGATAATCATCCATACCATGAGGAAGGTAAAATGAACTTTTTGCAGCCATTTCAACAAGTAAAGACTGAAATTGAAGCTACTTGTCTTGAAGAATGAGAAATGAGTTTGTATCAGATTTCTGTCTTTATAGATTTTTTTTTTAATTTTAAATTTGGAAATTTGAACCCACATCCAACAACTTGGAAGTGTTAAGTGGGGTTCAAATGGATTTGAAGATTGATTGAAAGAGGAATTTTGAATATGAATCCAACTTCAACAAATTTATGTTGAAATATGGATTCAAAATTTTTGATAAGGATGCTTCCATAGGTTCATGTTTGTTTGAATTTGAATTTTCTTTTGATTTGAGGACCCTTTTCTTTAACAAATTTGGGTATGTTAAAGTAAGGGTCAATTGATTTTATTTTTGTTTGATTGATTTTGTAATTTCACTTAGCAAATTTGGGTATGCTAAGTGAAGTATTTTGAGAAAGTGATTATGAATTTTTGTTTTGATTTTAGAAATTTGGAATTACCACTTAGCAAATTTAGGTATGCTAAGTGAAGAACAGAAGTGTGTTTTATTTGATTTTTGAAAATAGGATTCTTAGCAAATTTAAGTATGCTAAGGATATCCTAAGTGTATCATTTTTGTCTTGATGTTTTGATTTTTTGAAAAAGTAGGATCCTTAGCAAATTTAGGTATGCTAAGGAAATCCTAAGTGTTTCATTTTTGTTTTGATGTTTTTATTTTTGAAAGTGAAGACTTAACTTTAGCAAATTTGGTATGCTAAAGATGAAGTCCCACTTGGTTTTGTGAAATGGAAATTTCACTTAGCAAATTTGAGTATGCTAAATGAAATTCCAAAATATGTATTCAAATTTTTTGATTTGTTTTGGTTTTGAAAATGGAAATTTCTCCTTAGCAAATTTGGTATGCTAAGGAAGGGAGTTCCAAAGGTGTTTGAGAATTTTGGTTTTGACTTTGGAGACTTCACTTAGCAAATTTAAGTATGCTAAATGAAATTCCAAAATATGTATTCAAATTTTTTGATTTGTTTTGGTTTTGAAAATGGAAATTTCTCCTTAGCAAATTTGGTATGCTAAGGAATGGAGTTCCAAAGGTGTTTGAGAATTTTGGTTTTGACTTGGACTTCACTTAACAAATTTAAGTATGCTAGGTGAAGTTCAAAATGTGTTTGAAAATTTTTGGTTTTGGATTTGGAAACTTCACTTAGCAAATTTGGGTATGCTAAATGAAGTTCCAAAGTGTGTTTTGAAAAATTTTGGATTTTGGATTTTGGATTTGGAGACTTCACTTAGCAAATTTAAGTATGCTAAATGAAGCTTCAAAATGTGTTTTGAAAATTTTTGATTTTGGATTTGGAGACTTCACTTAGCAAATTTGAGTATGCTAAATGAAGTTCCAAAATGTGTTTGAAAAATTTTTGATTTTGAATTTGGAGACTTCCTTTAACAAATTTGGGTATGTTTAATGAAGTTCCAAATGTGTTTTAAAATTTTGGATTTTAGGTTTGGAGACTTCACTTAGCAAATTTGAGTATACAAAATGAAGTTCCAAAATGTGTTTTGAAAATTTTTTATTTTGAATTTGGAGACTTCATTTAACAAATTTGGGTATGTTAAATGAAGTTCAAATGTATTTTGAATTTGGAGACTTCACTTAACAAATTTGGGTATGTTAAATGAAATTCCAAAATGTGTTTGAAAATTTTGAATTTTGAACTTGGAGACTCCACTTAACAAATTTGGGTATGTTAAATGAAGCTCCAAATGTGTTTAGAATTTTGAAAGTATGATTGTTTAAGTTTTAATTTTTGGAAAGAGAGGACTTCCATTCAACAAATTTGGGTATGTAGAAATGGAAACTAATTTTATTTTTGAAATGTAAAATTTTATTTTGTATGTGATTATTGCTTTTTTGAAAGAGAGGAATTCCAACTTTAACATACATGGGATATGTTTAAATGGGATTTCCAAATGATATTTATTTTTAGATGGGAATGAAATCTTCATTTAATTGAGTATATTAAATGAAGATGTTCATATGTGCTTTTGAAAAATTTAATTTTATTTGAAAATGAAACTTTCATTCAATAGGTATGAGTGTATTAAATGGAAAAGGTTCATGTGTGCTTTTTGAAAATTTTAATTTTGGTTTTGATTTTGATTTTTTAGAATGATGATTGTTTATTTTATTTTGAAAATGAAATCTTCATCAAAATGGATTGAAGGAAAATGTTCATTTGTGTTTTATAAAAATTTAGATTTATTTAAAAATGAAACTTCCATTCAATATGTTTGAATATATTGAATGAAAAGATTCATGTATGCTTTTTGAAAACTTTATTTTTCTTATTGTGATTTTTGGGAAAATGATTGTTCATTTTATTTTGAAAATGAAATCTTCATCAAAATGAATTGAAAGAAGATGTTCATTTATTGCTTTTGAAAATATTGTTAGTTTTATTTTTGAAAATTTCTACATATAACAATTATGAGAATTGTTAAATGAAGGTGATAAAATTTTTGTGGAAATTATTTTTATTAAGTGCATTTTTGAAAAGGTGCTTTTTGAAAAGCAAAGTTCTTATGAAAAATTTTATTTTATTTTTATTATTTTAGAATGAAACTTTCCTTATCATAAAAATGATAAGGGGAAGTTTTAAATATTTTCTTTTATTTAGATCTTTTTATTTTTACCCATTGGAGAACCCAACAAGGGTTTTAAGATCAACAAGGAATGCGGTCCTAAAACCTAAAGATTTTGGCTAACTCAACTTAAGAATGAAATAAGCTAAGTGCCAACAAAAAAAAAGATAGTCTTGGATTCATACCAAAGTACAAACCCACTGTCGATACTCAAAGATAACGATCATTTACCCAAGATGGAGAGACGAACCATCCCCAGTGGAGTCGCCGAAAAAATTTATGGTGAAAAATTTCTATAGGCGAGGGGAGTCACCTTCAAATATGTTGGTTAGAAATGAAGAGGCAAGCATATAGAAATTCATCTATTTAAGATGCTACATAGATCCGCAGATGTACTTATTCAGGTGATCGTGTACATCATCAAGGGAATAATGTACTATCTCGAGAGATAGAAGTCACTACCCTTTAATGGACCTAATCACCTCAATAAGGACTCCTAAGGATGATGGTGGGTCTACATATACGAGATTCTTTCCTTTACATGAAAAGTAAGCGAGTTTATTTTAAATGGGTTTATTAAGTTCCCCTACAGGGGGCAAGCCCCCATAGTTAATTACATCCTAAGGAATGGGATTCCAGAAAACTCTCGATTAAGGTAAATGATCATTTGTCTTCAAAGATTTCAATAGGAAAGGACTATCAATTGATTGGTTTATTTTTGATGATCAAATGGAATTGATCAAAGAGAGGAGTTATTATCGAAGCCAAAATGAAGATAAGTAGGAGATGCATGATTAGAAACTAGTGAGCATCTCAAACTATCTATGGTTGGGCTTTACATTTTGAAATTGATTTAGTTTGTTTGAGTTGAATTTTTCATTAGAAATTTAGGACTTATGATTCCTTAACACAAGATTAAGAAATGCCTAAGAGGTGAGGAATTATGCTTATGGCCCAAAAGAGAGAAGCAACCTCAGAACCTAAATCTATGGAGCTTTGGTGAGGGCCAAAAGTACAACCTAAATCTAAGGAGAAAAAATGGGTATTTGGTTTGCCTCCACAAGAGAGGACAAACCACCCTTGGACTTACAACACGGGGTGGCCACCAACTAACTCCTCCTGATTTTAAATACATGTAGGCAAGTCATTATGCTTATGCAAGATAATTTGCTATTATTTATTTGAAAGAAGACTAAGTCCTTAAACTCACTCCTAAAGAAACTAGATCATGTAAAGGGCATGCTTCAAATGATCTAATGCAATTCAATTTTTTTATTTTTTTATTTTTTGGACAATTATTTTGACTAATATGATTTATTTCTAATGCATGAAATAAAGTTATTGACCAAAATCGTGAAAGGGAGGTGTGTTTCCACCATGGCTCTAAAAGGTAAAGCCAAGTTTCTCTGGAAAAGGTGGAAGCCCTCTAATCAAGAGTGAAATAAGATACATTTGTGCATGATATTGTAAACGACATACTTATCCAGCTAAGTGGTTGCTAATTCTTTTATCTTGATTTTAAACATAAGCTTTAGGTGAGGTTATGAGTTCTTTATTTTTAATTTGAGTTGTTAAGTTGGGTAAAAGATTTATTTTTTTAAAGAGCCTAATTCACATCCAAGCCATACATAAAGTAAGGAAGAAACTAGGAAAAGCATGCCACTTAATGCAAAAGCTAAATAAATCATCAATCAATTTATAAAGCTAATGTAAAAAAAGAATAAAGGGATTCGCACCACCAAAAAATATTAAATGTGGGTAATAGCTCTACCCTTATACAACTGAATTACAAATGAATTAAATTATAATTAAGCAAGGAATTCATTATTATGGGGGTCTTCAAGCCTCATTTCTTCTTTCTTCTTTTCTTCTTTCTTCTTCTTCTTTCTTTGATTCCTTCTTTTGGATGGTTGAAAGGTAGATGTTCCAAGGCTTCACATGATGCATAAGATGGGATCTTATGACCAATGCTCATCCTAATCTCCATAACAATCATTCCAAAACCCTAATTGCACAAATTTACATGAAAAGGAAAAGAATGGAAATCTAACTAACACACCAACAAAGGTTAGCTAAAATAAACCACACAAATCCCAAGCATGTATATTGGACTTATATGTGGGTACTAAGTCCACTGTGGATTATGCTTAGGGTATAAAGCACATGCAAGCAAAAGCATTTATATTTTTATTTATGATAAGCTTAAGTACAATCCCATGAAAGAAGTTAGAAAGAGCGTCTCATTTATATAAGCATCTACAATATCCATAAAATATATATCACAAAACAAACATCAAATCATGCACCGTCCTAACCTAAAGCTAGAAGTGGTCACTTAGGCTAATGTGTGTGCTTTGAAGATTTGTGTGGTATGCTTATCTATGGCATTAGGTTCAAATTTTCTAAGTGTGAAAACATGTTCAACTTAGAGGAGGGTTTCATTTAAATTGTTTAATTATTTTAGGTTGATTTTATTTCATGTTTTGATGAGGTGCAAGTTAATCCTATAATTAATTACTAAGTTATGAAGAGAGGAAAAGAGAAGAGAATTTCTCTTTCCTTCCCTAACCTAAGTAATTTCTAAAGTAGATTCACATTTTAGTTTTATTTATTGAATGATTTGATTAAATATTTTAATTAATCCTAAGTTTAGATGAACTCTAAACAAACTTATTCAAAAAGAAAGGCATTTTAAGATTAAATAAAATGAATTAAATTCACATAATGCACATCACTTTATTTCTTTTCCAACATGTATAACATGCATATGAATGAGTCCTAAGCATATTTATACATACAAATGATAATATTTAATACATTTTATGATGCATGCTAAGTAATACATTTAAGGAAATTTGGAAGTTTAATATGCATGATTTTCTTTAGTAGAAAAGGGTTTCTTTATCCAATTTTTCACATACACACATGAAAGTAAGAAAGGCATAAGTGAACACATTGTTAACAGAGGTGTAAGGTACAAGACCTACTTAGGGTTACTTAAATCCTCGTAACCTCGGGATTGTCCAGACTAATATACCACTTTCCTTAAATATAAACATATGTATAAAAGAAATAAATTGGATAGAAAGAATGCAAAGGTTATATTAATTGATTCATTTTGTTTATGCAATTTATATATGCTAGTATAGGTAACCCTTCTTAGGTGATAACATAGGGATGAATAGGTTATGGAATTAGGTAAGTGTTAGAATCTTTTCAAATGAACCATACATCTTACCAACTCCTATTCAAAGCTATGCTAATCATAAAAGAGAAGAGAAACTTATGCTAAGAACACCTTTATATTCCTTCACATGCAAGCTTATAATTAAAATATAAGTAGCATACTTTCAGATTTGATAATTTTTTATATGTTTTAAAAAATAATTTGAGTTTAGTAGTGATAATAGCCACTCATATTTCTATTTTAGCCACTTACAAATTTGACATAAAGTAAACATTTTATTTTTAAATTTGAATTTGAAAAATATGAATGCATGAAACCACATGACATACAAATTTAACATGTTGGAGAAAGAATCAAAGCAATGAAATCATGTAAACACATTCATTTTAATTAGATCCTAAAGACATTGTTATGAAATAAGAAAGTTTAAAATAAATCAAAGTGTATTCAATGTGATTTTTGTTTAGTTTTAAGTTTGATTTAATTTTGAAAAGGTGAGTTGAGTTTGTTGTTCCTAACCCATTTCCACATGTGTTTGATATTTTGTTTAATTTTTAGATGATTAGATTCATTTTTATATATTAATTAGATTAAAGTATTAATTAAGCAAGTTAATTAACCCTTACCTATGCCACCTTAGTATAGTTAACCAAGTAATTATGAGCCAATGAGATGACATAAAAACTCACAAGAAATTTAAACTTACAATGCGCCTAGTAAGAAAAAGGCCTAATACAATTTAGCTCATGATTAATGGTTAATTAAGCTAAGGGGTTTAGCTTAAGTAATTTCATAACACCCCTTCATACATATGAATTGGATTTAGATTTCCTTAATTGAACTTAGGCTATTAAACACCTAAGCATCTACCCAAAGTGGGTTAATTAAATTCTAGAAGTTTTTAGAATTTTTAGAAATTAATTAAGGGGATAATTAAATGAATTAATCCTTAATTAAGAAGATTAAGGAAAGAAGAGGGATTTAGGGAATAGCTTAGGAGTAATGCCCCAAAATTATTCCCTAAACCTCATATATACTAGATCTGATCTTAATCAACCCCAATAATGGATTAAAACTACTAATCATGCCTTAATTATTCTTAATTACATAAGAAGGGTAATTAGAAATCTTATTTGCAATTCCCCCAATTAAGCCATCAATAATTCCCAAGAAAATTAAGAGGCAGTGGTCATCCCTTAAAATATACCCAAGAAATTTGGGATTAATTAGAGGTTTAATTAAGAGGTAATTAGCAAAATGAAATTTCTAATAAAACCCAAAATCAGAGAAAAACATAATTCAAAATTCATTGAAATTATTTTTAAAATATTCTAGGTTGAATTATATTTTCATAGAAATTTATTTCATATTTTCTTGAATTTTATTGAGACATATATGATTTTTAGAAGATCAATAGATTAATTAGAATTAATTAAGCATCCTAACTAATCCCTCACCCACGGATGATGTGGTGATCAATGCGCTTTTTGCATCGTGGTGAGCATCCCACTTAAGGATCACATCCAAAAGGCGGCATGGCGGCAAAATGCGCTTTGATCTCTGCCATCTGATCAAAGATCGGACAACCAAGGATCTCCCCGCAGTTTTAAAAGGGATAAATAATTTTCTAAACATGGGAATAATCTTGGTCGTCCATCCAAAATGTGCAGATAAATGGCCAAGATCTCCCCAATTTTTCCCCTAGGCTCAATAGAGACCGTCCATGATCTAGGGAAAGATTCAAGCTCGATTGAGATTGAGCTCCTTCCCACACCATCTAAAGACAATAAGGAACACATCCAATGGTGGAATTAGCATGACTTGAAAATTCCTTTCACAAAATACCACCTCCTATGCTGGTGGTCAAAAAATTTCATACCTTAATATGATCGAGGTGCTTGAGATCGATGAGGTAGCTTCAGTGGCGAAACCCATTGAAATTCTTAGGCCTTGGGTTGAGTGGTTTTCTATGGACCAACTCCTCTTGATGTCTCTTGGTGGAGGGATTGAGTGCAGAAGTTCATTGAAAGTGAGCTCACCTATTTTTCAATGGAGAAAATTGAGAAATCTCAAATTCAAATCCATCCTAGAATGCTTAGGAAGGCTCTCTAATCTTTTCTAACACTCTCTAGGGCTTGATCGAATTTAGGAATGATCAGTTTGAATTGAATTAGGGAGAGTATATCTCCCCCTTGAAGGATCGGATGGCCACAAGCTTCTTTGTTGTTTTGATCCAATTGATCATAATGGGAAGGTTGTTTAGGCTGTTAGATGCACATGGTCAGTTTGAGGCCTTCAGTGGATTGCCAACCTCCCATATGCTTGAAATTGTGTGGAAGAGGGATTTGAAATGAGCCAATTTGACCCATGGGGTCAGGTTTTTCCTTGGGTGCATTTAGGCTTACCCAAACCCATTGGGTTGGGCACACCACTCTTCTTAGGTCCCCTTGAGCTATTAGGAAGGCATCAAGTGAATGTGAAGAGGACATGACCAAATTACCTATGGATTAGCCAAATTTGTTCTATGGCCTAGGGGTAGAATGGTCATTTTATTGATTTTTCAATTTGGATATGTTGGGTATGTGGAGAAATTAGGTTTGGCCAAGTTTCATGAGATTTGGAATTCATTTAATAAGGTTTGGCTCATGTTCACCCATTTAGGTCAAAATGGGTCAACTTTGGTCAAGTTGACCAATTGGCCAAATTGGGTCAAACTTGGGTCAAGTTCATATGACCATTTGAAATGTTTTGGTGGCTTTGGTTTGATTAATTTGGTTTAGTTTTGAATTTGGCTCATATGACTTCATTTAGGTCAATTGGGTCAAGTTGACCTATTTGACCCATTTGACCTATTTAGGCTAGTCATGGGCAGGTTTAGGTTTGGTTAGTCATATGGAGTGCTTTGGTATTTTTAGTTCCAATCAATTTTAGTTATATTCAAATTTGGCTCAACCTGACCCCTTTAGGTCAAGTTGGGTCTAAGGTCAATTAGGCTAGGTTGGGTCTAGTTGGCAAATTGAGGCTTTGGTCCAGTTCTGCAAGTGATTTGGAATGAACTTCACCCATTGGTTTGAATCAATTTGGCAAGTTTTGACACATTTTGACTTTTTAGGTCAAGTTGGGTCAACTTGGTCAAGTGGCCAATTCGGCTAGGTTAGGCTCAAATGTTGATTTGGTCAAGTTCAAACATAGTTCATGAATGAATTTAGATCAATTGTTTCAATCAATTTGGCCTATGATGGAATTTGGCTATGTTAGGTTTCATTTTGGGCTAAGTGTTGACTTGACCCTTAGTTTGACTTGGTTTGACCCAAATTGATTGATTGATCATCCCATGATGATTGTTGATCATGATGAGAGGCATAGATGAGTTTGGTTCAATCCAATTTGGTTAGGATTAGAATTTAGCTCATAATGGTACTTTAGGTCACTTTGGGTCAAGTGAGCCTAAGTGGGTCAAATGGCTTGGTCAAAACTTGATTTGAACTTGATTGATCTTATATGGACTTATGATTGAAATATAAATCCATTTGCAAGTGGTTTGAAGTCAAATGGGTTTTGATTAATTTGACAATTTCATATTCAAAGGGTGCACATGAAAGGATTTAGGGTTTGATTTTGGAATTGATTTTGATTTAGTGATTGGGTGTTTATATTTGAATTCAAGATTGTAGGGTTGATTGAATCATGATGAAAAATCAAGAGTTTGGCTTGATTTGAAGTTGATTTTGCTAAGTTCAAGATTTTGACTAGGTTGGATTTTAAGTGGATTTGAGTTTGATTTTTGGAATTGATTTTGATTGTTTGAATTTATATTTCATTTATATATGTGAATATAAATGAATATATAAATGGATCATGAGAAAATTTCAAGGATTTGTGATTTAATCATGATTTGGGCATTAAGAAGGATTTAAAGGACTTAGGAAAATTTTGGAGTTTGGAGTTTGAATTTTTGGATTTGGTTTGATTGATTTATATTTATATTTCATTTATATATGTGAATATAAATGAGAATATAAATGAATTTTGAGAAAATCACATGAATTTGAATTATTTGATCAAGATTTAGGCTAAGTCCATTAATGGAAAATTAAGGACTTAAGAAAATTTTAGATTTAGAATTTAATTTGAGGATTTGATTTAATTGATTTATATTTATATTTCATTTATATATGTCAATATAAATGAGAATATAAATTAGTTTTGCAAAAATCCCATGAGTTTGAATTGGTTTAGAATTGATTTTGGCGAAGTCCATTAATGAAAAATTAAAAGGACGTAGGAAAATTTCATGAATTGATTTGGAATTTTGAGTTTAGTTTGATTGGTTTGAATTTATATTTCATTTATATATGTGAATATAAATGAATTATGAGAAAATCTTAAAGATTTGATTTGGTTTTAATCATGATTTTGGCTAAGTCCTTAAGGAAAGATTAAGGACTTAGAAAGATTTGGACTTAGGAATTTCATTCATGGATTTTGATCATGAGTTTCAATCAAAGATTTCAATCATATGGAGTTGATTTGAGTTTGGAGAAAATTAATTGAGATTGATATGGAGTTTGACTTAAATGAAGGAAAGTGAGGAATGGTTTAAGCTAAGGGTAGGCAAGTTTTCTTAACATAGCTAAGGCATGACCTATTCTTATGGCTACCTCTTCTAAGTCTTCTAGGGCTAGGTTGAGTGTCCAACTAATCACTAGATGTGTCTTAAGACTAAGGAACTCTTAAAGCCTAAGAGGAGTCTTATGTCTAAGATGGAGGGGTTGAGATCTCATTCTAAAAATGAGGTCAACAATGGCATCGTCTTCTTCAAATGCAATACCTTCCTGACTATATTAGTCTTTGTGGAGGGACCCCCTAGTATCGACCATGTGAACTTCAGTCAAATCCTCAAGGAGATCATCCTCATCTAGATCAAAGTTGACCTTTCCCTCTCATGTCACTCACTAAAATCTCTTCTCTAAAGTACTATGTCAAAATCTCATCTAGGAACGATATAGCGTGTGATAAATATCGGTGGAGGGGTTATACTCACAGATATGCACACATTATCACTAGTCTTTGGCTCGGGAGGGTTATGACTGCTAGAATAAACATGGTCATAACTCATGGAGTAGTGTCTCAGAAGCTCCTCCATGGGGAACGCCTTCCCCTCTACAATTGTTCACGCCTCGATTATGGTGGTGGTGGTGGTGCGACCACGATGCTGTGGAGTTGCCACTCCTTCTTCACCAGGATTGAAGTAGGAGGGTGAGTAGGGGAACTCGTCCTCACCTCAGTCGGTGGAGTAGATGAAGTGGGATCCTTTGGCTGTAGTCGGATCACCAAGGGGGTTTTCTTCTCCCCGGATGTTGTCTTTTGTGCCTTTGTAGGCGCGATGGATGAGACTGACGGTGATGGTGGGTGATGATGTGGTGGAGACAACATCCCTTGTCGGGCTTTTCCCCATGACTAATTATATCGGATTACTATCGGTCCTATCGGCCGGTGGCACGATGGGAAAATCCACTAGAGCGGAGGCCACTGACTGTCTGGCAAACCTCCGTCACTCCCTGCTCCCTGATTGAACTACTACCCAGGCCTATGATGCTCTATCACTGTGAATGCGCCTTGTAACACTCCTGGGGATGATAGATTTCAAGTCAAATAATGTACCATACTCTGAACGTCTATGTACTCTACCTACCTGTCGTAATACCGTACGTAGACCAGCATGGGACTTCCTTCTATCCCTAGGCAGAAGCTTGTGGTATGTAGGAGGTGGAAGCAATGAAGCTATTCTCTGATAGTCCTCCTCTCCGTCTGATGCTGAGAGGGGGTGGAACTTGTTGCTAGTCAGCAAAGGGGAAACCTCATGGGGGGGAACCTTTCTCTGCAATGTGGGATGCATCCATCTCACAGGCGACCTTCGTGCCGCTTGATCTTGCACTCTGTTGCATCACGTGTGGCAGGTGTGAGCTAGATCCTACCTTGTAGGGAGGCTATCTCAAGATAGATAGCCTTCCCCTTAGAGGACCATCGAGGAGGTGCTTGCTTTGCACTGTGGGAACAAATGACTGAGTAAGAACTGGAATGACTAGCATAACCTCAATTTTCTTTCTATTCAGGGAAGAATACTCAGTGTTAGAAGGCAAGTTGATCCGGATGATTGGCATTTGCCCATCCACCTTATCAATATGTGGGGGCTCCCCCCAAGTGATGCTCCCTCAAATCCTCGACCAAAGAACACTAGATGAGTGGAGTCAGTCTAAGGGAGGCTGGCCTGATCTAGGGCCAAATCCATTCCAAACGGAAAGGTGAAAACAAACTTCTAAGAGACCATGCACGAAGACGCAAAGGCACACGACTAAATATCATGCATTTGTAATATAACTTGTATCAGTTGATATTTGTTCCACGAGTAACAAAGTTTGAACCCACACTCAATAATTCAAATATATTAAGTGGGGTTCATTAGAGAGATTTGGATGTTTTGGAGGAGAGTCTTTTGCCATTTGAATTTTGATTTTAGAACCCATACTTAACCAATTTAAGTAGGTTGGGTGGGGTTCAAAATTTTGAGGAGAGATTTCTTTCTTGAGATTGCTTGCATTTTATGTTTCTAGTTTGAAAATATGGATAGTTTAAAAGACCTATACTTAGCAAATTTGGGTATGCTAAGAAGAGGTTGTGATTGTGTGTTTGAAATATTTTTACTTGTGAAGGTTTGATTGTGTGACATTTTGATTTGAAAATGGGGCTTCTTACTTAACAATTATGGTATGTTAAGTAGAGGCCACATGTGTTTGATTTGTGCTTGAAGATGAGACTTTCACTTAACAAATTTGGTATGTTAAGTGAAAGCCAAATGTGATTGTGAGATAGATTTACTTTTCTTTAAAGATGGGAGTCCCACTTAACAAATTTGGTTATGTTAAGTGAAAACCCCAAATGTGTTTGAGATATGTTTATTTTTCTTCTTTGAGAATAAGACTCTCACTTAACAAATTTGGTATGTTAAGTGAAAGCTCAAGTGTGGTTGATATAAAAAATTTGATCCTTATTTAACAAATTTGGTATGTTAAAATAGGGATCAAATGTATGTTGAAAAGAGACCCTCACTTAACAAATTTGGTATTTTAAGTGAAAGCCTAAATGTTTTTGATATGTTTTTGAAAATGGGACTCCCACTTAATAATTTGGCGTGTTAAGTGGAAATCAAAGTATGATATGACTTGAGAATGGGATTGTCACTTAACAAATTTGGTATGTTAAGTGAGAATCCAATGTGGCACGATTATGTGATTCTTACTTAACAAAGTTTGATGTGTTTAAGTAGAACCAAATACATGCTTTGAAAATGAGTCTCTTACTTAGCAAATTGGATATGCTAAGTGAAAGCCTAAATGTGTGCTTTTTTTTGGAGATGGGACCATCACTTAACAAATTGAATATGTTAAGTGAAAGTCAAATTTTATATTTTGGAAATGAGACCCCCACTTAACAAATTGAAATTGTTAAGTGAAGGTAAAGTTTATGTTTTGAAAATGAGACCCCCACTTAACAAATTAAAATTGTTAAGTGAATGTTAAATTTTATGTTTTGAAAATGAGACCCCCACTTTAACAAATTGAGATTGTTAAGTGAAAGTTAAATTTTTATGTTTTAATAATGAGACCCCCACTTTAACAAATTGAGATTGCTAAGTGAAGGTAAAATTTTATGTTTTGAAATCAATTATGTTTTATTCAAATAGAGATTCCCTCTTAATAAATTCAGATATGTTAAGTGGGAATCAAACATGGCATGATTTGATTTTGAAAAGAACCTACATGTAGCAGTCATGGAGGCATTTTGATTTTGTGATTTTGTGAGAGGTGCTTGGGAGTATCATTTTTGTGAAAGGAATTATTTTCTTTAAATTTTATGATGAACCTTGCCTCACCAAGCTAGTGGTGAGGAGGTTCTAAACTTTTATTATCTCCCCTTTCATTGATAAATTATGTTTTCACCTATTGGGGAACCCAACAGGGATTTCAAGACCTCTGAGATCCTAAACCCCAAGGATGTTGGCTAACTTTGCTTAAAAAATAAATAAATGCCAATGGAAAGAAAGATAGTCTTGAACTCACATGAAATGCAAGTCCTATCGATGCTTGATCTTTTCTAGAGATGGAGGAACCATCATAGTCGCAGAAAGATCTGGTGTTTATTTTTTGTGTTTGGTGTGCTTTGTGTGTATGTGAGACACCATTGATCAGTGACTTATAATTGATGGTATGACATTAAGAATAGATACTATCTCGAGATATATTCTATCCTATGGATCTTATCACCATTCTTGAGCATGATCTTCCATTTTTTTCTTTAAGAAAAGTAAACAGGTTTATTTAAATTGGGTTCGTTAAGTTCCTTATGGAGAAAGCCTCCATAGTTAATTACATCTTAAGAGAATTGAATCCCTTAAGAATACTCTCGATTAAAGTAGGCGATTATTGTCTCCAACGAATTCAAAGATAGGACTATCAAAAGATTGGTTTTATTTTTAAAATAAAATGGGAGAGATCAAAAGGGAAGAGTTCTTATTGAAACCAAATGAGATGAGTAGGGAATGCTCATGATACTAGGAAGCCTAGTGAACACTCCAATCTATCCTATGGTTGGGCTTTATATATTTAAATTTGAAGAGGTTTATTTGTTTGAGTTGAAATTTTATTAGAAATCTAGGACTTATAATTCCACAACACAAGATTGTGGAATGCCTAAAAGGTTAGGATTTATGCGTGTATCCCATAAAGGGAAACAACAACCTCAAATCCTAAATCTATGGAGTTTTGGCGAGGGCCAAAGCACAACCTAAATCTAAGACAAAATTAGGTATATGGTTTACCTCCACAAAGAGAATAAACCACTACTGGACTTATTATCTGGGTGATTTCTAACTCTCCTCTTATAAATCCATGTAGGCAAGTCTATGCTTTGTAAGATGGTTAGGTTGTTATTTATTTAGAGAGAAACTAAGTCCTTAACACTCCCTAAGAGACTTAGGGTATGTGTGATGACTTAATATAATGCAAATTCTAACAAGTTTTATTTGATTTTGGACTTTTTGTTTTGACACAGGCTATAGGATTTTGTATGCCTAAATGCATGAGAAATTTGATTATGGGCTAAATCAGAAGGAAAGATGTGTCTTCCATCAAAGGCTCCTACAGGTTAAGTCTTTTGTTGACCTCATTTTTAGAATGAGTTCTCAACCCCTCCATCTTAGACATAGGGCTTCTCTTAGACTTTAAGAGTTTCTTAGTCTTAAGACACATCTAGTGATTAGGTGAACACTCAACCTAGCCCTAGAGACTTAGAAGAGTTAGCTATAAGAATAAGTCATTTCTTAGGAGTGTTAGAAAAATTTGCATACCCTTAGCTTGAACCACTCCTCACCTTCCTTCCTTCAAGTTAAACTCCAAATCAATCATATTTGATTTTCACCAAACTCAAATCAATGCCACATGATTAAAATCCATGATTGAAATCCATGAATGAAATTTCTAACTCCAAAAATCTTCTAAGTCTTTAATTTCCACCTTAAAGACTTAGCCTAAATCAAATCAAAATCAATTCAAACTTATAGAATTTTCTCAAAACTCATTTATATTCACATATATAAATGAAATATAAATATAAATAAATCAAATCTAAATCCAAAATTCAAATTCCTACTCCAAAAATTCCTAAGTCCCTTAAATTCCTCTTAAGGACTTATCCAAAATCATGATCAAACCAATTCAAACTCATGGAATTTTCTCATAACTTATTTATATTCTCATTTATATTCACATATATAAATGAAATATAAATACAAATCAATCAAATCAAATCCAAAATTAAATTTCAAATTTAAAATCTTTCCTAAGTCCTTTAAATTTCCTCTTAAAGACTTAGCTAAATCATGAACAAATCAAATAAAATCCTTAAAAAATTTTCATAACTCATTTGTATTCTCATTTATATTCACATATATAAATGAAATATAAATTCAAATCAATCAAAACTAAATTCAAAATTCAAACCCAAAACTCTAAAATTTCCTAAGTCTTTTAAATTTCTTCTTAAAGACTTAGCCTAGATCATGATCAAATCACTGCAAATTCATCAAATTTTCTCATCACCATTTATATTCTCATTTATATTCATATATAAATGAAATATAAATTCAAACAATCACTTCAAAATCAAACTCAAATCCACTCAAAATCAACTAAGCCTTTCAAGTCAAAATCTTGAACTTAGCCAAATCAACTTCAAATCAAGCCAAACTCTTGATTTTCCTTCATGATTCAATCAACCCTACAATCATGAATCCAAATATAAATACAAACTTCAATCACTTAATCAAAACTCAATTAATCAAATTCATTCATGTTCTTCCTTTGAATATGAAATTGTCAAATGAATCAATCCATTTGACTTCAAACCACTTGCAAATGGATTTATATTTCAATCATAAGTCCATATGCAAGTTCAATCAAACTCAAATCAAGCTTTGACCAAGCCATTTGACCCACTTAGGCTCACTTGACCCAAAGTGACCTAAAGTACCCTTATGAGCTAAATCTAATCCTAACCAAATTGGATTGAATCAAACTCACCTACTCTCATCATGATCAACAATCATCATGAGATGATCGATCACCCAAATTGGGTCAAACCAAGTCAAACCTAAGGGTTGACCAAGTCAACACTTAGCCAAAATGAAACATAATATAACCAAAATCCACTATAGGCCAAATTGATTGAAACCAATGGGTCAAGTTCATTCCAAATTGTTTGTTGAACTTGACCAAAGCCTCAATTGACCAACTAAACCTAACCTAGCCCAAATTGACCTTGAACCCAACTTGACCTAAAGGGTCATGTTGAGCCAAATTTAAACTTAACCAAAATTGATTGGAAACAAAGACATAAATCCACTTCATATGACTAACCAAACTTAAACCTACCCATGACCAAGCTCAAATAGGTCAAATGGGTCAAATTGGTCAACTTCACCCATTTGACCTAAATGAAGTCATATGAGCCAAACTCAAAACTAAATCAAATTGAATCAAACCAAAGCCAACAAAATATTTCAAATGGTCATATGAACTTGACCCAACCCTTGGTTTTTTGAATTGGTCAACTTGACCCAAGTTGACCCATTTTGACCTAAATGGGTCAACATGAGCCAAACCATATCAAATGAACTCCAAATCCAATGAAACTTGGCCAAACCCATTTTTTATCAACATACCAACATATCAAATTCAAAATCATCCAAATGATGACCATTCTACCCTAGGCCATAGAAAAATTTTGGTCAAATCCATGGAGTCAAACCCTCTTCATAGATACTTTCTAATAGGTCAAGTAAACCCTATGGAGGGTGGTGCACCCAACCCAATGGGTTTTGGGTTTGGTCAAATTACCCAAGGCCAAATTGAGCACATGGCTTAAATTGGCCATATGGAATCATGTTCCCACTCATTTGAAGCACATGGGAGGTTACCACTCCACTCCCAGCCCAAACCGACCATGTGCAAAACAACTCAAATAGCCATTTCAATCTTGGCAATTGGATCAAAATGGAAAATAAAGCTTCGGTCATCCGATTGCCATAGGGGGAGATATATTCCCCCTAATTCACTTCAATTCTGACTTCCTCACTATCGATTGAGTAAAGGAGAGTAATAGGAGCCATTCTTGAGTGATCCTAAGCTCCCTAGAAGGAATTTGAATTTTCCATTCTTGACTTTCCCTTAAGCAAAAATAGGGGACCTCCATTGATTGATAAACTTCCTCCACACTCCAATTCAATCAAATTGCACTGCACACCCAGGAGGGGCCAAGTCAGCTTGCCCAAGCTCTCTCAAGTTCTAAAGGCAAGGGAGATCACCACAAGGGAGCTAAGGAGGGGTTGGTCCATGAGCAATCCACTTAACCTCGAGCTAATACTTTCACCAGCTTGTCACCAAGCAAGCTCCTCAAGGGTGAGTGCGGTGAGGTTAGACATTTTCCGACCACTAAACTCCATGTGTGTTGGTCCTTTGTGAAATAAATGCTAATGGCACAAAATTTTAACTGTTAGATGTGATTGTCATTAGGGTTAGATAGTGCGTGCAAGATTTCATTCCAATCCGAGCTCGATCAAGCTCAGATCTTCCCTTTGAAAGTGGACAGTCTCCATTATTCCTCTGGGAAGAACATGGATAATCTTTGGCCATCCATCCATGAATTTTGGATGGATAGGCGAGATTAAACATCATTTAATCCCTTTAATGGTAAAACCGGCTTAATTGATCATGTCGGACGATTAAGCGTAGCGCGCCACCATGCTATGATGTGATGTTTAAGTCACCTCATTCTCACCATGTGGAAGCACATGTCGTCGGTCATTATCGCATCGATTAAGGATTAATTAATATTTATTTAATTCTAATTAATCCTCTAAAAAAACATATCTCTCTAAAAAAAATTAGAAAATATGAGGTAAATTATCGAAAGATAATTCAATCTAAAATAAATTTGGTTTTAATGGATTTTGAATTATCTTCTCTAATTTTGGGTTTTATTGGAAATCTTAATTTTAATTACTTCCTAATTAATCCATTAATCTCAAACTTCTTGGGTATATTTTGGGGATGACTAATTTTCTTAGGATTTATTGGTGGCTTAATTGAATTGCTAATTCATTTCCTAATTACCCATTTATGTAATTAAGAATAATTAAGAGTTTGATTAGTGTTTTAATCCTTTATTGAAGTTGATTAAGGTTTTATCTAGTGAATAGGAGATTTAGGGAATAATTTTTGGGCATTTCCCCTAAGCTATTCCTTAAACCCCTTTTCCTTTCTTAATCTTCTCTTAATTAAGGGTTAACTAATTACCCTCTTAATTAATTTCTTAAAATTCTAAAACTTTTTAGAACTTAATTAATCTACTTTGGGTAGATGCTTAGGTGTTCAAGAGCCTAAGTTCAATTAAGAAAATCAAAACTCAACTCATATGTGTGAGGGGTGTTTTGAAATTACTTAAGTTAAACCCCTTAGCTTTTTAATCATTAATCATGAGCCAAATTGCATTAGGCCCTTTCTTCCTAGGTGCATTGCAAATTTAAATTTCTTGTGTGGTTTTATGTCATCTCATTGGCTCATAATTATTTGGTTAACTATGCTAAGGTGGTGTAAGGGTTAATTAACATGCTTAATTCATACCATAACCTAATCAAAATATAAAATGAATCTAATCATCTAAAAATAAACAAAAATGTCAAACATATGTGGTAATGGGTTAGGAACAACAAACTCAATCCATATTTTCAAAATTAAATCAAATTCAAAATCAAACAAAAATCATATTAAACAAACTTTGATTTACTTTAAGCTTTCTTATTTCATAAGATTGCCTTTAGGATTTAATTAAAGTGAATGTGTTTACATGCTTTCATTGCTTTAGTTCTTTCCCAACATGTTAAATATGTGTGTCACATGGTTTCATGCATCCATGCTTTTCAAAAATTAAATTTAAAATGAAAATATTTCCTTTATGTCAAATTGCATGTGTTGGCTAAAGTAAGAATATGAGTGGCTATTATCACTATTAAATTCAAATTATTTTTAAAATATATGAATCAATTATCAAAACTAAAAGTGTGTTACTTATATCTTAATTATAAGCTTGCATGTGAGTAAAATATAAGGATGTGCTTAGTGTAGGTCTTCCTTCTCTTCTTTTTTAGTATGGTTTTGAATAGGAATTGGCAAGGTGCATGGTTCATTTGAAAAGAACCTAACACTTGCCTAATTACATATCTATTCATTCTTATACTATCACTTAAGAAGGATACCTATGCTTGCACATATAAGTTGTATAAACAAAATAAATCAACTAATACAAATTTTTGCATTCTTTCTTTTCCATTCATTTCTTTTATACACATGCTTGTATTTAAGAAAAGTGGTATATTAGTCTGGACAACCCAGAGATTGTGAGGCTTTAAGTAGCCCTAAATGGGTCTTGTACCTTACACCTCTGGTTAACAATGTCTCACTTATGTCTATACATTCATATGTGCATGTGAAAATTGGATAAGAAAACCCTTTCTACTTAATGAAAATCATGCATCTAAACTTTCAAATTTATTTAAAAGAATTACTTAGCATGCATCATAAAGTGTGTTAAACATTCTCATTTATATGTATATATATGCTTAGGACTCATTCATATGCATGTTATACATGTTGGGAAAGAAATGAAGTGATGTATATTTTGTGAATTTAGTTCATTTTACTTAATCTTAAAATACCTTTCTTTTTGAATAGGTTTGTTTAGAGTTCATCTAAAACATTCACTAAACAAAACTAAAACATGAATCCACTTTAGAAATTACTTAGGTTAGGGATTGAAAGAAAAGTTTTCTTCTCTTTCCTTCTCTTTATAACTTAGTAATTAATTGTAGGATTCATTTGAACCTAATCAAAATATAAAATAAAATCAACCCAAACTAACTAAATTGCTTAAATGAAACCCTCTTCTAAGTTGAACATGTTTCACACTTAGAAAATTCTAACTTAAATTCATAGATAAGCATACCACACAAACCTCCAAAGTACACACATTAGGCTAAGTCACCACTTCTAGCTTTAGGTTAGGGTGGTGCATGGTTTGATGCTTGCTTTTATTTCATGATATATATTTTAGGCGGATGTTAGGATGAATGTGTAGAATGAATGGTAGAGGCGATCTTAGTCTAATCATTATCTTATGGGGATTGTGTGTTAAGGCGTTGTAATAAATAAAATATAAATACTTTTATTATGCGGTGCTTATACCCTAAGCATAATCCAATAGGCGGGACTTAGTCACATGTATGTGTGATGATAAGTCCAATATACATACTTGGGATTTGGTGGTTTGTTTAGCTAACATTTTATTTTAGTGTTAGTAGATTTACTACTTTCGTTTTCATGTAAATTTTGTAATTAGATTTTGGAATGATTGTTATGGGGATTAGATGAACATTGGTCATAAGATCTCATCTTATGCACCATGTAAAGCCTTTGGAGCATCCACCTTTCAACCATTTAGAAGAAGGAACCAAAGAAGAAAGAAGAAAAGGAGAAGAATGAAGAAATGAAGCTTGAAGACCCCATAACAATGAATTCTTGCTTAAATTGTATTTAATTCATTTATAATGGTTGTATAAGAGCTCTACCCAATTTATTGAGGTGTGGTACCGACCACAATGGCATCTTATTCTTTTATGGTTAGCTTTATAAATTGATTGATGATTTATTTAGCTTATGCATTAAGTGGCATCCTTTTCCTAGTTTCTTCCTTGCTTTATGTATGGCCTAGATGTAGATTAGGCTCTTAGAAAAAAATAAATCTTTTACCAAATTTAATAACTCAAAACTAAAAATAAAGAACTCATAATCTCACTTAAATCTTAGGTTAAAATCAAGATAAAAGAATTAGCAACCCCTTAGTAGGATGAGTACTTCTTTTATAACATCATGCACAAATGCATATTATTTTCACCCTTGATTGGAGGGCTTCCACCTTGCTGAGAAACTTGGCTTGACCTTTGAGAGCATAAAAAACACACCTCCTTCCTTCACGATTTTGGCCAATAATCTCATTTCTCATGTATTAGGCATATGAATCCTATTAGCCTGAGTCAAAATAATTGTCCAAAAAAAAATAATAATAAAAAAGAAATCTGAATTGTATTATATTTAGGTCATTTGAAGCATACCCTTACATGATCTAGTCTCATTAGGGAGTGAGTTTAAGGACTTAGTCTCTTTCTAAATAAATAATAGCCTAGCTATCTTGCATAAAGCATATGGCTTTCCTACATGAATTTAAAATCATAGGAGGAGTTAGCTGCCATCCCTGGTGGTTGTAAGTCCAAGCAGGTGGTTTGTCCTCTTATGAGGTAAACCAAATACCCATTTTCACCTTAGATTTGCTCTCGCCAAAGCTCCCTAGATTTAGGTTCAAGGTTGCTTCTCCTGGGACATAAGCATAAATCCTCACCTCTTAGGCATTTCCTTAATCTTGTATTATGGAATCATAAGTCCTAAATTTCTAATGAAAAATTTAACTCAAATAACTTAAATCAATTTCAAAAATGTAAAGCCCAACCATAGGATAGTTTGAGATGCTCGCTAGATTTCCTAGCATCATGGGCATATCCTACTCATCTCCCCTTAGCTTTGATAATAACTCTCTCTCCATGATCAATCCTATTTGATCTTTTAAAATAAACTAATCGATTGATATTCCTACCTATTGAAATCTTTGGAGACAATGATCATTTATTTTAATCAAGAGTATTACTAAGGGATCCCATCTCTTAGATGTAATTAACTATGGGGGTTTTCCCCGTAGAAAACTTAATGAACCCGATTTAAAATAAACCTTACTTTACTTTTTCATGTAAAGTAAGGGAAGAATCTCTGGTACATATGCAGGCCCATTGTCCTTAGGAGTTATAATTCGGGTGATTAGATCTATTGTAGGGTGGTAACTTCTATCTCTTGAGATAGTACACCTCTTCTCAATATCGTACTCAATCACCTTAATAAGAACATCTGCGGATCTACGTGGCATCCCAACAAGGCGTATTTTATATATTTATGTTTTCATTTATTTTCTTTTCCAAAAGGGGGATAGATGAAGGCAGGAATGTATAGAATATTTCACCACACCTTTATTCTCTGCAGATGGAAACCCTCTCCTAACAAGAGTGGAAGAATATGACATGCATGAAGTTATATACATACAATCATCCAGCTAAGGGGTTGCTAAATATTTTTATTATCTTGATTTAATTCTTAGACTTTTATTTGAGGTTATGAGTTATTTTAGAATTTTAACTATAAGTTGTTAGTGGGATAGAAAATTTATTTTTATCTTAGGAGCCTAATCATCTAGGCCACACAATAATCACCAATCATAAAGAAATTATGAAAAAATATGTTATTTCTAATGCACAAGCTAAACAAACATCAAACAATTTTATAAAGCTATCATAAAAGAATAAAAGGTTAATGTGGTCGGGTACCACGAAAAGAAATATGGGTGGTCGAGCTATATCCTCATACATCTAATATAATGAAAGAATAATTATAATTGTGAAGTGATAAGTGTTATGGGGTCTTCATTCTTCATCCTTCATCCTTCACTCTTTATCTTTCATTTTTTTCATCTTGATTTACTCGATTTCTTTCCTTCAACTTCTTTCTTTCTTTTGGCTTGACTGGGATGTAGCTTTCTCCAAAGCCATCACATAGTATAGAAGACATGGTCTTATAACCAATGTTCACCCTAATCTCCCATAATACTTATCATAATCCTAATGCAAAATTATATTAAAAGAGAAGGAAACTAAATCTAATTACACCTGCAAAATAAATGTTAGCTAAACACACCATACAACCCAAGCAGTTATAGGAATAATTTGGACTTAGCACTCCACACATGGGTGACCAAGTCCACCTGTCCTAACTTAGGCTATGCTTAAGGGTATAAGCAACCTGCACAGTGAAAAGCAGTTATATTTTATTACATTGCCTTTTAAGCACAACCCCTACATAAAACATGGTTAGGCTAATATCAGCTGAGCATCCAAACTACGCACATACACCCTAACATCCTATCTAAAATAATACATCATAAAACCAAATATTCATCAAACTATGCATCGCCCTAACATAAAGTTAGAAATGGTGACTTAGTCTAATGTGCATATGTTAAGGCTTGTGTGGTATGTTTTAACTAGTTTTAGAGTTATGATTTGCTAAGTGTGAGGGATTTACTTTATAAGGGGTTGATTTCTCTTTAAGTGGTTTAGTTGATTTGAGAATTTTACTTAGTGTTTTATTTTATTTAATGTAGCATACACTTAGCAACTAAGTATTATAAATAGAAGAAAGAGAGAGAGTCTCTCTTTTATCCCTACCTTAAGTCATTTCTATAGTAAGTTAATTAATGAATTTTTCTTTAGTGAATAGTTATTTATGTGTTTTAATTAACCCTAAGTTTAGGTTCATTCTAAATATCTCTATTAAAATAAGAAAGGCATCTTGGAATTAGTTAGGATGGATTATTATCACATAACACACACCCATTCATTTCTTTCCATCATGTATATCATGCATATGAATAATCATTAAGCATATATATACATGCAATGTAAATATTAACACACTTGTTAATAAATGCAAAGAAGTGTATTTTGAATTTAAATATTTCTATTTTTTTTGTTGAGTTATGAATGCATGTTTTCATTATGTAGAAAATATGAATTTTTCATCCATTAGCTAAACACACATTTACATATATAAAAGTTTTAAGTGAGTACGACGCCATTATTTTCTACACCAGTGGCGTAAGGTACAAGACCTACTTAGGATAACTTAAAGCCTCACAGCCTCGAGATGTCCAAACTAATATACTACTTTTCTTAGATACATGTAGATGTATAAATAATTATAAGGATAAGAAAATCCATGCAAAAGTTGTGTTTTCTTTATTTGATTTTTTATTCTTTATACATTGGCCACATCACACATGCATATGTATATGGTACCATTATTTTCTACACCAAGGGTGTAAGGTACAAAACATACTTAGGGTTACTTAAAGCCTCACAGCTACGGATGTCCAGACTAATATACCTCAAATACACATGAATGTGCAAAAGGAACCAAATGGATAGGAAATCATGCAAGAAATTATGTTTAATTTAGTTGTGTGATTTACATGTATAATATGAAATTCTTTAAGTCTTAACATGGAGATACATTGTGTTCTTTTCAAATGAACTATACACTTACAAACCCTATGTGAATCCATGTTAAGGTAAAGAAAGAGAAATTCATATTACACATCTTATGCTATTATCACATGCAAGCTTATAAATATTTGTAATTAGGATTACTTCATTTATAATAATTGATTTATAAGTTTTGAAAATAGCTTTTTTTTTCTTTTGATTTAATAGTGATAATAGCCACTCATATTCTTAATTTAAGTCAACACATGCAATTTGATATAAAAGAAAATATTTTATTTAATTAATTTTTTAAAAGATATGAATGCATGATTTCATATGGCAAATAATATTTAGTATGATTGGAAAGAAATAAAGGAAAGTAAACACATGATTTCATTCATCCCGATTAATTCCTAAGGACAATCAAATTAAATAAGGCTACTTAAAATGAACCAAAATTATTTAAAGATATATATATATATAAAATTTGAGTTTCAACGGTCAATTTTGCATGAGATTCAAATTTTCTTCAAAATATATATATATATATATATATATATATATATATATATATATATATATATATATATTTAAATTTTGAGTTTGATTTGATTTAGGAAATATGAGAGAGGTTTGCTAATCCTAACCCATTTCCCCATGTGTGAATTAATTTGGTTTAATGAAGAATATTTAAGTTGATTTTATGTTTTAATTAGGTTAAGGTATGAATTAAGTGAATTAATTAACTCTTACCTATATCACCTTAAGTTAATTAACTAATTAATAATAAGCCAATATGATATGCAACCACATGAAAAGTAAATTTGCAATGCTCCTAAGAAATGAAAGGGGCCTAATGCAATTGGCTTATGATTAATAGTTAATTGCTTAAGAGGATCTCACTTAATTACTTTTATGATTTTCTCACACATGTGAGCCAACCATAATTTCATTATCTTTCACTTTGGGTTATTAAACACCCAAGGAGCTACCCAAAATCAATTAACGGGTTGTTTAAGTATGGATGAATTGATTTTTTTTAATTTTAATTTCATTATGCCTTTAATTAATTGATTAAGCATTTTTTTATGTTTTAATTTGAATGATAAAATTAACTTAGGGGAGAGGATCAAGGGGAAAGCTCTAATCCTAATCCCTAAATCATTTAAACATTCAATTAGATTTTGATTTCCTTATTTTGAAGATTAAATACTTAATTAATCAATTAATCATTTCATTAGCTATTAATTAATTAGATTTTAAAAGATAAAGAAGACTTAAGAAATGAATTAAGAAAAGTATCCCCAATCACATTCTCTAAGTAATCTTACTGTTCAAAAAATGTGACTATGCTTAAATGATTAATTAAGTTACTATTCATTCATTAATTATAATTAATTAGATTAAGAGAGTGATTAGGGCTTAATCAAGTGATTCTCCTAATTAAAAATCAATAAAATCAAAATATGTTTCATCCCCAAACTCACAAAATTTGATTAATTTTAATAATTGTAATTGCAATTAGATTTTTGATAAAACCCTAATTAAGCCAAATTCACTCTTCAAAATAAATTAATTATAATTTTTCTAGATCCCCCTCTGAAATATCTTTAAAATTAGCCTAAGTTTGTATTTTTTTTGGATTTTTCTATAATTAGTTATGATTTTAAGAAGTTTTAGGATTAAAAATTAATTAATTAGCTTTAATTAAATCCTTAATCCCATTGGGCCATATGGATTTTAATGTGGCATGCTTTCCACGTGGCGCGACAAGATTAGTTATTTAAGTTGTCACATTATGATACCAATGGCACCTACTCTATGAGTCATCCGATCTAAGATCGAATGTCGTGATTCGATCTACAATTTAGGAAAAGAATCATAGGCTTATGGTGAAATTTTTTTTAATTTCTTTAGAATATATACTTCCATCTTCACTTTATAATGAGAGGAAGATGAAATATACATCTCTTTCTTTTATGCAATTTTGACACCACGTAGATGGTAGATGTTCTTAAGGGTGATCAGTACATTGAGGAGATGTACTATCTCAAAAAGATAGAAGTCACCATCATGGACCTAATCACCTCAATAAGGACTCTAAGGACAATGGGTGCATAAAAAGATTCTTCCTACTTTACATGAAAAGTAAAGTAGGATTTATTTTAAATCAGGTTCATTAAGTTCTCTACAGGGATAAGCCCTCATAGTTAATTACATCCTTAGAAATGAGATCCCTTAGAAATGCTCTCGATTAAAGTAAATGATTGTTGTCTCCAAAGATTCCAATAGGTAGGACTATCAATCGATTAGTTTATTTCAGAAAATCAAATGAGATTGATCAAAGAGGGGGAGTTATTATCGAAGCCAAAAGAAGATAAGTAGGAGAGATGATGATGCTAGGAAACAAAGCATCTCAAACTATCCTATGATTGGGCTTTTGAAATTGATTTAATTTATTTGAGTTGAATTTTTCATTAGAAATTTAGGGATTATGATAATACCTAAGAGGTGAGGATTTATGCTTATGCCAACAAAAGAAAGAATCAACCTCAGAACTTAAATCCAGGGAGCTTTATTGGTGGCCAAAAGCACAACCTAAATCTAAGGTGTAAATGAGTATTTGGTTTGCCTTCACAAGAGAGGACAAACCACATGTTGGACTTACAACGCTCTGGGTAACTAACTCCTCATACAATTTTAAATTCATGTAGGCAAGTCATATGCTTTATGTAAGATAGGCAAGTTTATTTATTTAGAAAGAGACTAAGTCCTTAAACTCACTCTAAAGAGACTAGATCATGTAAGGGTATGCTTCAAATGACCTAAATCTAATGTAAAAATATTACATTTTATTTTCATTTTGGACAATTATTTTGACTTAGGATTCATTTGCTAATGCATGAGAAATGAGATTATTGGCCAAAATCAGAAGGGATGAGTGTTTCCACCATGAAAGGTCAAGCCAAGTTTTGGAAAAGGTGGAAGCCCTCCAATCAAGAGTGAAAATAATATGCATTTGTGCATGATGTTATAAAAGAAGTACTCATCTAGTTAAGGAGTTATTAATTCTTTTATCTTAATTTTTATCCTAAGCTTTAGGTGAGGTTATGAGTTTTTTATTTTTTATTTTAAATTGTTAAATTTTGTAGAAGATTTATTTTTTCCTAAGAGCCTAATCTACATCCAGGCCATACATAAAGTAAGGAAAAAACTAGAAAAAGGATGCCACTTATGCACAAGCTAAACAAATCATCAATCAATTTATAAAGCTAATCAAAAAAGAAGAATAAGCCATTGTGGTGGTACCACTGCAAAACCGAAACAAATTGGGTAGCGAAGCTCTACCCTTATACAACCCTGATTACAAATGAATTACATACAATTAAGCAAGGAACTCATTGTTATGGGGTCTTCAAGCTTCATTTCTTCATTCTCTTTTCTTCTTTCTTCTTCTTCTTTCTTCTTTAGTTCTTTCTTTTGGATGTAAGGTGGATGCTAAAGCCCCAATATATAGTGACTAAGTCCACTACTATGGATTATCTTAGGGTATAACACCCATAGAAAAAAGTATTTATATTTTATTTTTATTAAGCCCTTAAGCACAAGCCCTTATAGAAGACAATGGTTAGACTAAGATTGTCCTACTATTCATTCTACGCACATTCACCCTAACATTCAGACTAAAATCTATTTTATAAAATAAAGGCAAACACCAAATCATGCACCACCCTAACATAAAGTTAGAAGTGGTGACTTAGCCTAATGTGTGTGCTTTAGAGGTTTATGTAGAATGCTTAGCTATAGCTTTAAGTTAGAATTTTCTATGTGTGAAAAATGTTCAACTTAGAGGAGGGTTTCATTTAAGTAATTTAATTATTTTGGGTTGATTTTATTTTATGTTTTGATTGGGTTCAAGTGAATCCTACAATTAATTACTAATTTATAAAGAGAGGGAAAGAGATGATAACTTCTCTTTCATTCACTAACCTAAGTAATTTCTAAAGTGGATTCATGTTTTAGTTTTGCTTAGTGAATGTTTTATTATATGTTTTAATTAATCCTAAGTTTACATGAATTATAAACAAACATATTCAAAAGAAAGGCATTTTAAGATTAAGTAGAGTGAACTAAATTCACAAAATATACATCACTTCATTTTTTTTCCCAACATGTATAACATGCACATGAATGAGTCCTAAACATATCTATACATACAAATGGGAATGTTTAGCACACTTTATGATGCATGCTAAGTATTTCATTTAAGAAAATTTGAATGTTTATGAATTTTCATTAAGTAGCAAAGGGTTTCTTATCCAATTTTCACATGCACATATGAATGTATGAAAGGCATAAGTGAGTATCATTATTAACTAGGGTGTAAGGTACAAGACCTACTTAGGGCTACTTAAAGCCTCATAACCTCAGGGTTGTCTAGACTAATATACCACTTTTCTTAAATACAAGCATGTGTACAAAAGAAATGAATGGAAAAGAAAGAATGCAAAAAGTTTATGTTGGTTGATTTATTTTTGTTTATATAATTTATATGTACAAGCATAGGTATCCTTCTTAAGTAATAGCATAGGAATGAATAGGATATAAAATTAAACAAGTGTTAGGTTCTTTTCAAATGAACTATACACTTTGTCAAATCCTATTCAAAACTATATTAAAAGAGAGGAGAAGGAAAACATACACTAAGCACATCCTTATATTTTACCCATATGCATACTTATAAGTAAGATATAAGTAACACACTTTCAACTTAGATTATTGATTCATATATTTTTGAAAATAATTTGGATTTAATAGTGATAATAGCCACTCGTATTCTTAATTTAGCCAACACATGCAATTTGACATAAAGAAAATATTTTTATTTTTAAATTTGATTTTTAAAAAAAAACATGAATGCATGAAATCATATGACAAATATATTTAGCATGTTGGGAAAGAACTAAAGCAATGAAATCATATAAATACATTTACTTTAATTAATTCTTAAAGATAATCTTATGAAATAAGAAAGTTTAAGGTAAATCAAAGTTTATTTAATATGATTTTTATTTAATCTTGAGTTTGATTTAATTTGGAATATGTGAGGTGAGTTTGCTGTTCCTAACCCATTTCTACATGTGTTTGATATTTTTTTTTTATTTTTAGATGATTAGATTCATTTTATATCTTGATTAGATTAAGGTATGAATTAAGCATGTTAATTGCCCCTTAGCTACACCACATTAGTATAGTTAATCAAATAATTATGAGCCAATGAGATAACATAAAAAACTTACAAGAAATTTAAATTTGCAATGCACCTAGAAAGAAAAAGGCCTAATGCAATTTGGCTCATGATTAATGATTAATTAAGCTAAGGGATTTAACTTAAGTAATTTCAAAACACCTCTCACACATATGAGTTGAATTTTGATTTCCTTAATTGAACTTAGGCTCTTGAACACTAAGCATCTACCCCAAGTAGATTAATTGAGTTCTGGAAAGTTTTAGAATTTTAAGAAATTAATTAAGGGTAATTAGTGAATTAACCCTTAATTAAGAGAGGATTAAGAAAGAAAAGGGGGTTTAAGGAATAGCTTAGGGAAATGCCCCAAAATTATTCCTAAACCTCCTATTCACTGAAATAGACCTTGATCAACTTCAATAAAAGGATTAAACCACTAATCAAACCCTTAATCCTATTATATTAAGAATAATTAGAAATGAATTAGCAATTTTCTCAACCACAAATAAATCCCAAGAAAATTAGGGAGGAAGTCATCCCCAAAATATACTCAAGTTTGGGAATAATTAGTGGATTAATTAGGTAATTAGCAAATTTCCTAATAAAACCCAAAATCAGAGAAAAAAACTATTGAAAATTAATCAAAATCAATTTTAGAATATTCTCTGTTCAATTATCTTTCTAATGTAATTTATTTCATATTTTTTTTGAATTTTCTATATTGAGATATGAATTTTAGAAGTTTAGATAATTAATTAGAATTATTTAAAATCTAATTAAATCCTTAATCCCTATGGCGTGCGATTTACACACGGCGCCTTCCCATTAGATATTTAAAATGTCCCATCATAGTGCCGTGTGGCGGCGGTGCTATGCGCTTTTCTCTCATCCATCCGATCAAGGATCGGACAGCTAAGATTAAAGCTGTGGATTAGAGGGGATAAAATAGGATATAAAGCGTGTTTTAATCTCGGTCGTCCATCCAAAATGCGTGGATGGAAGGCCAGAGATTCTTCCCTAGAAACGCCTATGAGCCATGGAGATCCCCATGTTTAGCCGAGCTCAATTGCTGATTGGGATGAAACTCAACCCACACCATCAACATATATCCTAGATCATCTAATGGTCAGATCTTATGCCAAACATTTCTTTCATAAAGCTCCACACCACATTGAGTTTAGTGATCAAAAATGGCATACCTCAGGAGGTGATCACCCAGCTGATTCTTGGAGAAGCTTCATGTGAGACTTTTGGTGAAAGTTTGAGCTGAGGTTGAGTGGATCTTCCTATGGGTCACCCTCCTTAGCTTGAGCTCGATTTTGATTGAATTGGATCTCCTTTGCTTCAAGAACTTGGAAGAGAGCTTGGGTACACTGACTTGGTCCTGAGGAAGCTTGAAGAGGAATTGAGTGGAGTTTGAGTGTGGAGAAAGTCAATGTAATGGACCTCCCTATTTTCAAATGATGAAAATCGAGAATGATAATTCATCTCCCTAGAAGCTTAGGATCACTTGCAAATGGCTCTATGACCTCTAGCTTCAATCATATGGCTCTAATTCAAATGAATTAGGGGAGTATATCTTGGCAATCGATGAGCATAAGCTACCATTTTGATCCAATTGCCAAGATTAAAAGGGGTTGTTTGATTGAGCTATTTGAGCTATCCTGAGTTTGAGGCTAGGAGTGGAATTTGAACTCCCATGTGCTCAAAATAAGTGAAGGCATGATATGATTTGAGTGGCCATTTTGGCCATTGGGTCAAGTTGGGCTGACCCAAACCCATTGGGTTGGTGCACCACCTCCCTAGTGTTCACTTGACCTATTAGGAGAGTATCAAGTAGGTATGAAGAGGGTTTGACCAAATTCCAAGTGGAATTGGCCAAAATTTGTTTTATGGCCTAGTAAAATGGTCATTTGGTTGATTTTTTGAATTTGGATATGTTGGGTATGAGAAAATAGGTTTGGCCAAGTTTCATTGGATTTGGAGTTCATGTTGACCCATTTAGTTGAAAATGGGTCAACTTAACCAATTGGTCAAATTGAGTCAAACCAAGGGTTGGGTCAAGTTCATATGACCATTTGAAATATTTTGGTGGCTTTGGTTTGATTCAATTTGGTTTAGGTTTGAATTTGATTCATATGACTTCATTTAGGTCAAATGGGTCAAGGACCAATTTGACCCATTTGACCTATTTGAGCTAGGTCATGGGTAGGTTTAGGTTTGGTTAGTCATATGAAGTGGATTGATATCTTTATTTTCAATCAATTTTGGTTAAGTTTGAATTTGGCTCAATATGACCCTTGTCAAGTCAAGTTGAATCCCAAAGTTAGGTCTACAATTGAGGCTTTGGTCAAGTTCAACAAGTGATTTGGAATGAACTGACCCATTGGTTTCAATCAATTTTGGCTTAGATCAAGTTTTGATATTTTGACTTTTAGGTCAAGTCAACTTGGGTCAAAGTGGATTAGGGTTAGCTCAAATGTTGACTTGGTCAAGTTCAAACATTGGTCATGAATGAACTTAGATCATGGTTTCAATCAATTTGGCCTATGGTGGATTTTGGCTATGTTGGGTTTCATTTTGGCTAAGTGTGACTTGTCAACCCAGTTTGACTTGGTTTGACCTAATTTGAGTGATTGATCATCTCATGATGATTGTTGATCATGAGAGCATGGGTGAGTTTGATTCAATCCAATTTTGGGATTAGAATTTGGCTCATAAGGTACTTTAGGTCACTTTGGGTCAAGTGAGCCTAAGTGGGTCAAATGGCTTGGTCAAAGCTTGATTTGAGTTTGATTGAACTTGTATATGGACTTATGATTGAAGTATAAATCCATTTTATAAGTGGTTTGAAGTCAAATGGGTTTTGATTCATTTGAAAATTTCAAGTTCAAAGGGTGAACATGAAATGGATGGCTTGATTTTGAATTGAGTTTTGATTTAGTGATTGAAGTTTGTATTTATATTTGGGTTCATGATTGAAGGATTGATTGAATCATGATGGAAAATCAAGAGTTTGGCTTGATTTGAAATTGATTTGGCTAAGTTCAAGATTTTGACTTGAAAGGCTTAGTTGGATTTTGAATGAGTTTGAGTTTGATTTTTGGAAGTGGTTTTGATTGTTTGAATTTATATTTCATTTATATATTTGAATATAAATGAGAATATAAATGGATTATGAGAAAATTTCAAGGATTTAAAGTGATTTGATGATGATCTAGGCTAAGCCCTCAAGAGGAATTTAAAGGATTTAGGAAAGATTTGGAATTTTGGATTTGAATTTTTTGAATGTAGTTTGATTGATTTGAATTTATATTTTATTTATATATGAGAATATAAATGAGTTATAAGAAAATTTCATGAATTTGAATTGATTTAGATTTGATCAAGGCTAAATCCTTAAGGACTTAATAATGATTTTGAATTAGGAATTTGATTTTTGGATTTAGTTTGATTGATTTAAATTTATATTTTACTTATATATGTGAATATAAATGAGAATATAAATGAGTTATGAGAAAATTTTATGAATTTGAATTGATTTGAAGATAATTTTGGCTAAGTCCTTATGAGGGAAATTAAGGACTTGGGAAATATTTGAAATTTTGGAATTTCAATCATGGGTTTCAATCAAGGATTTCAATCATGTGTTTCAATCATGTGGCATTGATTTGAGTTTTTGGAGTTTGACTTGAAGAAAGGAAGTAAGTGAAATGGTCTAAGCTTTAGGGTAGGCAAATTTTCTTAACACCCCTAAGGCATGACCTACTCCTATGGTTAACTCTAAGTCTAGTCAAGTGTCCACCCAATCACTAGTGTCTTGACTGGATCTCTTAAAGTCTAAGAGGAGTCCCATATCTAAGATGGAGGGGTTCATTCTAAAAATGAGGTCAGCAAGGCTCTGCTGTGAGATTTGATCAGAGCCGCTCATCTAGACCATGCAAGAT
Organism: Cymbidium sinense; assembly: GCA_021442155.1. Classification (NCBI taxonomy): domain Eukaryota; kingdom Viridiplantae; phylum Streptophyta; class Magnoliopsida; order Asparagales; family Orchidaceae; genus Cymbidium; species Cymbidium sinense. Next base: position 13,373,502 of record CM038221.1, on the reverse strand, counting down.
GGATGGCTCGTGATCTATCCCATTCGCGAGCGACGGAAAATGGATGTCATCTGTCTTCCCTCATTCGATCTGAGCTCACCTGAGCTTAGATTGTCTCCAAATTTTTCCCACGCCTTCGGGGATGGGAGACGCACACATCCAATGGTCAATTTTGCATGAGATTCAAATTCTCTTCGAAAATAACCAACCCACATTTCCCTATAGCTACAGGTTTGAGGAATTACCTCATCAGAGCTAATGTCTAGTGGTGCAACGTCGGAGATAGCTTCGCCTAGTTGAGGCGAGGCCCTGTTGAGGAGCTTTAAGCTTGATTTGGTGTGGGATGCTCGATTGACCAATCCACTCACACAATGGGCTCAACTCTGATTGAACTTGATCCTCCTGTAGCTTGGAAGCTTGGAAATTGGTTCGGTTAGCCTCGATTGGGTATGGTGATGGTGTGGCTAAGAGGAATTGAAGTTTGATTTTTCATTGAGGGAGTATTGCTCGAGATTGCCCTCCCCTATTTTGGCTACTCACGGGAATGGAAAATTTGAATTTAGGAGCGCTCAAGAAGGCTTGGAATCACTCTGTGGGATCTCAAAAATGGCTTCTCAAGTCTCACGATGCAAATCTCTATGAATTTGTGTTCTAATTAAGGATGTATACCCTTCAATTTCCCATCATTGATGGACGGTATGCACACATTTTGACCGTCCATCGAATCCGGAGTTGTCTCCATCAATGTCAGGCCACATGCGAAGGATGGGAGAAGTGATGGGGAGCTGCCATGGACCTAATGTGCAAGGATATCGTGATCTTGATCCAAAGGGTGCTCGGTTTGGGTTGGAGGCGAGTCAACTCACCTCCCAAAGGTTCTTAGCTGACTTAGGGTGAGTTAAGTTAGCTAGGTGGGTCAGGAGAAGGTTCCATGGAGTGCTAATGAGCTTCCATGGGGGATGGGTGGTTAACTTTGGCTTAGATCCAATTATTTTAAGGTTAGAATCCTATGGTTTGATGGCTAATCCGTGGTGGGGTCCACTTGGCTTTTGGGCTGATTTGGAAATGAATAGGGACATGCTTGGGTCGGGTTTGGCTAAGTCCTAGGGTCCCATAAGTTGGTTTGGGGAGATTTGGCTTCATTTGGTCAAATGGGTGTCATTTGGGTTAGGTTGGGTTGGGTTGACCAATGGGTCAAATTAGGTCAAACCAAGGCTTAGGTTGGGTTCATATGATGATTTGGGATGTTTTGGTTCAATTAGTTTGGATTGATTTGGCCTAGGATTGAATTTGACTCATTTGGATTCAAAAGGGTCAAATTAGTCAAGTTGACTAATTTGATCAAATTAGGTTAGGTTAGGTGTTGAGTTAAGTTCAATTGGTTGATTGAAAATGATTGTATGCTTTGGTTTAGTTTAGTTTGGATTTTGGTCAATTTGACCTTTTAGGTCAATTTGGGCTAGGTTGGGTTAAGTTGACCAATTGGTCAACTTGGGTTCAATCATGGTTTTGCTCAAGTTCAACAAGTGATTTGGAATAAACTTGAGCCATTAGTTGCAATCAATTTAGATTAAATCATGATTTGACCCATTTTGAATTTTTAGGCCAATTTGGGTCAACTTAGGTCAAGTGGCCAATTAGGCTTGGTTTGGCTCAATTAATGACTTGGTCATGTTTAATCATTTATTATGAATGGATTTGGGTCAATGGTTTCAATCAATTTGGCATATGATGAGTTTTGGCTAGTTTGAGTTTCATTTGGGCTGAGTGTTAACTTGGTCAAAAGCTAGGTTTGACTCGATTTGACTCAATTCAAGGTGGTTGATCACCCCATGATGATTGTTTATCATGATTGAGATTTAGATGGGTTTAGTTCAATCCAATTTGGGTTGGATTAGAACTTGGCTCAAAAAAGTCTTTTAGGTCACTTTAGGTTAAGTGAGCCTAAATGAGTCAATTGGCTTGATCAAGGTTTGATTCAAGTTTAGTTGAACTCACATATGAGCTTAGCATTGAAATATAAATCCAATTGCAATTGGTTTGGAGCCAAATGGGTTATGGTTCATATGACAATTTCAAGTCAAAAGGGTCAACTTGGGCTTGATTTTAGTTGACTTGGATTTGGTTTGATAATGGCGGTTTATGTTTATATTTGGATCAATGATTGTTGGAATGATAGAATCATGAAAAAATCCATGAGTTTTGAGTTGATTTGGGTTTTTTGGCCAAGTTTTAAAGTTTGGCTAAAAGGGTTAAAATTGAGAATTTGATCTGATTTGAGTTTGGTTTTGGTCATTTGAATTTATATTTCATTTATATTTGTGTATATAAATGAAGATATAAATGGGTCATGAGAAAATCACTTGAGTTTGGAGTGATTTGGAAGCAAATTTGATTAAGCTTAAGGATGTAGGTCAAAATGGTTGATTTGGGCTTTGATTTGGCTTGATTTACTTTTGGTCATTGGATGGTGGATTTCATTTATATTTATGAGTATAAATGAAGGGGATGATTGATTTATAAAGAAATCAATCATGTTTGAGTTTATTTGTATCAAGATTTGATTTGGTTTATGGAGGTAGGTCCATATGGCTTAAGAAGGGTCTTGATTTGATTTGATTTGTTTTGATTTGGTTTGAAAGGTTTGAATTTGGATTTCATTTATATTTGTGAACATAAATAAAGGAATGATTGATTTATAAAGAAATTAATCATGTTTGAGTTGGTTTGAAGGAGTTTTGGCTAAGCGCATGAAGGTGGTTCATATGGTTTAAGAAGAGATCTTGGAATTTGGAGTTAATCATGGGTTTCAATAATTTGGAATTTAGAATTGATTTAGGATTTAGAATTTGATTTGAGATTGGATTTAGTAATTGATAAAATCAATTGGGTTAGGGTTGGTTTGAATTTGGTTAAGGCTAAGTCCATAAGATAAACTCAAAAGGCTTAGGAAGGGATTTTGAGTTTGAATTTGGTGGTGGATTTCAATCATTGGATAGTTGGATTTGATTTTTGAAATTTGAATTTGAATTTGAGGTTTGGTTTGAAAGAAGGAAGCAAGGATTGAGTTTGGGCTACAGGGTAGGCAACTCTTCTTAAACCCCTAAGGCACAACCTATTCTTATGGCTAACTCTTTTAAGTCTATAGGGTTAGGTTTAGTGTTCACCTAATCACTAGAAGTGTGACTAAGGAACTCTTAGAGTCTATGAGAGTCCTAGATCTATGATGAGAAAGTTGAGAGCTCACTCCAAAAGTGAGGTCAATAAGGACTCTAGTCATACATCATCATATATAGAGCCTACTAGCCAAGCCACATTAGAGGACATGGGCCACGTCCTTACTGATGTGAGATTGATTGAGAGTGAATATAGTAGAATACTTGATTTGACTTTGGCTCCTTTGTAAGCTGGAGTTTTCTTAATTCATCAACTTTAACAAACAGTTGAGGATGGTGGATTGAATGGGGTTTGCTTTTAGTTTTTAAGATATTGAAATTCATTTAACCATTTAGAGCTTAGTGATATATTAGATTTCACATTTGGATTGATACCTAATTTAAATTAATTTAATTTGAAATTAAAATTGTATTTTGATGGAAGTATCCCCTCTGGTTGAAATTTCCATTCAACATAACCATCATCGAGATGAATGTATTATTTGATCATTTAATTTATTATTTCAAATCAAGTCGACTATATTAGTTTAATAATATAGGATCAGATCTACTATCATATGATAGAATTAGCTTCTCAAATATTTTATTAAGTCAGACATATTATAATAGAACTAACGACTTAAGTCCATCTCTTTAGACAAACACCACCCCAGGTCTACAAGGATTTTTTGAATGACGTAACTCATGTGTTGCTGATAAGGATCCTTCGGTCAAGTTGGGTCGACTACCTTCTTGACTAAGTAGACTAGGGACCACGATAGCCCGGGATGATAGAACCATGGGAGCTAGATCGGGCACATTATCATTCCCCCAACCATCCGGTTTAAGCTGAAATAATGAATTTCATAATCTTAAATTCTAAAACTCCATATGCTACTACTATACACTATGCATTAAGCGGCTTAACGACTAGCCTTAATCAAAAGTTCTCTCTCTTCATTGAGAAGGGTAATTAGGGGCTTGCACCTATAGGAAACATGGAACCAGATCTAAAGTCCTCACCAAATGAGGGTAAAATCTCGGGGTAGTTTCTTATCTACTATTTCATCTGCCTTCTGAAAATTATATCGACACTTAAATCACTCTCATCATATTATCAAGAAGTCGGTGAATTTTTTGGAGCACAATTATATATATATATATATATATATATATATATATATATATATCAATTCAAGGTTATTTCGATATTCCAATGTAACGGTGTAGTCCGTTTCACAAACGGATGTCGTTTGGTTCAAGTCGACGTCAAATTGAGTCCATTTCAGCTTGAGATGCGTGTTATCATTTTCGATCACTCGATTTTTGTACAGACTTGTCGAATTGAGTGCAAATAGTCTTACTTAATAGATTTCAATATTTTGAGGCTAATGGCATAATTAATTTCACGAACAAAGGTCATTTGATTTACGTGATGTCTCTTGACCTTGATATGCATGTGATGGATCGATTGATCGATTGATCATCAAGTTGTATAATATTTATATTATGAGCAGTTTCGACATTTTGAATGCGATGGAAAAGTTCGTTCATCGATCGGAGGTCATTTAGGCTAATTTTGGTGATGCCCCATGTATTTTAGTCTCGATTTGCATGTTGTCACTTTTGATCCTTTGATTTTTGTACATACTCATCTAAATTGAGTGTGGATAATCTCATTTGATAGTTTTTAGTATTTTAAAGCTAACGGCATGATCAATTTCATGAATGGAGGTTGTTTGGACATCATCGTAGCTTCCTTTCCATGATATGCACATCGGCACATTGATAACTCGATCACTTGATCGATTAATCATTAGATTGTGTAATATTTATATTCCGATCAATTTTAACATTATGAACATGATGGCGAAGTCCGTTCATCGATCGGATGTCATTTTGACTATTTTCCGTGATGTCTAGTGCATTTTGAGCCTCAATTTGTGCACTATCACCCCTCAAGTCGAAAATTGACTTTGACTCAACTTATGACACGGGAGGTGAATAGGAAAAAAGTGTACTGACTTTGTTAATCTATCAATGATTACCCAAATACAGTCATTCCCTTGTCTAGATCGAGGAAAACCTGTAACAAAATATATGGCTATATTTTCCCATTTCTACTCTGGTATAGGCAGTGATTGAAGCATACCACTGGGTTTCTGATATCCTGCTTTGACAACTTGATAAGCTTTGTATTTAGATACATATTTTGTCACATCCTTCTTCATTCCAGGCAACCAAAAGAGTGTTTTCAAATCCTTATATATTTTTGTACTTCATGGGTGAATTGCATAACTAGAATTGTGAGCTTCAAATAGAATATGTTAAATTAGATTTACTTCTTTTAGTATCCATGATCTATAATTACTACTGAGAATACCCTATTCATTTATGATAATATCTTTTCTTTTACCTACTAGCATTTGATCTGTTAGTTTCTATAAATCATCACTAACTTTTGTGCAGTTTTAATTTTATCTTTCAAAGTAGGTTGAACCTCCATCTAGTATAATCTACTTATGCTCTGCTCACTCTGTGTTCCAATTTCTAACTGTAGAGTTGCAATATCTCAAATTAATTCTATTTTTTGAGTTAGAGCCAGTTGGGTTGCCCACCTAATTTTCTACTCAATGCATCAATAACCACATTGGCTTTTTGGAAAATATTGTATATCGAGATCATAGTTGTTTATTAACTCTAGCCAACGCCTCTGTCTCAAATTTAATTCTTTCTAAGTGAAGATGTATTTTACTTTTATGATTTGTAAATATCTCGCATATTACGCTGTAGAGATAGTGCCTCCAAATCTTCAAAGCAAAAATAATAACAGCCAATTCCAAATCATGCATTGGATAATTATTTTCATGTGATTTTAATTGTCTCAAAACATAAGCAATCACCTTCTTGCTCTGCATTAAAACACAACTCAAATCTTTTAAAGAAGCATCACTATAAACTTGAAAACTTTTTGTACTTGATGGGATTATTAATATAGGAGCAGCCATCAATAGCCTTTTAAGCTCTAAAAAGATCTGCTCCCAATCATCTATCCAGTCAAATTTTACATCCTTCCTCATAAGCCTGGATAAAGGTGATGCAATTTGTGAAAATCCCTGCACAAATCTTCTATAATAACTTGCTAAACCCAGAAAACTTCTCACTTCTGACATATTAGTTGGTCGTAGCCCAGTTTACCACTGCTCTAACTTTCTCTGAATCTACAAAAATTCCTTCCCCGCTAATGATATGCCCCAAGAAAGCAATACTTTTCAACCAAAATTTGCATTTAGAGAATTTAGCAAAAAAAATGGTGCTCTCTCAATAGGTTTAGCACTATTCTGAGATGGTTGGCATGATCCTCCTCATTCTTGGAGTAAACCAAAATATCATCAATGAATAATATTACAAATTGATCGAGATATGGTTTAAAAATTATATTCATCATATCCATAAACATTGTAAGTGCATTAGTTAATCCAGAAGGCATAACTAAGAATGTGTAATGCCCATACCTATTGCCAAATGTTGTCTTTGTAAATGTCACCTTCTCTCACTCTGACTTGATGATATCTAGATCTCAAATCAATTCTGGGGAACACAGAAGCTCCTTCCAACTGATCAAATAAGTCATCAATCCTAGGGAGAGGATACTTATTTTTAACAGTCACTCTATTTAATTCTCTGTAATCAATACATATTCTCATGGACATATCTCTCTTTTTAACAAACAGTGCTCGTGCACTCCAAGGAGATGAACTAGATCTGATAAAATTTTTTCGATTAATTTAGATGATTGCTTTTTTCAACTATTGTAATTCTTTAGTAGCCATTCTGTAAGGTGTTTTAACTATCGGAGTAGTTTCAAGTTGCATTTCAATTATAAACTCTATCTCTCTTTTAGGAGATAATCTATCAAGTTCTTAATGAAATACATCAATAAACTCATTTATAACCAAAATAGATTTGATATCACTAGCATCTTTAACCACTTATATTCTAGCTAAAAATATCAAGTCATCAGCTTTTATAGCTTGGTCAATATTGAGTGAATGTATTAAAGAGGCTATCACTCCATTTTGACCGTGAAAATAAAACAGTCTCTCATTAGGTAAATCAAATCAAACATTTTTCTTCCAACACTCAATTGTAGCAAAATATTTTGTTAGCCAATCCATTCCTAAGATCACTTCAAATTCAATTAAAGGTTGTAAAATTAATTCATATGGAAATTTTCTACCACTCATCACAATGTCAACAGTGCACATTTTGTTGGCTAACATACAATCACCAAAGGGTAATAAAATTCGAACACTAAAAGTAAGAAAATAGGTGGCAAGTGCAATGTATTACAAAATAGCTCAGACATAAATGAGTGTGATGCACCAAAATAAAAAAGCACTATAACAGAAAAATCTGAAAAATTATCATACCTGTCACCACATCTGAAGATTCTCTAGCTTCTTGGGAAGATAAGGCAAAAACACGAGCTGGTATTGACTTCACACTAGCTCCAGCGATTCTTTATCCTTCTGAAATGATTTATTCATAGTAGGCTTTGTTCCTTTATACACTTCTAACTTCGATGCAATTCTTAGCTCTTTGCTCCCCTGAATATTTCTTGGATAATTTTTTTATATGACCCACTTCCCCATATAGATAACATCTTTTAGAATTTGCTAAACACTTCATAGAATATTCTTTTTCACATATAGTGCAAACTAGTGTTGACGTCTAGCCTCCTTGTTGATGTTGATGTTGTCCAGATTGATGCTGTTATTGGGATTTTTGACTGAACTTATGCTTTTTAAATTGCTCAGATCTAACATTTAACTATCTCCTCTTACTGCCAGTATCCCATCTTTGTCTGACCATATTCATATCATGCTTCAATAGTTTAACACTCTCTACTAATTCTACAAAATCCTTAATTTTGAGTGGAATTAAAGTTGCTGCAATTGATCTCTCAATCCTCTGAGAAATCTATAGCATTTATCACTAGGTGTACTAATTAGTTGCCGCATAATAAGATAAGAATGTAAATTCTGCCTCATACTAGATCACTATTTTGCTGCCTTGAGTCAGATTTATAAATTTCTCTTGCATTGCTTGTCTGGCTGAAGGAGGAATGAACCAATCATTAAAGACTTGCTCAAACTCTTCCCAGGTAATTTGATCGATAGATCTGCCTGCAAATTTTTCTAACGGTTGGCCTCTCCACCAATGCTCTGTCTCCCCTTCCAACACAAATACTGTCAGAGATCCTCTTCTATATAATGGGCATTTCATCCCATTTAAAATTTTCTCAATTCGGACAATCCAGTCTTCCCCTGGCATCTACTCCTCCCTTAAGTAATGTGTACATCATTTATGTCATCTCAAACAATAACCTAATACCCATCGAAAAGAGATGTAATAGAGAGAGTAAATCTAGGTGACTGAATTTTTCTTAAATAACTATTCTGAAAACTTTACATATCACAGAATAGTGTAAAAGATCAACACAGTCATCTAAATTCACCCAACATATCATAAGAACATTTAAACAATAAATCTACCAAATTCATAGTAAGCGGAAACAACCCAAATTAAAATTTTCATACTAACTAGAGCATCTAAAATACTGAATATCAAAATAATACTTTTAAAATTTACTAAACTTACCTCCAAATCTTATTTACAATATTTCTCCCGTATAACTTCCAAAAGGGGCAAAAGCTACTCCTCCACTTTCTACTTACCTTTTCTTGAAAATAGTTATAATTAACTAGTAAGTCATAAAGTAAACTAATGTAGATTTAAATTATAGAAGAGTAGAACATTAATATGCATAACTAGACAATTAAAATAAAGGTTGACACAATAACTTATTAGCAATTCTTCTCTGCCTAAAATATGATGTACACATTACTACATAACACATATCTAATCAAAATAGCTTTAAGTTTATGTCATGTGTAGTTATCATATTCATTGGCGAACATATCATAACATAAGAAAAATGTGAAATTTCTTTTATTTCTATAGGAGACCCTTTTGCTCCATATCATAACATTTTAAGGCCCCTCACTAGGAACCCTTTTGTCCCAATTCTTACAGATAATATCATAACATTTGGTCAATTTCTTGATTACTAACACATGACATGTATAAACTAAGTTTGTTGCATGCCCATATTTTCAACAGTAGGAAATACAATATGAAAAATAATCAGAAATGAACTAAAACCATATACTAATTATGGAGATGCAAAAAAGAGCAAGATAAATTTATCATTGCGTGATATAAACTTGAAACTATGCATATGACTTGGTTTTAAATAAAACATATAGTGTAGATAATCAATATTGTATTCAATGATATTGCAGAGAAGGATAAACATATATGTATTAGAATTTATAAATCTTACCTAAGTGATGCACTTCACTTGGAAAACGAGATGTCTGAAATCACTTTCGCCCATAAACAATGTCAACTGGGCTTTTCCTCATATGAATACTAGTTCAAGTTATTGAAAAAATTTATGTTTCAAAAACTGAAATTTCAGACGACTAATTAATCACCTAGGAATTTACAATAATTTATTATCAATTATTAAAACTTACAAGTGAATGTGATAGTTGTCACCCGTGCTTCCTACAACTCTTCTTATTTATGCTTTAAGCCTGCTTAAAAACAATAATATGATAAGAATTTTGAATTAACACGTTTAGCATGTAAACTTTGACTTTAAAATAAATTTTCTTTCAACTTTTACTATTCACAATAATCCGTAATTAATTTAAACTCATTTCATTACTCCAATTTAAATTGCTTCCAAATAAATCCATAAAATTCAATTTTTCCAATATTTTGTCATTTCACTTTAGCTAACATAACAAACTTTTAAATTATCAATACTTTATTTTATTTCATAAAAATATCCTAATTTATTTCAAATTAATTCTTAATATACAAAATAATAAATATCATATAAATTTCACTTTTTACCCATAATATCTATAAATAAATAAAAAATCATGTACATACTATAATTAACCATTTAAATCCCTAATTATATTATACCTATATATATAAAAAGAAAATAAATAACTATATAAAATAAAATTAAATTAAATAAAACCTTATTTATCTTTCATTTCCCCTTCTCAATCACATACGGACAACCCTCAATCCCGCTCCAGCTCGCGGGACATGGCTCCCTCCACGCGAGTAACTCGGCGCACCACCCTGACGCGTTGGCCGCAACCATCACACCTCGAGCCCTCCGGCGACCTCTCTCTCTCCTGCACCTCTCGTTTATCGGGTGACACAGATGAACCAAGAGCTGGGAAATGAAAAATAAGAAAGGGAGAGTGAAATGAGCAATTTTATACTCTATTTATGCAAATTAAAATTTTCTAACCCAATGCATGTCGAGGTAAGTGTGCTTATTTGTCCTTGCTATAATGAAACAACGGGATTACAGCTAATGAAGGATTTAATTAACTTATAATCATAATTTAAAACTTATTTATTATTAATTATTATTTCATAATTAATAACATATCTTACAAATAAATTGCTCGTAATAGAAAGATCTAGTGTTGAGATATTACAATCATGCCTTATGAGCTTTCTTGACCTATACATTGTTTACATTAATTTTGTGTTAACATACACATCATATGACCGACAACATTATTGATAACCTACATTATAACTAAGTCAATATTATATGGTTGAACAAAATATTATGAGTTATAACAAATTCCAAAGAATTGACCTTCTATTTCAAATTCTTATTGTAAGGAGCATTCTTTGATGCAACACTAAGATATAGACACAAATCAATGATTGTATCTTAAACCAAGACATTACATCAAGATTAAGGAGCACTATCATTAATGTTACATATTAGAATATTTATGACAATAAAGAGAATTTATCATCTTAAGATTGTGCATAGATACAACACAAATAGATAAGTTGAGAGCAACTTATATGATGTGTGAAATTTTTATATAAAAAATCTAGGAAAAAAGAGAAACCACAAAACCTATCATAGGTGAAATGTTTCGCTAGTTTTAGTTATAAGTTAAAAATGGTTCCTTTTCTAACAATTAGATAAGATTTCAATATGCTATAGTAGGCATGAATTATAGAAGATGGTTATCATGGTCAAAGTAAGAAAGAACATGCAAGCATTAGAATTGTCATCAAGAAATCATTGTTGCTCTACTAAATCTTTCTTTGCATTGGAGGGGAGACTAAAGAAGACAAGCATCAACCTTAGTAGAGATTGCAAGCATTAATGTTGAGTTAACAATGTAAATTGGTCTTAATAGCATCAATGGATGCCAATAATGTGTGATAATTTTATTAGTGATGATGGATGTCACTATTATTGGCAATGACATGCATTGAAGTTGATAAGCATCAATATTATTAGTAATAACATGCAATGATCTTAATGATATTGGCGAGAATAGATGTTTATGTTAACAGTGGGTAATGACACTATTGATTTGTTGATGTTGAGTTCTTAGAGATGAAAAGTAACAACCTAACATCGGTGGACATTAGTATTAATATCGATGGCAAGCGGCAACCTTGTTGGCGCCAATGGACATCTGCATCATTAATGATGGTAGACGACAATCTTGTTGGTGTCAATAGTATCATCATTGGTGCCTGCATCAAGCATTGGAAATATTAATGATTTCGAATGTATGGATTTCTATCAACGGCATGCATATACCTCTTAAGTGAAAATGAGTGGCAACAATCTTATTGACATTTACAAATTAACATTGTTGTCAATGGCAAGTGATCTTATCAGCATCAATGGTCATCAACTTTATGTGTAAATTCTTAAACACCCCGTCAAATAACTTATAATGATCCCCTAAGAACATTTGATATTTTATGATAATATGAGTACCTTAATGATCTCAAAATCGGATGATCTTGAACTCATTAGATTTCTCTTATTGAGACACTCATTTAATAGTAAGTATGCAGGATTTAGAGTTTGTTATGTATTTTATATAGTATAATAAAATTCTAACTATAATTTTGAGTGTTTGATTAGGTCAACTCGAACTCAGATCAATACATTTTTAGCATCATTGAATTCATGTCAGCAAAATAATCATTTTGATTATAAATTTACTAAAAAAAATATGCTCAAATTGTTTCAATTTTAATTTTAAAAAATTTAATTCAATTGTTTGTATAAGTTTTGTTCTCGATTGGATGGATCATTTGGTGATGTATCGATCATGATCACTACAAATCTCAAATCAAGGAGCTTGATTATCCTCGCACAACCCATTCACATGATATTTTACATGCCCTTAAGTTTTAAAGTTAGACCACCTTCTTGCCATGGATAATATCTTTGAATGTATTAAAAATTAATTTGTACCAAAAACTAGCTCTTAAACATTCATATTCATTTATTTCTTTCTTCGAATTTATGCCCTCCATACTCTAAATATAATATGAGCTATTTAAAATAATAATTTAAAAACTTTTAGCCATGTGAATTTTGTGATACACAAACCAAAAAATAAAAAAAATAAAAAAAAAACCTTCACTTTATATGCCAACAATTAGATGCACATTAATATATTTTGTCAGAGTTTTTCACTCATGAGGGTAATGTTAGTAAAGATAGAGATTTTTTCATTCATGGATAATTTAAATGTGTGTGTAGGTTTATATATATATATATATATATATATATATAAAAAGAGAGAGAGAGAGAGAGTTTTCATCTTGTATCATAAATTTTGTTATTTTGATCGAGTTCTTACATAATATTAGATAAAATATGAAAGAGACTATTTTGTATATGTTAAAATATGTAAGAGAATTATGTTTAGACTTTATTTAAATTATGATCTATATTATTTAGTGGTATCAAAGACTATATTGTTCAAATTTATTCGAACCATATTCAAATATCATTCAATAAGCATGGTGCAATCATATCTTAAGAATGCAAATGTTTTAACTTCAATAAACAATACATGATCATGCATTTAAATACAGTTAAATTGTAGATTGAATGTATTCAACCATAGTTCAATCATTGTTCAATAAATGTTTAACATGTTCAAATTTGGTTTGATTTATGTTCTTAGAACATTGAAGTTATGTATTGAATTTTTTCATAAATATATCAAACATCAATATTATTATATTATATGGATAATAATCGAAAGATGACATGCAAGCAAGTTTGACATTCACCAACAATAGAGTAAAGGATTGAAGATACAAAAAAAAAAAAAATACTTTCTTGAATGATTTCATTGGTCTTAAATATAAGATAGTAAAGGTTGATAAGAAATAATTTAATCTGAAACTGAAAGTGATGTACTTGTTTTATTGAAGTGATATTAATTTTTTATTAGATGAAATATATATGTAAAAAATTTAATGTTATAGATCTCCCATAGGAGCATATATTAACAATAGGTCAACATGAGAGTATTAGTTATTAGATTTTATGTTCAAGGTTATATACACAACAATCATGACTAGTTGCTAGCACAAGAAACATGTCATCATCCTAAATAAAAAGACATTTGGGAGATTTGAGATGAAATAAAAATAGTTCCATTATCGAAACATAAGAATGATCATCCAAAGAAAAATAAAAAATTTTTAAGAAGTGGGTGCCAATTTGTGATGTTTGTAAGAGCCTTGAAAGTTATTGCCAAAATCTTGAGTTTAAATCCGGCTTACACTAAATAAAGCTCTATCATACGGACTTGGATAGTAAAAAAAAAACCTTTTAAAAGTGAATAAGATGTACTTGTAAAATTAAGCAGATTTTTGAAAAATTGGTTGTAAAGTTGTCTTGGGGAAATCAATTTTTTGAAAAGTTGATGTTAGTATTACAAATATTTTCTTTTTCAAAAAATTCAAGTAGCAACTATCTAACAATCATCGCACTTTAATAGCTCGGGTTCTTAAATGCAACTTTTCACCACAAAACTTTCTTAAAAAATAACCAAAAAGCTTGTAGCAAACATAGTCGTTGTTGCTTTTTGACTGTTTTCAGAAAAAGCAAAGTAAAAAAAACCTTTTAAAAGTGAATAAGATGTACTTGTAAATTCAGATTTTGAAAAATTGGTTGTAAAGTTGTCTTGGGGAAATCAATTTTTTGAAAAGTTGATGTTAGTATTACAAATATTTTCTTTTTCAAAAAATTCAAGTAGCAACTATCTAACAATCACCGCACTTTAATAGCTCATGTTCTTAAATGCAACTTTTCACCACAAAACTTTCTAAAAAATAACCAAAAAGCTTGTAGCAAACATAGTCGTTGTTGCTTTTTGACTGTTTTCAGAAAAAGCAAAGTAATCAAAAGTTGTCTCAAATGCACCATAAATGTTCATCACCATACATGCATGCATGAATCATGGATGCATTGATGGATGCATGGATCTAAAAAAAGCTTGGATCAATTAATTATTATTATATTAAAATGATTACATAATCATGTAATGCTTGTTAATTTCATGATGTATGAATATTAATCCAGTATATTGTAGTTGAATTTAGGCTAAATTTTTAAACTAAGTATGTTTTAAAATATAATTAGCGAAATAGGCATTAAAATAAATAAATTTAAAACTAGGCACAGTCGTCCATTTAAGTGGCTGGCGATACAATCGAGCGCCGTCGGCAGCTCGATAATTTAAAAAAATTTGTGGACCGTGGTATTTTGGCCGTATTAGAGTCGTCTGTTGTCTGAATTGAGCAAGCTTGGTATCGTTGCAATTGGCACAAAATTCCACACGACTTTCATGTAGATCGAAAAAGGTAATTTTGGCCTCTTGCGTAGCAGTTTTCGCCAATGCACGAAAAATATGCGGCGCAGTTTTGAAAAGTGTGACCAGACACGGTATTTTGGCCGTACCGGAGTCATTCGTTGTTGGAATTGAGCAAACTTAGTATAGTTGAAATCGGCACAAAATTCCTCACAACTTTCATGTTGACCAAAAAATGATATTGTGGCCCCTTGCATAGCAAATTTCGCCAATGCGTGAAAAATCAGTGGCGCAGTTTTGAATAGTGCGACAAGCCGCGGTACTTTGGCCATATCGAAGTCGTCCATTGTAGGAATTGAGCGAACTTGGCATTGGCATAAAATTCCCCACGACTTTCATGTTGACCAAAAAGGTGATTGTTGCTCCTTGCATAGCAGATTTGGCCAATCAAAAATCACTTCTGAATAGTCTTCACCATGTATTTTGCCATCGAGTTGTCCATTGGCAATTTAGCTCTATCGTTGGAATCGACACGAAATTCTCAAAAACTTTCATGTTGACACAGAGATGCAATTTTGGACCGTTATGCAGCAGATTTTGTGGATATATCTAGATTCAAAATAGCAATAGTGGATGGATTTACTTAGCATGTGGAATTTGACAGTTAAAGACATTAACAAAAAAATAATAGATGTGACAATCTCATTACAAAATTTGCAAGTTGAAACATCTACTCAGCATGATAAATGTAACATAGGAAATATACAACTTTGAAAAAATTATAGAGTAAAATACATCGAATAAACATAGAGTAACGATCGAAAACTAAAGTGCAGACATACACAATAACAAGAACTAACATCTTTATCATAACATAAGTAGGACAAAATAATAGTCTACCACAATCACAATAAGTCCTACGTAGATGATTTTGTGGACAAGTAGCTCTATTATGCCCAACATTTTTGCATAGTCCATATATTCTGTTACTTCACTGCACATTCTCATCCATTGTGTTGGTATATCTGCCTGCTGCCCTTCACCGCCGATATTCTGGTGCTAGTTCAATCGATTACGATCCACAAATATGATGGTCGTCAATACGTCGGAATAACATGGAATTGAGAGCATGCGTCGTGTACGGTTGCAGTGTATAATAGCGAAACGTCGCAGAATGACTCAAATGACGTTGCCCTAACACAGCAATAACATGCAAACATAGAATGTGAAGTAATTGGGGTTATCTGCATGTACAACTACAATTATCTTGTTCTTGCAATTCAACCTTAAATGACATTGAGGACATCAAACACACAAATTTATTTAAATTTATTCTTGTGGGCTCGGGCATCTCGCTTCACTCATTACTCTACCGCGCATGCGAATATCGAATCATTATGCCTGATCAGATCAAAAGCTATCTAAAAGCATTTGGTAAAAACTAATATAAGATTGTAATAAATTGATGTAATTAGAGCTTGTATCGGCAACCCACGTGTCCTCTTCAGCACACCATTAAAACACTCTGATGTGTTAGTCGTCATTGTGATCCGCCATCATTACTTAATGATCACTTCGCCACATCTCTTGCACGCATCCACTCAATAGCCTCTGCTTTGATATTCCTAATATCTGTAATGTAACGTCTGAAGGTGTGAATGTCAGTTGTATTACCCGCCACATACATCTTCTGACACACAAACTCAGCATCAAAAATTCTCATAGTTCTGTATGCCTTCTTGAAATTCTCTTTAAGATGGCATAAGCAGTGGTGGTGTTTAGCCCAAAAAAAAAATTTGCGACATCCACGTACTAAGCTTGAATGGCGAGATAATGCATAAATCGGTAGAGTACATATAAGCAGAATCAAGTCCTGTAATGTCCTAATAAACCAACCCCATGACTCATTGCACTCTGCTTCAACTATTACAAATGCTAGAAGATACAAGCCATTATTTGCATCAATATCAACTGCAGTAAAAAGAGTTCATCTATACCTTCCCAAAAGAAATGTACCGTCAAGACTCAAGACTGGTCTGTAAAATTGCCAACCGACTATAGATGACCCAAATGACTAGAATATGCGTTGAAAATGGCCAGATTCACTTGACTGAATGTGGTACATTGTGCCAGGCATAACTGCACATACAATAGTCATGAAGTGATCTGGTGAACGATATAACTCTTCCCAACTACCAAAAATAGCATGTATGGCCTTTCTATATGAATCTCAAGCTTTCATATAGGACACTCTAATGTTAAATTTTGATTCCATACCACTAATAATTCCCCTGGGCTTCAAATCCAACTAGTATCTAATGACAGATTGGATGTAGTAACTAATAAACTGTGAGGTGCACTGCCTGTGTCCGGTACTAAATATCGAATGAGAACATGTGTGTGGGGCTGTCATACTAGATATCCTCAGCACCACCAAGTCTCTTGCTCGCGAGCATGTAGGCGCCATGCATATCTAGAATGATTTATGTATGCAAAATAGTGAACCTCATCTTGTTAGAGTCATATATTACATATTCCATGTTATTTGTTATGGATCAACCCCGAGAAATTTAAGGTGCTTTTTGTCATGGAAACACATCCCCTCATTTAAGTCTGCTGAAATGAGATTCTCTTCTAGAAAAATAGAATCTGCTGAGAGGCCATCAAAATTCAATTGTTCATCTCATTCTTGTACTGTCTGGCAAGCCTGAATGTAATCATTACTACTGAACATGTGTTCTTCAACATTGTTTATTTTATTAGAGTAATCTCTTAGCAAATGACGTTCCCAGAGTTTGGACATTGTTCTACTCCAATGTTACATTCACTATTAGCTATGTCAGAACTCGTTGCGCTAGACATTATGTCGTAGCCCTCATCTTCAGTCGGTAAAAGTGCTACATGATCGTCATGGTATTCACTCATACTAGCAGAAGTTGAGACAATATGATGAACATGAATAGGAGATGCAATAACATCTCTCTCTTCAGTGTTGCGCATTATAATGCAGTGTATAAGATTAAAATGGAAAAGATTAATTAGATAATGACTTGAGGTATATACCTTCATCGAGGTCGATATGGTTCTTGTGATAGTGCATGTTGTGGGCGACTTCAATTGGATGAAATTCAACTCTAGTGAAATTATGAACTTCGCTATCTTCTGTTTGTTTCAACTCAATTTTGACGTATACAATTAGATGTTATATACTTGCTGCATTAATGACTAACTCACATACTTTGTCGTCATTTAATGGAGTAGCAATGAAACTGGCACCAACAAGAAATCTACATATGAGATTAATTCTAAAACTTGTCGAATCAACTTTCAGTAACTTCATGATTCGATTTTGTGTGCTTGTAAAATCAGCCCGTCATGAAACTTGTATAGGATGGTTTTTTTCACCAGTGTATGTAGGGAAGAAATCGTCACTAACACTGAGTTAGCCACCGTAATATAAACTAAACAAATTTTGTCTGAACTCATATTTGATTCTGAAAATATGTATTGGAGACAGAATGTTGAATAACACTTTAAATCAATCAATTCATAACTATGGATCATTAGACTCAATTTTGTTAAAGTAAAGACAACCAAAATGAATACCACTTAGAATTTCAAACCCCAAATCTTCTTTTTTCATTTTTGACATCTAATCAATTTATTCACAACATAAAACAAATTCCTAAACATACATATCCAACAACACATTCATAAACCATAAAATATAATTACACTCCAACAAAGTTACTTAATGCCAATAAGTAATTATAATAACTGATGTAACTAATAATTCTCTCAATCATCCATAAGCACAAAACAACACACGATACCTAAACATACAATCATATTCAATATTTAGAACACAAAAATAGTTACTTAAAATACACATAAACCACATAAATACATAAAATATTACTTTGCAAAATTATCGATGTACATTTCCCAAAATACCAAATCCAATAACACATCCCTAAAACTAAAACTTACATTTCTTTGCAAAATTTACATGTCCCCTAAATTATCATATGTACATTTTAAAATCTAAAGACGTGTTCCTCATTTTTTTGCAAAATTTATAGTTTCCCTAAAATATCAAATCCAACAACAAATGCCTAAACCCTAAAACTAACTAATCACATGATAAACTAAGTAATCAAATGTTAGAACACAAAATCAACATTACATTTGACTGAAATCAACATCACATAAAATCCACATAAAATCAAACTTAAATAAAATGGAGTTCCAAAAAATGCCTAAAAAAATTCTATCAAAAAAACTTAAATCCACTCCAAACTTTACTTAAATCATAACACTAGTTAATCACATAATACACTAAGTAATAATATGATAAAATACAAAAATTCAACATTATATTTGCTTATTTTTCACTTAAAAAGAAAAAAAGAGATCCAAAAAATACCAAAAAAAATCTCAAAACAGTCCGTTGAATGGACGATCGGTGGAGAGAGGCGGTTGGGCTTTGAGCGATTTCATGGGCAAAGGGGTGGCGGGGCGGCGTCTCAAGGAGGGGCTTCGGCGGAAGAAAAATCGAGATCGAGCTCTATCCCGATCTGATTTTTAAAAAAAATTTTAAAAATTTTTTAACAAGTATAATTTTAAATTTTTTTTTAATGCCTATTCCGCTAATTATAATATAAAATGTATTTAATTTAAAATTTTAGCCTTGAATTTATTATATTATGTTTGCTTCAATCATTATTTATTATATTTACCTTGTTCCCTAAATTTTGTTGATCTTTGTTAGACTCATGTTCAATAGAGTATTATTTTATATTTGTTGTTTTTGTTTTCTAAATTTAATGTGAAATGTTGAATATTTACAGAATCTTATTCTAACTTAAAAATTCAACCATTTTATAACATTTTATAATAATATCTTATTCAAACCTTTTTCGAATTATTTGCTAACGTTGATCGAAAAGTTTTTCCTATAAGAAGGATTAATGTTCAATTTAAGATTCGAACTATATTAATAACAAATCGAATCTATTTCTGTTTGAGCCGCTGGATCGTAATCGGACGGTAGATGCACAGCTTTGATCAGCTATATAGTGCTGGCTCGGTGCCTTCTTGAAAGCCCTAGAGAAGACCACCTTTCATTCCTCTCGCCGCTGCGGAGCTGATCGTTCGATTCCAAATCACAAAGTATGGTCTACGTTTAGTAAAGCTCCAATTTATGGTTTTTCTTTCTCAGATTCTCATTTCTTTCAAATATTTAACACTTCCATTTCCCTTTTTTGTTTGTTGTTTATCTCCTGCTTGAACTATGCTTGATTTTGGTAGTTCTAGATGTAATGACGTGTATTGCACTGTTGGGGCTGTAAACAACTTGGGAGACATTAATCATGGTGGAATTATGATACTCTAAAAGTTCCGCAGTTTTTTTATTGGTAAATGATCTCTGTTATCAGTTTTATATATGAAAAAGGATTCCATATACACGTAACTGGTGTTTACTGATTTGAAGTGGAACTCAAGATGTTAGAATTTGACGCGTCAAATAAACAACATGATGGATTTCCGAAAAAAAGATGCCAAGCAAGTGTAGGCATGTTGGTATCGACTCTCAGCGTGCAATTGTAGTTATTGTTTGCAATAATTTTGCGCAAAGGTTATGACATGGTGGAAAACTGCTTACGATTCAGTTGTATTTGTTGTACAAAGGATTCTTGGGGAAAGGTTATGGAATAAAGGAAGGCTAAGAAACGGCTTGTTTTAGAAATTTAGAAGTAGTTAACAGATCCAGCTTGTTTGAATTTAGATAGTGTTTCCTTTAGTTCAAATAATAATTTTGTAGATAGTAGTCAAACTATCATGTTATTAGTCATGTGGTGTGAATGCCTTACAAGAGCTTATTGTTTAATAATTGGAAGGGGAAAAAAATTATTGAATCATGTAATTGATTCAAGGAAGAAATCAAGCAGTTGATTTGATAATGGTATTTTTGTGTTTTCCTCCAAGATCAACGTATTGATGTTAGAACTACCTACATGGAGGGCAATCAGAATATTAGCGATAGTATGACAATTGCATTGTGGTGAGTGAAACTAAAAGCATCGTTAGGGGGCCATTGCTCTCAAGTCAAGTGCTCCTTGGTCCACCTCAAAGAACCTATGTTGACAAAAGTCATGTATCAATTAATCTATCACCTAGATCTCCAACAAATTATACTTTAATGTGAAAGCGATTTTGATCGATAACATGAGTTCCATCGACGTCCTCATTTACTCCACAATTCTTAGCCTATTAGAAAGATGCTTCAACCTAATATCAGTTCCTTTTATTGGTTCAATGATTTCCTTGTAAGAGTTTAGGATACCATTACACTTCTTAGTACACTCAGAAGTCTTTTTTGTAAATTGACTCATCTAATTCATTTATGGTTGTCAAGTCATAATCAACTTACAATGAGATATTAAGGAGACCTCACTTGTCTATATTTGATGGAGTTTTATAAATCCTCCATTTAAAAGGCCATGCTCCCATTTGCTATTAGTATTGGAGTTCTCAAGGGGAACTTTGGGAACTTGCAAGTAGCTTGCTCACATTGGGTTTGACTGGTACATTCACGATCCTTGGCGATCTTTGTATTGATAACTTCGACCATTGTGACAAAGACACATTACAAAAGCCTTCTCTTGTTGAAAGCTCACCTTGGTTCCACTCTCTGAAGAACACCCAATTCGAATAGTTCAAGTTGGGTTTTTCTTTTCCAAAAGGGAGCACTAAAATTATGTCAACTCCCTTCACTTTAACTAGTACATACTTGTTTGAAATTTTGTGGACATACTTGACATTTGATCTTGAGATCATTGTCCACTCCCTAAACCCTAAATGTTTGTCTCTTAAATTCCTCTTAGTTTTGATCAGCTTGTTGATGACATTTTTAGGACAATGGATGTTTAGTTCACGAAATGCTTATTTTGGTTAAAACCATATCATTATAATCACTGATTTTACATGCTGATGCCTCTTGAATAAGGTCATCAAGGATGTTATTAGGTACCATGATGGTATATGTTAATGGCATGCTAGTACAAAGTTTTGGCAAGTATCAATATATTCAATCATCAAAATGTCAAATCAGGCATCAGATGACAGTTTCACATATGTTTCATGTTATGAACTTTGCATTTCATTTTGAAGTTGCTTGAAGTTGAGGGCTCTGTGTGTGTGTGTGTTTTATGTCAATTAGATGGTGTGTCATCAATGTTATTAAAATGTCTTAAAAGACAAGTTTTAGGTAAAGTCATGATTGCTAAGTGTTATAAATTGAGGGCGTTAGTCTTTAGTTCATGTTTTGTACTTATTATAAGAAGCATGCTTCCATTTCATTCATATTCAGCTATGGTTTTTGCAACAATTCAGTAAGAGACATGATAATTTATTCTACTAACTCAAATCTCAATAAGAGACATTTTTTAACTTTTTGGTACTTGGTTGAAAGGAATATAATAAGTTTTGAAGTATTAAAAATACCCTGAAATCTGTTTCTTTGAAATTCAACAAAAATGATCATTTTCCTGTGACTCCTCCTGTGTCTTCTCCATCGTTGTCTCAACCTTTTCATCCACTGACACCATTCCAGATGTGTTCCCATGTTGAGCTTGAGGACATTGAGTCAAGCTCCATATCATCTGGCTATGATTCTATATTCAGTGCTCCTCTGTTTTCAACTCCAACTTCACTTTTTTCTATGGCTGTTCCTCCAGCTCTAATTTTAGATCCAACACCTCCATCTCTGGATCCAGCTCTAGGTCCCATTCAGCCTCCTACTATCTTATCTTTATTTTTTAAGTATGACATTTGACTTATTTCTAACCAAATTGCCAAACACTAAAAGAAAATCTCTTGTTTTAATTTTTTACAGTCAATCTAATAAATCTGTGAAATCAAAATCGAATATATTTAGTTTAAATTCATTCTTAAAATAAATGAAGCTTAAATACTTGCCCTAATATTAATGTTATTCATGGCAAAGGCATTTCTTACATTTGACTGGTATAGCTAATATTTAATTTGCTCAGAATGAAGGTGATTGCTGCTTATTTGCTTGCCGTCCTTGGTGGAAACTGCAACCCATCTGCTAATGATCTGAAGCATATCCTTGGATCAGGTTCACACTTTTTGTTTTCTTCAAGTGCTTTAAAGATCATTCTTCTTTTTATTTGATGTAGTATGCTGGAATTGCTCCCGGCTTGAATGTATTCTTTAAACACCTTCACATTTGTTCATCATTGGAAAATAAGAATATTAATCTGAAGTTTGCTGTGTATGTGGCCATAAACTTGAAGCACGGTGCTTACAACGAGTCTTTTGCAAAGTGTATTACTTTAACTGTATTTTTGCTTTAATGCCTCAGAAGCTTTGGGCAGAATAAGGTGCTGCCCGAGGGCCTTTGCTTAAGTGATGCTAGCTAGAAGCATTCATTTTGTTTATCTTTGGTATTTGGCTAGTAATTTTTTGTTTTACTTTTTACCCTCTTTTTCAAAATATGATGTGCACTATAAGTAGTTGCTCTGTAATGATTTTATTTATGTAGTCTTATTTTCTGTCAAATATATATATATATACATCTTCTTCAACTTTCTCTAGCTCTTGGCGTTGACATTAAATTTGTAATACTAATGTTATATAGAGTTATAAATCACAGTGAAATTTTTATTATTTATCTTAAGATGTCTTTACTTTTATTATTTAAAAATTCTAGTTCTTTCATTTTGTTTTTTTATATATGTTTTAAATAAATTTATGATTATATTTTTTACTATTCATAGACAGATGTGCGGTAAGTTATTGAAACTGCTTTTATATTTTATATAGAATTATGCATGTTAAACTTATTTTTAGAAAGAAGCATTAAAAGGTTTTATAAACAATCTATTAGCAATCCGAATTACCTTTTCAAATGAATGATGCATGATTAAATATCCTGAAAATGAAAACAATGTTAATGCATATTGACTACATTTTTTAAGAGAAACATTTGCGGTAATATTTTTCCCTGCTTATTGGCTCATGATTTATGCGTTGATTAAAACAAAACTATTTTATGCGTTTTTCTTTATATTTTCTCCTTTTTTAACAGAAAATTTCCTGTTATGACAGTTGGAGCTGATGCAGATGAAGACAGGATTCATTTTCTATTGTCCCAAGTTAAAGGCAAGGACATAACTGAGCTTATTGCATCCGGAAGGGAGAAATTTGCCTCTGTACCTTCTGGTGGTGGTGCTATTTCAGTGGCTGCACCTGCCGGAGTTGGAGCAGCTGCTCCTGCTGCTCCTGCAGCTGCAGAGACTAAAAAGGAGGAAAAAGTTGAAGAGAAGGAAGAATCAGATGACGTAAGAACTACTGTGCTTTTCGGTTTCTTTTTCAATTTTAAATTCTGTACATTAGCCTCATTCATGGTCCACATAAGTGAGGAGCAGTAATAGTTCTTCTAAGCATCGTCACCATAAGTGTGATCACTGTGTTATTCCATTAGATGACCCAATTAGTAGAGTAGATATATTAGATTTGACTTATGCTAATGTAGAAGTTGAGCTAAAAAGGCTTGGTTATAAAATATAAAAATGATCTTATTTTATTAATATTAAATGAAAATTATACATTTAATAGGACACAATGGAGAAGAATGATTCATTTAGTTGACCTCATGTAGTGGGATAAAAGGCTTGTTTAATGCAAATTATAGTGTACCTTCATTAAACAAATCTAATAAGTAATTTAAGCCTAAAGAGAGTTGTAAAACAATTTGTTTTGTTTTGCAGGACATGGGCTTCAGTTTGTTCGACTAATTGGTACGAAGCTCTTAAGGAATGTATTGTTGATGAAGCTCATCAGTTTTTTTTCAGCAATTGAACATGTTTTTTTTCAATCATGAGTTTTGACTAGTTTAATATTGTGATGGTTCTTTCGTAATGGCAGTTTGTATTTTGGTTTCAATTATAATAGGTGGATTATGTATTAAGTTTTTTCTTATTATCTTTTTGCACCTGGATAACTTGAAGTTGTTCCCTTTTTCGGTTCTCGGATAGACATTTTCTTGTGTTTTTATGAAATTATTATTCAGTTTTTGCGTCCAATTCTTCATGAAAATCCTGTTTGATGATTGAGTGCAGTGTTTGGCTCAAACCTAGCATTCAGTTATGTAAAAGCTTTCATTTGAGCCGAGCTGCCGAATATACTTGGCTTAGCCTTTTAAGAAATTTTGATTAGTATAGACTCCCATCATCATGATTGACCTTTGGCTACATTTTTATATGGTAACCTAGTTAGGATGATTGGATAATTTTGATGTGAGTTCTATATATATATATATATATACATTTTTCAATCTGATCAAGTTGGTTAGATATAATTAAGATTAGGGTTAATTTAAATTCTATTTGATGCGAGCTTGACTCTTTAGTTGGCTCAGTAAATTTGATTCATAATTTGATCGGAACAAGTAATTAATCAAAAGTTTAAACTATCTTAGACCTTCAATTCAAATGTATTATCTTAAGTGCCATGCCATTGTGCACACCTCTTTAACCGCTTATGTAACACCATTTCAAAATGATAAAAATTATATGGACGAGACTGGTAACACGAGAGATGTCAAGATGCTTAACTTTATTTAGATTAAGTATTCATAATTTTTTTAAAATTCTGTCTGTGACTATTGACATTGTGTTTATGCATCCACGTAGCGCATGAGACAAGTTCCAAGTCAATTTGGCTTATCTTAGCAAGCTTGAGTTCAAGCCATGTTGGCCTATCTTGGAGGATCACATTCAAGCCAAGTTCACAAAAGTAGTCCTCAAGGCACTGCTTTTTGAACCCCGATCGGAATATTCTGTTATAGAAACATGTTTTTCGGCCATAAAAATACTGGTGTTATATACCAATGGGCTATGAATCAAATCTTCAATAAACTCATCCATCATCAGGTAGAGTGCTATGTTGATGATCTAGTAGTCAAGAGTAGAGAAAATAATTTCTGAACGATTAAGATAATATAATTTCAAAATAAATCTCTTGAAGTGTGCATTTAGTAGCATAATATAACTTTTCAAATTCTACTAAAGTTTATGGTGACCATATTTAAAGGCATCATTTAGTTCTTCACAGCTTGTTCTTTGCTTATAACTCAATAAGTGTTCTCTGTATTTTTTAAGCATAAACTATCAATCTATGTTACAGCAATCACTAGTTAAGCCTTGCTATGTGATTTTAACCTTACTGCTCAAATACAATTGTTCATGCAAATGCTTTTGCCCTTAAAAGAACATTCAATCATTTGCATAAATTTCATATTTTTAGACAATCTAATGAAATATAAAGGATTCTCAGTCTATATTCTCTTTCATCCTCTTTTTCTTTTCAGTAACCATCTTTGTTATTAAGATTCTGGAGTTGCTTACGGATAAATTGTTTTGAACAAAGTTTGAATATGATTTGAGTGTATTCAAACATAGTTCACTTTATCATAGTACAACAAATTGCAATAACAATATTTATTGCATAACAAATTATAAACTATGTACACTACAGTGCAATTCTATAATTATAACATAATAGACTGCAAAGTCAATACATAAAGAGTGTAGTCACAATAGTTTTAACTAAATAGATATAATAAAATACAATTGAGTATCTATAATATAGCAAAGTGTAATTTAATAATCATATAAAATAAGTTAAAATAAAGATAGTTGTACAATAATTTAATTATTTTTTTGTTATTTAGTAATGGAAGTTGAAGATGGTGGCAACTCAGTTTTATAATAACATATTTATGACATGTTATTTTATATTAATCACACCTATATTGCATTGCATTTTATCTTATTTGTGTAGCCTTTCTAATATTGCTTTGGACTATTACTCTTTTACTTAGTAATGAGAGATAGCACAATAATATTGTTTATTCATCTCTTACCTCATCTAAAATGATTTTATTTTCCTAGACAAATAAATTTTAATTTTTTATTTATTTTTTAATATTTGCATGATGTAATTCTTACATACCTATTTTCTCTTTCTTATTTTCTAAAGAAATATGTGCAAAAAAATATACAAAAAATAATGTAATTTGATTATTAAAAAAAATAATATTACAAATATTCATATCTAATATGAATATATATAGGATAAAAACTTTCTCCAAATTATATAAATAGTAAAAGAAAATATTAAAGCAAAAGTCAAAAGAAAAGAATGTAAACTATAGACTATGATGGATGATTTTAAACTCCAAATATTTAAAAGTTATTTTAATTATATTTAAAAATAAGGAGATTTACAGCATAATCATTTAAAATCTTTTAATTTACAGCACAATCATCATATTCCATTTAAAAGCACAAAACAGTCACGGAAACTCTCTCCGTCTCTCGCTTGTTACTCCATCCCGTCTCCATCTCCCAGCCATCGCCTCTGTCTCTCGCACTTTACTCTGTCTTGTCTCCATGTCGACTTTCCTAAAGGGCATCGTAGAGTCCATCTCTTTCGACTTTCGTCGAGTGCATCACAGTTGAAGGTAGGTTAAAAATTTTTATTCTTCCTATAGTGCTTGATATGATATTTAAAATACTACTAGTCGAAGCACGAATCTTGATGCTAAAAGCAAGTTGATTAAACTAATGAGATCAAGCACTTAATCTTGGAAATTTTGGGATGTCGTTAAATCTAAATAACTCTCAAACATGGAATGTTTATATAAATCGAGTGTCTCGACGGGCCGGATCTAACGAGCCCAAGATCTCATAATTTTTACTTCATTTGAGCATTCAAATACACAAAATACATTATATGATCAAGGGAATCATCATGAGCCGTCGATGGAGATGAGTGGTTAGGATTTTGTATGTATTTATAGAGACGTCACTCCTCCAATCTATAAATAGCCCATTATTTCTCATATGAGAAGAGACCAAGCAAGAGAAAGGAGAGAGCTCTAAAGCTTAAAGATTTTCCAAGCACAATCGCCACCACTGACGTCGTTAACCACGGCCGCGGCCGACCGCCGCCGCCGCCTCGTCATCGTCTTCCATCATGATGACCTTCATCATCGGTCATGTCACCATCATCGCTACCACTTATACTATTGAACGTGATTACATAGTTGTTGTTCTCTTCATATGTAATCGTAATCTTGTTATCGGAAGATTCAAACAAATACATAAGATTTTCTAGCCTCGATTTTTCTTTCTTTTCGAGATTTTTCAGTAAAATTGAGCTTACTCTTTAAATATCTTGTGTTGATTTCACGTAATACAAACTTTCACTTACAGAATCGGTTAGCACGCATGCTTTTCGTAAACTGATTCATTATTTCATCTCAGATGACGTAACAAGATCAAAACCACCACCGAGGAGCATTTCAAGCTTTAAAGAGTGCAACGAAGAATGAAATTCATCAAACTGCTCATTCGATTTTTTTAAATCGGGGCAACTTAATCTCAAGACGCCATGTTAAGCATCTAATCGATTTCCCAAGAAACAAGTCAAAGTTTAAGGATATTTCAACATTGAGAAGAGATATATTTTGCAGATTTTCTAATCATACTCATGGAAAACAAGTCCAACATTAATGAGCAACTTCTACAAATTAAATGGATGTTTGATTCGATTATGTTAACGCCATCGAGCAAAGACTCGAAAATAACCAGATAGTCAACCCTGTGGACTTAAGCCTCTTCCACATGATTCCTCAACATCGACAAACAACCAATGTAAAAAATCCTCAGATTCAGAATCCATAGCTTTTAACGCCAGTAACATGACAAACAACTCGATGTCAAAATCAGATTCAATTCAACTTTTCATACAGTTAACGCCATCGCAACACCGACAAACAACGGATGTCAAAATTTGATTCAATTGACCTCTTCCCATAAGTTAACGCCATCGAGCAAAAGTCTCGACAAACAACCAGATAATAAAAGGTCCGGTGACCCACGCCTCTTTACGGTTAATGTTATCGGGTAACACATAAAACAACCGGATGGTCAAAATCTCGCCGACAATTCAACCTCTTCCATAGGATAACGCCATCGATCACACTCGACAAACAACCTCGATAGGTTAAAAATCCTCGGATTCAATTTGACCTCTTCATAGGGTTAACGCCAGGGTAACACCGACAAATAACCTCGATAGTCAAAATCCGCGATTCATCCTCTTCCATACAGTTAACGCCATCTGCACCGACAAACAACCTGGATAGGTGAAAAATTCTCGGCGGATTCAATTCAACCTCTTCCATATAAGTTAACGTCATCGAGCAAAGACTCTGACAAACAACCTTGGATAGGTCAAAAATCATTAACGGATTCAATTCGACCTCTTCCATACAGCACATCATCGTAACACCTCGACAAACAACCTCCGGATAGGTCAAACTCATCGGATTCAATTCAATCTCTTCCACATGGTTAACGCGTCATCGAGCAAAGACTCGAAAACAACAGGATAAGTCAAAAGGTCCGGTGGACTTCACTCTTCGAGGTTAACGCCATCGGGTAACACTCGACAAACAACCCGGATGGGTCAAAATCTCACGGATTAATTCAACCTCTTCTTAGCGGCAGCTAACGGTAACACTCGATAAACAACCTCGGATGGATCAAAATCGCCGGATTCATAACCTCTTCATGGTTAACGCCATCGAAGTCACACTAACAACCTCGATAGGTCAAAACCCCGTGCCGCTAACCACCGTGTCACCATCGACTACTATCCACCACCGCCACCGACCATCATCGGTAATTCGCGGTCACCATATCGCCGTAGTCGGCCATCTCGCCGACTACCGACGCTTAATCACTACCGATTACGCTGCCGCCACACCGGCTGCCAACCACTGCTACTGACCATATCGTAGTAATTTTGCGGACTACCATTCGCGGTCATCCCGCTGACTACTGACGCCATCGCTAATTGCTGATTGTTTCATTGTTGCCACACTACCTCTCGCAACCACGTTGCCGGCTACCGCTGCATTATCGCCGTGAATCTGTACCACCATCGTTGGTACCTGCCCATTATCGATTGCCGCACTGCTGACTACTGCCGCTGGCCGAATGCCACCTCGCTACCGCTAATCCATCGCCGGTCGGCTGACACATCCGGCATCTCCGCTTGTCACCACATCATCGCTGCCATCTCGCTAACATCGACGCCGGGCCACCGCCGTCATCATCGCCGGTTATCACGATCATCACTCCAAACTCGGTCCGAGGGGCTGACGATTCGAGAGAAACGGAGCTGCCAGATAACTATGCCTTGATCGCCTCAACCCGGTCGGTCCGACGAGGTCGGACACCTTCTTTCAAGAGAAAATGGAGCTGCCGAGAACTACGGGTCTTGATCGCCTCGAACCGGTTGGTCCGACGATTAGTTGACACCTCTTTCGAGGAAAATCGGAGCTCATATGAACTACGCTTTGATCGCTTCCAAACGGTCGGTCGAGGTTACACCTCTTCGAGGGAAAATTGGAGCTTTATGTATGAACTAGTGTCTTGATCGCCACCAACGGTGGTCCGGCGAGTTAATTAACGCTTCTTCGAGAGAAACGGAGCATTGCCATAACTACGGTCCTTGATCGCCTCAAACCCGCCGGTCACGAGGTTAGACACATCTTTCGAGAAAAGCGGAGCCTTGTCGTATGAACTACGGTCTTGATCACTGAACCCGGTTGGTCACGATGTCAGTTAACACCTCTTTCGAGGGAAAACTGGAGCCTTGCTATATGAACTACAGGTGTTGATCGCCTCCAAACGATATTCTCTCAAGAAGAAGAGAAGGTGTCTTCTCCCTTGGCCTTAAGGGGATTTTTATAGACCCCTATATGGGCAAAAATATCAAAAATCTCCAATAATCGCTCAAAATCGTTCAAATGCTTCAAAACGCGAACGAAAACGGTGAACGAGAATTGGCGGCATCGCTACTGGACCACGCCGGGTGCTCGCGGCGCTCCCACCGCTTCTCGCTCCGCGCGTTTCAGCATTCCGGTGACTCAAGGCCGTCCACTGCGTCGCTCGGCTATGGCACCTCGCTTCAACTCCGCCAAACGGCAGTTGCCAGCTACAGGACTCAGCCCGACCAGGTTAACCTGTCGACTGACTCAGGCCTCCCATGCGCCCAACCCACCGCCACTCGTTTCGCGACGCCACCTGAATCCGGCTCTGCGAGCACCTGTTTCGATTGGATGAGTCAGAACCAATTCGCGATAGATACTTACATGCATCTCAGATGCCTAGAGTCATAATCTTGTGCTCCTATGAAGATCTAGTCTCTCAAAATGTATAGTTAATGGTTCACTCTGGGATGTCAGTTAAATCTCTAAATAACTCTCAAACATGGAGTGTTTATAGTCAAATCGAGCGTCTCAACTAGATGGATCTAACGAGCCCAAGATCTCATAATTCTAACTTCATTTGAGCATTCAAATACACAAAATACAGCATATGATCAAGGGAATCATCATGAGCCCTCCGATGGAGAGGAGTGGTTTGGATTTTGCATGTATTTATAAAGACGCCACTCCTCCAATCTATAAATAGCCCCTCATTCCTCATATGAGAAGAGGCCAAGCAAGAGAGAGGAGATAGCTTTAAAGCTTGAAGATTCTCCAAGCACAATCCTGTCACTACTCGACAGTCGCCAACCACCGCCGGCGACCGCCGATCCTCACCGCCAATCTCGTCTCCATCATGACGACCTTCATCGTCAATCGATGTCCTCGTTCACCATTATCTGCTACCACTAACAACTATTACCACCAACGCTACATAGTTGTTGTTCTTCTCATATAATCGTAATCCCGTTATCGGAAGATTTTGTACTCAAACATATACATATTGGAAGATTTTCTGGCTAGGCGTGATTTTCCCTTTTCGATGTTTTTCACGTAAAATTCTGAGTTTTTTGTTCACTCTTTAAATATCTGTGTGTGTGCTGGATTTCACAACAAAGCTAAGGTGTAAACTTTCACTCTACCGCAATTAGTTTTCTAGCACGCAACAGTGCTGATGTACAAAGTAGATGTTAAAATTAGTATAATTTTGTGATGGATGAAAGTTATAGTAAATTTTATGTAAATTTTTGTAGGATTTTGAGCATTGCAAACCCTAAAGAGAACTACTTAGTATCTTCAACATTTATAATTTTTTTAACTACTTAAATCAATTTTGGATGTTTTGTATTGCTCAGCTTGCATTTTTGTTAAAATAGGAATTTTTTTTAGGATCTACAAAGTTACTAAGCCTTGTTTTGAAAGAAATTGTGGAATTACTTTAACGAATTGTAGTTTAAAATTCAATTAAGATTTCATTGTTCTTTTCCTTATTTGTACTAAGGTCAAAGTTTGTTGAACACGTAATAGTGAAATATTATGGTGAAAGAAAAATATAATTCTGTAAATTAATTATAATTTCAAAAAAATTCACCTTCTCATAAACTTCGAGGGACAATTGCAAGAAAAAAAATATTAGTTTCAGTTGTAATGTTATCTAAGAATTTTAGCAACTTTATGTATATTTTGAATTATTGTTAATTATATTTAACTTATTTATTTCAATTCATTATTATTTGCAATATCAAGGCAGTACGATATGAGCTCAAGTCAATCATTCGCACCTACAACTGCATTGTCCCCAATAATAATCAACTGTTTTGTAGATGCAATTTACAATGTGTTTTATATACTTGTCACAGAGGAGTAAATCGTGACAAAAATTTTATCGGTACCCATGAAATCAATCAAAAGGTGATTGTAAATTTTTTAAATGGGCAGACGAAGTTGAACCATCATTACAAGATATTTTGCGTATGTTAGAAGCTCACAATTAGATGGTTTGGAAGTACTTTGAGGAAATATTATTTTATTTCAAAGTTCTCGTCGGAGTTATCATATTTGTTGTTATATATTTTCCACATGTCTAAGATATCAATGTGTGGAAGTGTTAGAAGTGTTCATGAACTTATTGTTTACTAGTAGTTATGGTCTATTATATATGTTTCAATCGTGAAAGTGTTCTAAATAAATTATGGTTATGTAGTTTATTGCATAGTATTTGTTGTTGTTGTCGACTATATATTGTTGTAACCATTAATGTGTTTGTTATGAGAAGTTATCAGTTTCCCTTATGGCTAAGTGCATCTTTCTCTGATTTGTGTGTTTTTCATTATTACATTCGTTAACACTCATTTTTTTTAAGATAATGGTTTATTTTTAAGATGCGTCGAAATGATCTACAAATATTGTGACTATAAATATATCTGAATTAATTAATGTGTTAATTAATTTAGTCAATAAAAATCACACTATTGTAAATCCCCCATATATCTATTTATTGTGGTAGATCATAGATCTACCACTTCACCCCTAAAAAACCCAAGAGTAAGAGTGTCAGTATCATGGATAAAACATTCAAAACAAAATGCTAGAAGAAACATAACCCACAGAGATTACCATTCAAAATAATGAGTTATATATATATATATATATATATATATTAAAAAGGAGAGAATTTTATTGCCACAAAAAGGTACAAAGTCTTTAAATGGGATAAATCTCTAAACTATCGCTCAAAGAGCTACAATAAGCTTAAAGAGATAAATTCCCTACCTATTAATATCAAAAGCAAAAGAGAAAATAAAAAGAAAAATACCAACATTCCACATCATCACTTGGATCTTTTGAGAACAGCATAAACCACTTCCAAGATCCGAGAACCTAAAATAGATCCCTACATGATACTTAGAGAAAAGATAAGCACAATTAATTAAAACAAAAATAATCATAGATAAATAGCAAAGTAATAAGAGTTCCTGAACAGGCTCAAGCTCATTCAAGATTATCTCAAGGGGAAACAACATATGTGAGCATTTAATCTCCAATAGGAGAGTTACAATTGCATATATAGCTACCAGTCATAGAGAAAATAGAGAAAACATTACAATCCAACTTTGCTCGAAACCTTCAGCTAAAGAATAATAGCCACTAAAACTATAGAGTCTTCCACCAGATAATAGTAATCTAGAACTCTAGAAATTCAAGCCAAAAGGTAGAGATCATAGAACCCATTAAGCATCAGCCACCAAGGCAAAACAGCAGCCAAAAGGCATCCCCCATCCAACCAAAGCTAAACAGGAATCAAATCAACACCAGACAAAAGACCAGGCTTCTTGAATTGCCACTAACAAAGAACAAAAAATCGGCTATGAAAGCCACCCAACCAACCATAAACATCACAAAACCAAACTATCAGCATACAAAAAAAAAATAACAGGAGTGGCAATAGCGACAATCAACCCAATCCAATAATATCCATATAATAGAAAGCTAGAACTCTAGAAATCCAAGCCACAAGGAAGAGACCATAACACCAGAAAGCAGCAACCACCAAGGCAAAACAATAGCCCAAAAGCTAGCCCCATCCAGCCAAAGCAAAATAATAACAACCAACCCAATCCAACAATACCTAGATAATAATAATCTAGAACTCCAGAAACCCAAGCCATATGATAGAGATCATGTCACCTAGCAAGCAACAACCACCAAGGCAAAACAACAGCCAAAAGGTAGTTCCCATCCTTGAAAATATGCATTTGTATTAATTATTAAAAGGAGAATACAAGATTACAAAATGTAAAGCAAAAAAAGAAACTAGCTACATGTAGCCTGTAACCTATCCTCCTTCAAGATGACAAAAAGAGTGGAGGAATAGTGTGGCTATCTAAACTATGCCAAACAAAGTCAAGATTTGTAGTTGTATTTGCACAAAAATCTACTAATCTGTTGTTGCTTCTCTGTGTATGTAAAATGACGTGAAAGTTCATCAAAAAACTAATGTCAGGGCCTACCACCGGTCTGGTCTTCCAAGTTTCTTTGCTCATACTCTGCTTCAAGAAGTCCACAACACCACTGTTATCGCTTCAATGATGATACATTTGTACTCAAACATCCAAGGCTCAATGATGTGTTTAATGTAAAGCATGGCTTCAAGTTCCACTGATGTACTATCCTAGTGCTGAAACTAATGCCCCATAACTTTGATAAAGTTGCCAACCTCGTCACAAATAACCACTCCTAGGCTAGCCATGCTAGAGGAGAGGAGGGAGCCATCTACATTAGCCTTGAGCCAACTAGGAGGTGGAGGGACACCACAGATTTGGTTTGAACTGCCCATGGGGCCGGGTAATGTCCCATTGCTTCTGGAAGGAAAGAAAACTAGCATGGGAGAAGGACTCCATAATGTAAACATCAATTATCTTTGGTGTGTCGTGGGTCTTGGCATTCCTGCTGTGCCAAACTTGATCGATGATAACACAATAGCATTTAGCCCATCCCATAGTCTTTTGGTTGGATAGTGGAGAGAGCCTCAATCAGATCTTGGAAGCTACTGGAATTGGGGATGGAACAGCTCCAATTGGCCATGAAGAGTAAGACTTTGTTTGGTAAGGGCACAATGAATAGAGATGTGTTCTATGTCTTCATTTGCATTGTAACCCCACGGGCATAACATGTCCTCCTTCAACCCCCTATGAGCAAGCCAACAGTTGGTGGGCAACGCATCCCTAAGAATTCTCCACCAAAATAACTTTTCACGAGGAGCAAGCTTGAGGTTCACTAGCCTGTACCATCGATCTTTGTCTTTTAGAATTGGGCTTTGTAGACCAGTGAGGTAAGAGTCGATCCGAGAGGAATTCTACTCAAGGACGTCTCATCATTCGACAAATTTGAGGCAGCCCCCATCCAGCCAAAGCAAAACAGCAACATCCAACCAAATCCAACACTACCTAGATAACAGTAATCCAGAACTTTAGAAACCAAGCCATAATGTAGAGACCATAGCACCCAGCAAGTAGCAGCCACCAAGGCAAAACAGTGGCCAAAAGGCAGCCCCCATCTAGCCAAAGTAAAACAACAACAACAAACCAATCCAATAATACCTAGATAACAGTTACCCATAACTCCAGAAACCCAAGCCACAAGGTAAAGACCATAGCACCTCTAAGCAATAACCACCAAAGGCAAAACAATAGCCAAGACAACCCCCCATCCAACATAAGCAAAATATGAATCATATCAACACCAAATAAAAGATCAGGCTACCTGAACTGCCAACAACAAAGAACAAAAAACCAGCTAAGAAAGCCACCCAGCCAACCATAAACATCACCAAATTAACTACCATCATACAAAAAAAAAATAACAGGAGTAGCAACCCAACAATATCCATATAACAGAAAGCCAAAACTCTAGAAATCCAAGCTACAAGGTATAGACCATAGCACCCACCAAGCAGCAGCCACCCAACCAAAACAACACATAAAATACCTGCCATAAAGGATCATATATCATACCAGAAAACTAGAGAAGGGGAGGACATCCCAAGCACATTCAGAGAGGAAAGAAAATTCAGACAGAAGAAGGGTTTAGGTTTAAGATTGGGTAGTCCATTCCCAAAACAACATGGGTAAAAAACCTGAATAAATAAACTACCAAAAGAACACCAATGAAGGTTAAATACAACGTATAAACTAGGTAAAATCAATAAGGAATAATAATGGATCATAAACATTTGGCTCCAAAAAAAAATGTATGAATGGTATCAATTCGATCCAACATTAGTAAGTTCAAACTCCTCACATCTCATGAAGCTTCTTCCTAGCACCAAGGGTGATATATATTAGTTTGGATACATATAAGTCGATAATTATCGTCATTCTTAACTCGATCGATGGGGTTCTTGCATGTGTTTCAATGATGCCCCAACATCCACATCTCCCACACTTGTGCATCATCTTACTCTTCCTACTCTGAGTCTCCATAAAGCTTTTCATTCTCCTTTTTCTTGGTCGACCCCTTGGTCTCAATGCATTCGACACCACTAGATGAAGACCATCATATGGTGCTTTACATTGACTCCGTCCTTGTAGCATTGGAATTGCACCATCATAGGCCATCTAATATTTGCATAAATATTGCCAATGTCAAGTAAATGAAAAAATATATTTATTACAGAAAATAATACAATTATCTTGCTATATAAATGACAGTGTTGACCTCACTTTTGGAGTAAGCTTTCAACTTCTCTATCTTAGACGTAGGACTGCTCTAAACACTAAGAGTTTTTAGTCTTAAGACACTTCTAGTGATTAGGTGAACACTTAACCTAACAAGAGACTTAGAAGAAGATAGAAGGTTATGCCTTAGGGGTATTAGGAGGGCATGCCTATCTTATAGCATTGGAATTTCCTCCTTCAAATCAATGCCAAAATCCAATCATAAATTAAATCTTAAATCAATTCCAATTCAATTGATTTTCTCCAACCATAAATTAATTCCAAAAATCCAAATCATGAATCAATTCCAAATGATTGAAACCCATGATCAATTTCAAATCCAAAATCTTTTCTAAGCCCGTCCATTTGATTCTATTTTATGAACTTAGCTCAAATCAAATTCAAATCACTCCAAACTCAAAAGATTTTCTCATAACCCATTTATATTCTTATATTCATAAATATAAATGAAATATAAATTCAAATAACCAAAACTAAACTAAAATTCAAATCCAAATCCAACATAAATCTAACTTATACTTTTTCAAGTCAAATCCTTGAACTTAGCCAAATCATTCTCAAATTAATCCAAACCTTTTGGATTCTCTCTTCAAACAATCATTCCTTCAATCACATGCCTAAATATAAATATAAACTTCAATCATCAAACCAAAATCAAACTAACCCAAATCAAACCTATGTTCACTCTTTTGACTTAAAATTATCAAATGAACCAAAACTCATTTGACTCCAAATCACTTGTAATTGGATTTATATTTCTATCATAAGTTCATATGTGAGTTCAACCAAACTTGAATTAAGCCTTGATCAAGCCAATTGACCTATTTTGGCTCACTTGACCCAAAGTGACATAAAGCACTCTTTTGAGCCAAGTTCAATTCCAACCCAAATTGGATTGAACTAAGCACATCTAAGCCTCACATTGTGAGCAACAATCATCATAGGATGATCAATCACTCAAATTAGGTCAAACCGAGTCAAACCTAGCCTTTGACCAAGTCAACTTAGCCCAAATGGAACATAAACAAGCCAAAATTCACCATAAGCTAAATTGATTGAAATCATTGATCTAAATTAATCTATAATCAATGATTGAACTTGACAAAACTATCAATTAAGCTAAACCTAATTAGCCACTTGACCTAAGTTAACCCAAATTGACCTAAAAAATTAAAATGGGTCAAATCTTAATCTAAATCATATTGATTGCAACCAATGGGTCAAATTAATTCTAAATCACTTGTTGAACTTGACCAATTGACCAACTAGACTTAACCTAGCCCAGTTGATCATGAACCCAACTTAACTTAAAAGTCAAATCGACTTAAAATCAAACCAAACCAAAATTAATTGAAACCAAAGCTTGCAAAACATTTCAAATGATCAACTAAGCCTAAACCAACCCTTGACCTAACCTAACTGGGTCAAATTGGTCAAATTGGTCAACTTAACTCATTTGACCTAAATGAACCTAAATCAACCAAAACTAAATATAATCAAATTGAACCAAACCAATGATACCAATAGGCTCCAAATGATCATTTGAACTTGACATAACTCATAGTTTGACATAATTTGACCAATTGGTCAACCTAACCTAATTTGACCCAACTTGACCTAAATGAGTCAAGTTGAATCAATTCATACCAAATGAACTCCAAATCACTTGAAATTTGGCCCAACCCACTTTTGAATCATTTCAAATCCGCCCAAATCAAAATCAAGGCCAAATGACCACTTTACCCTAGGTCAAAGGGTATCATATGACCAAATTCATTTGGAATTTGATCATATTCTTTCTCAAGGCCACTTAGCATCCTTTTAGTGGTCCACTTGGACACCAAGAGAGGTGGTGAACATGACCCAATGACCTTGAGTCAGCCATGACCTAACCCAAGGACAAACTGACCCCTCTAGTGGGAATTGGACACTTGGATCACCCAATGCACTCACCTAGCACATAGACTCACTCTCCTTCCCTCCACTACCTAAAATGAATCACATGGGATGCTAAACAGCCCAAACCGTGAACTCAAACTCCTCCATTGATAAAAAATGACAACTCTACTCTTCTCCATCCGATTCAAGGAGGGGGAGATATACTCACCCTCATTCCCACTCAAATGAGAAGCACTGAATTTGATTGAGCTTTATGAATAAACCAAGCATCCCTAAGCTTCTTAAGGCCATTTCCAAGCTTCTTGATTTCTCCTTCTGGTTTTACTCAAAGCCAAAATAGGGGAGGTGAAGTGAAGATCCAACCCATCCAATTCTCCACCAAACCCAAATTAATCTTGTAAGCACCATCAAGTGACATCGTCGAGCTCAAACAAGTTGTTTCCCACCAAGCCGTAGGAAGATGACTTTGATCAAAGCCGATTTCCATTGAATGGGAGCTTGGTCAACCGAGTCATCCACTTCAAATCAAGACTTAAAACTTTTAACAGGGCTTCGTCTCTACTAGATGAAGCTATCTCCTCAGTTGGAAGCAATGGTGAAAGCCTCTGACGAGGTATTGCTCAAAACTGATCTTAGGATAAAAATTGATTGCTCATTTTTGAATGAAATTGTAATCTCATTAGATCTTGATCGTTGGATACATTGCTTGTGCTTCCCCGAAGGTGTGGGGTGAGTTTGAACTCCATCCGAGCTCGGGTGAACTCGAGGGACAATCAATGGATGGCATCCGTCTCTCGGAGGAGACAAATCACACACCGTCCATTCCGCATGATTGGAATGGATGGTTGTGATTAAATCAAGATAGATCTTCCTCTGATTTAAGCCTAAACTATAGGATTAATCACGGCCATCCGATTTTAGATCGGACGGCCCGTGGAGAAAGCACGTCTGCCGCCTGCCGACTCAGCCACGTATGTGACAACTTAACCTATCCCATCGCGCCACGTGGAAAGCGTGCCGCGTCAGCCATCACGTGGCCCGATAGGATTAGAGGGGTTAATTAGCCTTAATTAATTCATTTTTAATGATAAAACTTTCTAAAATCATAACTAATTGTAAAAATTTCAAAAAAAAATACAAACTCAAGTTCATTTTAAAGATAATTTAGAGAAAAATAATAAAAAATTAAAATTAATTAATTTTTACTAGTTGTTTTAACTCAATTTGGGCTTTATTGAAAATATAATTAGGCTAATTACTCCTTAATTATTTCAGTAACTAATTCCAAACTCCTTAAGGTTGATTAGTTGGAAGACCTCTGCCTCCCATGATTTTCTTGAAATTTATTATTGGATTAATTAGGAGAATTGCTAGTTTCATCCTAATTACTTTCTTAATTAATTAAATGTTTAATTAACCTATTAAATAGTAATAAATTCATTAATTAAGCTTGTTAATCATCATGAAACAGTGAATATATTTAGGGAATGAGATTAGGATTTCTTTTCCAATCTTTTCACTTAAGTTCATTCATTTGGATAAACACTTAATTAATTTATAATTTGATTAGTGACTCAATCACTTCATTAAATGGATTAATTAACCAAACTCAAAATCAAATTATTCCAGAACTTAATCACTTAATCTTAGGTAGATTCTTAGGTTTTCAATAACCTAAAATACTTCAAAAAAAATTATAATCAAACTACATGTGTAAGATGGTTATGAAAGTACTTAATTAATCAATAATTATGAACTAATTGCATTAGGCCCCTTTATTTCTTAGGTGCATTACTGATTTAAATTTTATATGGTTGCATATCATATGTTGGCTCATAATTGTTTGGTTAATTATATTAAAGTGGAATAAGTGATAATTAATGGATTTAATTCACGCATAAGCCTAAACAAAACATAAATTCAACCTAATTGTTCTAAAATTTAAACTAAACTAATTCACATATGGAGGAAATGGGTTAGGACCAGCAAACTCTTTTCACATTTTCTAAGTCAAATCAAATTCAAAATAAAAATCTCCTTAAAGAATTTGATTCACTTTAAATGATCTTATTTTATAGAATTATCTTTATAAATTAATTAGGGTGAATGAAGTCATATGCTTACATCACTTTATTTCTTTCAAAGCATTCTAAATATTATTTATCATATAAAATCATGCATTCATATCTTTTTGAAAAATCAATTAAATAAAATATTTTCTTTTATGTCAAATTGTATATTTTGGCTAAAGTTAGAATATGAGTGGCTATTATCACTATTAAATCAAAAATTATTTTTAAAACTTATAAATCAAATATTATGAATGAAGTGATGCTACTTATAAGTATTTATAAGCTTGCATGTGATTATAGTATAAGATGTATTTTTATGTTGTTTTCTTTTCTTCTCTTAACATAGACTTGCATAGAATTTGCAAAGTGTATAATTCATCTGAAAAGAATACAACACTTGTTTAAATCTATTTCTATGCACTCCTATGTTATGACTTAAGAAGGATCCTCACATTATACATGTAAATTATACAACCAAATCAAATATAAAAATCTTTTGCATGATTCTTCATCCATTTATTTCTTTTTGTACATTTATATGTATTTAAGAAAAGTGGTATATCACCGACATCCAGTGAGGCTTTAAGCTAAGTAGTCTTGTACGCCCGGTGTAGAAAATAATGGCGTCGTACTCACTTATGTTTTTTATACATGTGAATGTGCATTTTGTTAAAGGATGAAAAATCTTCCTTTTTCTACATAACAAAAACATGCATTAATGGAACATCCAAAATTTCAAATCATATCTCTTAGCATTTATCATCAAAGTGTGTTAAAATTTGCATTGCATGTATAACTATGCTTAGGATCATTCATATGCATGATATGCATGGTGAAAATAAATAAATTATTATGTGTCATGTGATAGTAATTCATCTTAATTAATCTTAAGATATCTTTCTTATTGAATAGGCTATTTAGAACAAATCTAAATTTAGAATAATTAAAATACATAATAAAATATTCACTAAAGAAAAATCATTAATGAAGCTATCTTAAAAACTACTTAAGATAGGGGTGAAAGTGAAGTTCTATTCTCTTTTATTCTCTTTACAATATTCAGTAACTAAGTATTGGTTCATTCAAATCAAATCAAATCATCAACTAAAATTGATAAATCAACTAAATCACTTAAAATGAAATCACCCTCTAAGTTGAATCCTTCACACTTAGAAAATCTCAACCTTAAAGCCTAACTAAGACATGCCACACAAGCCTTAAATAACGCACACATTAGGCTAAGTCACCATTTATAGCTCTATGTTAAGGCGGTGCATGATTTGATGTCTGATTTTATTTTACGATGTAATCTTTTTAGACTGGATGTTAGGGTGCATATGCTTAGTCTGGATGTTAGGCCGATATTAGCCTAATTATGCTTTGTGCAGGGGGTTGTGTTTAAGGGGCACTGTAATAAAAATATAAATATTTTTATTGTGCAAGTTGCTTATACCCCTAAGCATAACCCAAATTAGAACATGAGGACTTGGTTACCCATGTATGGGGTGCTAAGTCCAAATTATTCATATAACTATTTGGTTGTGTGGTATGTTTAGCTAATATCTATTTTGTAGGTTTAGTTAAATTTATCTTTCCTATTTTGATGTAATTTTTGCAATTAAGATTTGAGAATTAAGATGAACATTGGTCATAAAACTATATCTTATGTACCATGTAAGCCTTGGAACAAACCACATCCCAAGTCAAAATGAAAAAAAAGAAAGAAATGAGGAAAAAAAATGAAGAATGAAGACCATCATAACATGAATTCTTTCTAAATTATAATTATTGATTTGTAATCTGGGTTGCAAAAGGTAGAGCTCGGCTACCCATTTTCCATTTCGAGTTTGTGCGGTGGAGCCCGACCACATCGACCTCTTATTTTTTGTGTTAATTTTATAAATTGATTGATGCTTTGTTTATTATTGCGCAATTAGGATGACATGATTTTCCTAGTTTCTTAATTGTTTGATGGTTGTTGAATGACCTGGATATGATTAGATCCTCAAGAGAAAATAAATTTTCTATCTAATTAATCAACTCAAGATTAAAATTAAATAACTCATAACCTCACTTAAAGCCTATGACATAAATCAAAATAATAAAAGATTTAGCAACCTCTTAGCTGGATG
The DNA here is from genome assembly GCA_021442155.1 of Cymbidium sinense. Lineage (NCBI taxonomy): Eukaryota > Viridiplantae > Streptophyta > Magnoliopsida > Asparagales > Orchidaceae > Cymbidium > Cymbidium sinense. Next base: position 13,330,387 of record CM038221.1, on the reverse strand, counting down.
TTATATGTCTCACATCATGCATAAATCATATTGCCTCACTTTACAAATGGAGGACTTCCACCTTTGCTAAAGAAAATGACTTGACCTTTGAGAGCCATAGTGAAAACACACCTCATTCTTTCTGATTTGGCCCATAACTAATTTTTCATGCATTAGGTATACGAAATCTCATAGTCTATGTCAAATAAAAAATATCTAAAATCAAAATAAAACTTAACAAAATTTGCATTAGTTTAAGTCATTATTCATGACCTTCATGTTCTAGTCTCTTAGGGAGTGTGTTTAAGGACATAGTCTCTTTTCTAAATAAATAATAGCTTAGTCATCTTGCAAAGCATAAGACTTGCCTACATGTATTTAAAATCGTTTGTCTTAGATTTAGGTCATGTCTTGGCCCTCACCAAAGCTCCCTAGATTTAGGATATGAGATTGTTGTTTTCTTTTACAAGCATAAATCCTCACCTCTTAGGCATTTTCACGATCTTGTGTTGTGGAAATTGTAAGCCTTAGATTTCTAATAAAAATTCAACTCAAATAATTAACTCTCCTCAAATTTCAAAAATATAAAGCCCAATCATATGATAGTTTGTGATGCTCAATAGGTTTCCTAGTATCATGAGCATCACCTACTCTTCTCCTTTTGGTTTCGATAAACTCTCTTTTGATCAATCACACTTGATTCTCCAAAAATAATCAATTTATTGATAGTCTATATTTGAAACTTTTGGAGACAATGATCATTTACCTTAATCGAGAGTACTCTTAAGGAATATCATTCTTAATGTAATTAACTACGGGGCTTACCTCCATAGGGAACTTAACAAATCCAGTTTAAAATAAACTCTGCTTTGCTTTTCCATGTAAAGTATGGTAATGATCTCTGGTACATTCGAAGACTCATTGTCCTTAGGAGTCCTTATTAGGTGATTATGTCCATTGTAGGATGGTGACTTCTCTCTCGAGATAATACATTATTCCTCAATGTCGCACCTGATCACCCTAATGAGTACATCTGGGATCGTGGTATCCCAACTATAATTCTCAGCATTCCCAAATGTTGAAAATAAAAATAATAATAATAAACACCACAACCAGTGTGTAAGATCTTTCATGGCAATGAAAACAAGTGCATGAATACAAGGTAGTTCGACCATTTACCAAAATCTACAACTGCATTTCTTATTCTCTATATCTACTTCATGTCTTGCATCATGCTCTTCAACCTTGACCTTACTAGTTGTTGATTGCCTGATAATAAAATGTATCTTTCTTGTAGTTGCTTCTCTAATGTGCTCTTTAGCAGTACAAACTAAGATACATTGTCACTTATTTGCCATTACTTTATGTTCTAACCTTTACTCCATAATCATACTTCTAATTTTGTCAACTAAATCCACAATAGTTTATCTCTTGCCTCTTCAATCGAAGAGTTAAAAGATTCAAACATATTATTCATATTTATTTGATTTTTAATTTCAGAATCAAACTGACATTTGGACCATTTATATTGGAATAGTGGTCAAATAAGCATGAAGTTGAGGGCTCATTTTAGATAGCTCAAATAATTTATCATCAAAATCATATACTATAAGTGTTTGTGGTAAAACCATAATATATTTCAAATTTTGGGCTTCTATGACAATGATAGTACTTATTTATATTTTTCCATAGATGACACATGCAAATCCTATGTTATGTAGTGGAAAATACACATATGATTGTCTCACCCATTCCTTTCTCCATATATGAAATAAAAGCTAAAGGATTAACCTCACACCCAAAATATGTAGCCAGATTAGATAAAAAACTATTGCCATGATCTCTTAGATTCAAGCTCCACAACTACAAATGCTAATATAAATAGTCCATTATTACCATCAAGAGTATTTATAGAAAGCAACACCCTAGATATTTAGACTTAAGATGGCAAGCATCAATGCCCATAAGATGCTTGCAACCAACGAGGAATCCATCAATACACACCTTGAAACTAATGTATAATCTCTCAAATGAGTTATCCTTATAATTATACTGAAATATGATGAGAACCAGGATTTCTTTCTACAAGCTCTACTCTCAATACAGGAACCCAAGTGTAATTATCTTCAATTGATTCAAAAATATTCTCCCAAGCTAATTGCCATGATCGCCACAATTTTATATATGGTAATGATAATCCATACTTAGTTTCTAAATTATTCTTTAGTTATTTTGGAGGTATGTCTGGATATTTTTTCATCAATTCTTATATTTTATGAGCCACCCAATTAGCTATTGCCTACCTATTACCAACTCTGTTAACGCCTAGACATATATGTAAAGTTTCTAATTTTCTTAGTTCGATTGTTTTACCAACAGCACACACTGAAGCTTGTACTCTCCACGGGCATCTAACATAAGAACAAGTTACAATAATCTTCTTCTATCACTAGCTTTAAACTTTATACCAAAATTGTCAGCAATAGACTTAGATCGAAGAAATTACTACAAACTCTCAAAGAGATATCATGAACAGTTTGGCTTAAAGAGTGATCATTAGTATATGGACCAAGCTCATCTATAGATATGTCAGTATTAGTAAGGCTAAAATAATGTTCGTCTAGTATTAAAGAAGGATAAAAAACATTCGTATTTTAAAAATTTAACAAATCATCTCCATCACGTGACATGATTTCGATCTCTGCAATACAAATATGATTTAGAATAAAGAGGTTAAAAGAAATGTCAATATTTCTCTTTATAGTCCTGTTTCTTATGCCACCAAAAAATATCTTTTATTTAAAAAAAATCTTATATTTATCTTGTTTTGTATGCCACCAAAAATTACCTTAACGGAGGGATCGGCTTAGTAGCAAGGTGACAACAAAGAAAATAATGGAGAGCTTCACGTGTGGGAAGGAGGCAACTGTAGACAATCGATAGAGGGGCTCCACACAGAGATTTTTCACGCGATCAAGAGGGAACGATAAAGGGGGCTTTTGCATGAAAAATGACAAAATGACGAGTGAATGACCTACCACGTAGACTGGATGGAGTAACTTGATGAAAGCAGCAGAGATCTCTCAAGGATGCCCTTTTAATGTAGATACACCAAGATAGGGAGCAATACGTAATGCTTTTAAATGGAATAGAATGGTTAGTTTGTAAATAAAAAAGTTTGGGTAGTTGTGCTGTAAATTTAAAAGGTTTTAAGTGTTTGTGCTTTAAATTCCCCTTAAAAATATGAATTTATTTAAAAAATAAAAATATATTTAAAAAAAAGGTAAAAATAAAAAATTTATCAATAGTCCCTTAGTTATATATATATATACATATATATATATATATATATATATATATATATATATATATATATATATATATATATATATATATATATATATATATAACTTAAAACTATATTTACTTATATAACAATTTAATCTCTAAATCATAATAAAAATATTATTAATAAGTAAATTCTATTTCAATGTATATATTTTAATACGAGTTAGATATTAAAATTTTATAAAAATAAGTATCAAAATTAAAATATAAAATATATAATTGCTAGAATATATGCACATAAATTATCCCCTCCCAAATCCTGGCCCTTAACCTAAACCCCTCTAAAAAAAACCCTAGGTTGCTATAGCGAACATCTTCGAGCTATCTTCCGTTCCCGCCAGCCTCGTCGATCTCTGGTCTTCTCCTGCCTTTACCGCTCGATTCTAGCACCTCTTTCAAGGCTGCGGGTTCACTCGGCTCAAACTAATCGCCTTCGTCTATGCTCTTATCCACTCCCTAAGTGAGGGGAGGAAAGAGATGTCGTCAGACGAGGAAACGGCTAAGCTATTCCGCATTTGGAAGACGACACTGGAGATGCTTAGGGACCGTGGTTTCATTGTTCTTGATTCGGACATCAAAATGAGCTTGCGAGAATTCATTGACAAGTTCGGCGAGAATTTCAAACGGGAGAACCTTGACATGTTCAAGACCAAGAAAGATGACCCTAACGATGGGGTATTCCTCGTTTGCTCACCGTTTTTTCTTTTGTATTTTTTTTAATAAAAGCATGAAAAGGAAGAAGGGCAAAGAACGAGGGCAACAGATAACAGTATTGCAATAGCTTAATTTTTGTAATTTATTTATAAGATTATCATCCATGTCAACCGCTTAATTGCAAACAGAAAAATACTTCTTTGAGGGTTTATAGACATAAACCTGTATTTTTGTTATTGGATGCCAGGATAGCAGAAATGACCACTTTATTGCTAAATAAAGTCTCTAAGGCGTGTGCTACTTCTATTAAAATGTTTGCCTTTAGTTGATTTGACGCATAGCTTAATAGGCAAGTTTCTAAATCAAGAAAAAGGTGATTAGTTAGTGATTGGAGTGGGATGAGTGGACTTACTATGGGGAGGGAGGTTGTGGGAAGTATAATTCCTCTTTAGAGGTACAATTGATGAATTAATAATTAAAACATGTTACTGTTTGTCATGACTGCTTAACATTATTGCATTGTACTCTGGTGTGCTTCAAATCAGCACTATAAACAATGTTGTATTGTACTTACCACTGACATTTCAAAATGCAAGTTGCCTAGCTTAATCTTAACAGTAGGTTTGTGGTTCCTGTATGGAACCAAAGCATTCTGGATAAAGTTGGAAAGTTCATTTTTAATTATGATTTTAAAGTTCTCATGTAGATCATATCTTCAGTTACTACACAATATTTATACAAGGGATTTGGGCATTATGCTGGTTAGCACTTAAGGTCTGTCTTCTTTTGTAGTTGACTTGATTGAGGGAAGAGCTGATAGATTTTGATTTTGTTCTTGCTTATTAGCTAATTTGCTCTCACACTTCTTTTTTTATAACAAAAATAATCAAATAAGAATCTTCTGAGCTATATTATTTTGTGATTGCCATTTTTCTCACTACTTAATGGTGTTGGTCTGCATCACATGAAAGCCTGATTTTGTCAATACTACATTGCTGAGCATGCACATAATCCATCAATGTAACTGCTTTTATTTTGTTATTATACAAAATAATCTCACCTAGAGCTTTTGATGTAGATGCTTGGCTTGTTGTATGCAAGCCGAGGATTGAAATTTTGATAATATTCTCTATTCATTTTTCTTATTGAGTTTGATCTGTAATCAAGCTTACATAATTATATGTGAGATGCGAACTATTTTTATAGATAACCTTATAATCGAACATATAGGACCATAGATATTCATAGTTTATCAAATTCTGCATGGCTTAGTCAATGTTAATTTTGATGTTTTGGGAAATTAATTTTTAATAAGAAGTAATAAAATTTCATCTAAATCATCGTACTATCTACTCAATAAACTTTCATTATACTTATATTGTGGACTTCATTACTCACGTTAATGAAGAATATGAAAGTTATGGCCCATTCCTTGACATGGTAATTGATGACATCGTTGTGTCTCCGTGAGCTTCAACTTAGGTTTATACTGTGGCAAAATTTCTGTAGCAAGTCCTGTTCTACCTCAAAAAGTGTCTCTAGTAGAATGCCTCACAACGATGTGAGACATAGGTGGCTAGGTCTTTAGGCATTATGATTTCTTTAAATTTTGTTTGGATTTATTGGGCATGAGAGCGATTTAGTTTAAATATAAAGGCTGCAAGGAGCCCCAATGCTTCCATTTAGATGTTTTTGGAGTGTATTGGTGCTTTAAACATTTTCAAGCACGTGGAGAGTCACTAGTGGCTTGCATGGACTAAGGATTTTCTTACATGATTCCCACATAAATAAAAAATGTGCTGATGTAGCTTTGTGTTAAACATCATAGAATCACTGCTACACCGATTGGGGCTAAGTCATATTTTTCTTTTTACCAGTAAATATATGATTTATTTTTCTTAGACTTTTCTTTCAAAATATGCTGTTGATGTTTGAACTGCTTTTCCTTTCAAGAATTGTTTTAACATTTTTGTTTTTGTGCATGTGATAAAGTCATTATTCAATGGATCTGAATCTTTTTTCATCAATAAAGCCATGAATCAATAATGTACTAAAATTTAAAAGAAATTTTAGAATTTCGAATAGTAGTGCATATGTTGATTATTATACTATTTATTTTAGATGAGCTTATTGCTGATTCTTCAAGATCACATTGTCCTTTAATCCTTTGAAGTGCCATCCATTGTTTGGTGATCCATAGCCAATGGAAAATGATGTTTACTTTAGGTTTATTTTGTAGTGGGGAATTGTTGTCATCATAAATTTTTTAATTTTAAATTCATCATGGATCCAAATTATTTTATATTATCTAGACTTCATTGTCTTATTAAGATTGCTATAGTCATTGTTGTTAAATTGGTGAGCAATTTGTTATTAGTTTATTAATATTTTGACCTTTCTCATATCTCTAATTTAGGAATTTTAAATCCTATATAACAATTTATGGCTTGAATAAAATTCTTGTTATGGATGTTGGGACTCTTCATTTTTTTTTTGAGAATTTGTTAGTTAATCGAATGTGATATTTGAAAAGCTTCAGGAGTGTTTAACTACTATTATAGGCATGATATTTTGGCTTATTCTTTTATTTTATTAACCTGCTTATCATTTTCATTTTCTTTTTTTACCATTTTTAGTTTATTTTCAAGGTCATTGTGTCATATCTATCCAAAAGTAAAGGGAAAAAAAACATTTTAGCCTGTTTTGCAGGAAACTGGTTGATGTTGACCCAAATTTCAGATATCAGCTAATATTGCATCGCTTGAAAGGTTGCAGTCACCTTTCCCTTCTTGCAAGTTGTTGTCACTCTTAGTCACAGGTTGTCATTGAGAGCCAATGGGGGGCAGTCTGGATGCAGCTTTGCTACATGCAGGTGCATGTCTGATTGACCACCAGCTCCATGAGATGCTGAGATTGTTGGATGAATGATATGAGCATATGTGGTCCATAGAAATCTTTTATCATTATTTTTCTTCTTTAAAAAAAATTAATGCTTCTTTCATTATTGACTTAAAAACTTTAAATATGAAATATTGTTTATGTTTCTTAAATGTATTTAGTTGGAGTTTATTCTACTTATTTTACAGTGTAAATGAAACTAAAAATTGATGAAATTGAAGTCAAAAACAAGTTTTATGGGTGTGACTTAAGGATGATTTTAACTATTAGTTCCATGAAATTTTTAAGTGGTTGTCCTATTTCCAGCTTTATTTTGCACTTTTTAGATGTTGTGTCAACAACTTTTTCATTCTGATTGTCAGTTCAAATTGATTTTGTAGCTTGAGCGAAACTAGCAAAAGCTATATTTTTTTCTGAAAAAAAGGAATTTGATATCATCTTTCTTGATTCAATTGATGGTTGCCTTAAAAAATTGTTGGGTTAGTTGGTCATGGTTTGAATATAACTATTATTCATTAATGTTGTATACTTCATTCCCTTCCTAAAGTTCGAACTGAGGCCTCATGCAATCGATGCACTCACCCTTTGACGGATTAATTGAAGGACATCATTTTTTAAATTTTAAATGATTAAAAGATTAAACAATGTTCCCTAATTTTTGAATGCAAACGCAAACCACTTAACTGATTTGACTTGTAATAACTGCCTGAAACTGTTCATTTGTTAGATCTCTTTTCAATATAATTCACGTGTCTTTTATCTTAAGATAACTTATTTCAGGTACCTTATTTTCAGCAGGAATTCTTTATATTTGTTTTCAGTCATTCTGTAAACTTCTTTCTTATTTATGTACGTAATTCCTGTTTGCAGATATTTGTGTTCTTTCCAAATGAACCAAAGCTAAATGTCAAGATAACTAAACGATATGCTGAACGGATGAGAACAGAGAATGTATTAAGAGGAATCATCGTTGTCAAAGACGCTCCTACTCCTGTTGCGAAACGTGCAATTGAAGATCTTTCTCAGAAATACTACATTGAGGTTTTCTTGGTAAGACTTTTGTTTCTTTATTTTTTTCATGCATTTAAGTGTTTCTTTTTTTAATCCGAGTCCACCTTTGAAAGCATTAAACATATTTTTAAATATTTTAATACATTTCTAAATTGCTTGCAGGATGCAGAGTTGCTGGTAAATGTTAACAACCATATGCTTGTTCCAAAACATGAGGTGCTTAGCAATGAGGAAAAGAAGGAATTGCTGAAGCGTTATACTGTCAAAGAAACACAGGTTAGTTTTTTGATGTTAAGGATAGAAAACAAATAAAAGAAGAGCACTTGTCGAGGTTTATGTGTTTGGAGCTTGGCCTAGTGGTTTAGAGCTCTTTTTTTTTATCACTGCTGCAATCTTAATTTTAATACACTAACTTATACTAATTTGGCTAAATTTTTAAAATAAGCACCTTTAAAAGATTAGTTACATTTGTTTTTTTTTTTTAAAATGACGCCTGCTAACGTCGACCCCAATTTTTTATTTTTTTTTAAATTTTGATGTAAATGTTAATTGAATTCAACTTAAATCTTATCTATTGACAAATTTCCACGATGAAACTGTTCATTAAATCTGCATTAATTTTTTCTTAAGATAATTTTTATATTAACTTTAATTGTAATGTAAATTTTCTTATTTATTGTAAATTTTTCAGATAGCGATTTCTTTCCAAAGTTTGAAAAAAAATCTAGCGAGCTTTGAATGAGACCACCAAATGTATTAAATCATCGTTGTCAACTCGCATTTTGCCAAAAAGCATGAGAATTTTTCTCAAATACGCTACTAAATTTTAACTGTTTCTTTACATGCATTCATAATATTTTCTATTCAATTGTCCACCTTTAATAGAAAACATAAAATCTTTTAAGAGACACTAATTGCATTTTTTTGCAATATGAAGTAAATGTTAACGACCATATGCTTGTTCCAAAACATGAGGTGCTTAGCGATCAAAAAAAAGGCTGTCAAAATTTTTTTTAAAATAAATTCAAAAGAGCAATTGTAGAAGAGCATAGTTTATGAATTTAGAGCTTTATTTTAAAATTTTTTTTTCAATGCTGCAATCTTTTTAAATGTGCTATTTTAAAATTTACTATTAATTTTACCACCACATTACCACCACCACCAACAACAACTAGCCTTTATCCCACTAAGTGAGTCTATTTATATGAATTTTATTCTCCATTGTGTCCTATTAAGTGTCAAATTCTCATTTAATTCTAACAAACTAAAATCATTTTTTATACATCCTAATCAAGTCTTTTTCGGCTTACCTCTACCTTTCTTAATATAAGGTGAATCTAATACATCTACTCTCCTAACTTGGTCATTGGATGATAGACGTTTTATGTGACCAAACCATCTAAGGCAATTCTCTCTAAATCTTATTTGCCACTGGAGCTACTCCAACCTTTCACAAATATATTCATTTTGCATTTTATCTCTAAGAGTAAATTGCTAATCCACCTGAGCATCTTCATCTCTGCAACGCACTTAACTTACTTTTATGCTTCTCTTTTATTGGCCAACATTCTGCACTATAAATCATTGCAAGTCTTACCATCATCTTATAAAATTTTCTCTTAAGTCTAAGTGATATTTTTCTATCACACAACAAGCTAGATGCATTCCTCCATTTCAACCATCCAACTTGAATTCTACTAATAACATCCCCATCCTCAACTATTCACCATCATTTTGAACAATAAACCTGAGATACTGAAACGTTCACTCTTTTTAATGACTTGATCACATAATGTTATAATCCCACCACTAGAACTTCTACAACTAAAATTATAATTCATATATTCAATTTTAGATCTACTTAAATGAAAAGCTTTAGACTCTAAGGTTGGCCTCCATAATTCAAGTTTCTCTTGGACTCGCTCTCTAGTATTATCAATAAGAAGAATGCCATCACCAAAAAAAAGGTACACCAAGGTACATCCTTCATAAATGCTTAGCAAGAATATCCATAACTAAGCAAAAAGATATGGGCTTAAAGCCAAACCTTGATGTAATCCAACTAAAATAGGAAACTATTGTCTCTCCTTATGTTTGGACACAAGTAGTAGCTCTAGTATACATCTTATTGACTTGAATGTAACTCATATTAACTTCTTTATTTTCTATAACTCTACAAAGTACTTCTCTTGGAACTTTATTATATGCTTTCTCTAAATCAACAAATATTATATATAGATCCTCCTTCCTTTCTTTATACATCTCCATCAAACCTCTCAACAAATATTAGCATCCATAGTAGATCTACTCGACTTTTGTCTCTCATCGTAACCTATGCTCAATTACTCTCTTTCATAATTTTACTGAATGACACTAACTTAATTCCTTTAGAATTTGCTCACTCTTGTGCATCACCTTAATTCTTAAAATAGAAACCAACAAACTCTTTCTTCACTCATTTGACATCTTTTTAGTTTTTAAAATAATATTAAAAAGACTTGTAAGTGAAGAACTTTTTTGATCTTTTAAGTATTTCCACATTTCATATTAGAATATTATTAGGTTCAACTATTTTCCACACTTTATTTTTTTTAAATTCTGTCCAATTTCAATTTTACTAATATGATGATAAAAATAAATTTTCTTATTTTTGTTTATGATATTAAGGTTGCTAAAATAAATTGTATACTCACATTCTTTATTGATAAGTTTATCAAAATATCTTACCCACTTATAGTCAATATCCTTTTTTAAGAAAACACTTTATAATTTTTATTTTTAATGCATTTTATTTAAACTAAATTTTTTACTTCTTATATTTCTTTGCTCGGTTAATTTATACATACATTTTTCACCTTTTGATATCTAATTTATTGTATAAATCATTAAAATTAAATTTTTTTGCATTTTATATTATTTTCTTTGAATCTCTATAAGTTACTTTATATATTTTCAATTCTCTGAATTTTTACATCAAAACTAAATTTTATAATAAAATTTTTTATTTCTTATCCTCTTTTTATACATTTTGACTCCATCATCAAATATTTTTATTAAAATAAGATTTTCCTTTTGATTCTTTAAGTATATTTTTTTACAACTTAATTGTATTTGTTACTTTTTCTCACATAATATTAGCTTTTTATGAACATCTCAAATTTTAAGATCTTGTAGCGTATTCTTAAAAATATTTTTATTAGTATTCTTTAAGTGTCCCATTTATGTTTTGATTTATTTTTCATCTTTTAATTATTAATCTTAAAATCTAAAAGTAGCAATCGATGGATACTTAAATTTTATTCGGAATGACTTTACAATTTTTTATAATTTAAATGATATATTTTTATTATTAAAAAATAATCAGAATTTTACTAGATGTATTCTTATAAGTAATAATATATTCTTTTCTTAAATAAAGTATAAGCAACTATAAAATCATAAGCTAAAGTAAAATCTAATATAATCCTATCTTTTTCATTAGTCGTTCCAAATACATAGCTACCATGAATGCTTTTAAAATATTCTATTATTCTACTAATATGTCCATTTAAATATCCTCCATATATATTTTTTTTTAAAAAGTATCCTTTGTATTAATCACTTCAAGTTATTTAAAAAAATTTTTTTTTGAGCTTACATACAAACCTATTTGAGGAGTAGACACTCATAACATTAATAATCTCAGTATCAACAATAGTTTTTAAAGTTATAATTTTATCTCCAGTCCTATTAATATCTACAACATCATTCTTCAAACTTTTACTATAATCATATTATAATATTTCTAGTACAATTTCTGTCCGATTACAAAAGTTTAAAACATAAACTATCAATCTCTTTAATTTTTTCCCAAACCCATAGTTTTCTAAATATATAAGATGCTTATCTTCCTGTGAATCACAATGTCTATTAATTTCATTAATTTACTTGTAAGAGTATTTATATTTCAAGTTCTTAACTTAATACTAATTCTATGGACTAATTTTTTTAATGCACCCGAACACCAATGCGTGATCCTTACACACTTTTCACAGTATTTAGGCCATATAGTGCCTCGCTTTTAGGGAAAGCTCTAGCATTAATACAATGTATTAAAGGATTCATATCGTGAATTTTCTGATAAATTTTACATTGGTTGTCGACTACTACTTAACATAACTTTTCATTTTTTACATCATAGACTTGGACCCGGCAAGGCTTTGTGTGAGAAGGACCTAACTAGATTTGGATTTAGTGAAATATTTTCTACTTCCTAATCTATTTTCTTTCCCCCTAAAGGACGCACATCTACATTTTACTTTTTGGCGTGCAATTGAAATTTTCATATAACTGCGAGTGATTTGTTGTTGTTTTCAGCTTCCAAGAATGCAGTCTAATGACCCAATTGCCAAATATCTTGGCATTAGGCGAGGGCAGGTTGTGAAGATCACCAGAGACAGTGAGACCGCTGGGAAATATATCACCTATAGATTTGTTGTTTGATTCACGGGCTGCATGGCATGGCTGTGATGTCTCTAATGAAATGATATGTACTGTTTCTTTGATCATAAAGAGAATTATTTTCAGAGCTGGCAGTGGGAATGTAGTGATGTTATTGATGCATTGTATTTCCCTTGTCATGTGCCAGTTTTATTGTATGTCAAGATTTGCATTGGACTCCACCTGAGTTTTTTTAAGGTAGAAAATAAATATATTGAACAATTTTCTAGTCGTTAAAATTCAATTTTGATGCGAAGTTTCTCATTTTAAGAAGAAAATTGCTCGAAAACAATAAGGTTTGTTTGGCATCAGTGGGCGGTGCTCAGTTTGTGTAGTTCGTGCACCTACAGTTGATATGGAAAAGCCACATAAAATAAAACTATAGGTTGCATTGTTATTGATGTCATATTCTATTCTCTATAGTCAACTGCAAATTTAGAGCAGCTTTCTGGACGGTTATCAAGTTATTGAAATAAATGAGGTTGCTTGAAAAAGATTTATTTATTATTATTATTATTTTTTTCTATTTTGTTGTTGTTTTGGCATGGATGCAATTATAAATCTTTCAATATGGATCTGATAGTTGTAAAAATTAGATCAGATTAGGAACATTTTTTTTAGATGATTTGATCTAAGTTTAATGTTAATTAAATCTTATCTTTTTATTTTGGTCATATGATTAAAAATTTATGATTTAAATAATTAGATTAGAAATTTTAATTTAAAATTATATTCTAAATATTAGAGTGATGAAGGATACTTGAATTTCATTGAATCATTATTATTGATGCTTATTATCTTAAAATGTGGATCCCTTCATTCGTCAAAGTGTTACTCCTATCATAACATCTTAAGAAGTTATTGCTAATCACAATATTTAATGCTGATATTAATGATAATGCACCTTATTACTAATATTTAATTTATGTTAGCATTTGTATATAATGATTTTATATTTTTAAAAAATTATATATATATAATTTCAATTAAATTATTGCTTTTATAAATTTAATACGCGATATCTAAGCAGCGAAAAAAAAAAAAAGGTGTTGAAGCAAATGATAGCAAAGCCCAAAATCTAGCTTAACCCCATGCTTCTACGAGTTGTGGTGCGGCGGATTCCAGAGCAATGTTCGGCGATCTGCGCCGTTTTATCCCGTGGCTATCGCAGCAGCAGCAAGTTCGATGGGCTAGGGCGGGCTTCCCTCGTGGCCGCCCTAGACCTGCCAAAGCTGGTGTCGTGGGGTGAGGGCAAGTCAGAGTGGTGGGTAGTCGACGGCGAGATGCACGAGATCGGAGATCACGTTCCCCACCGAGAGCGCTTCGTTATTCCGAGAGATAACCTTCCCAATCGCCGCCGCAAGCAGATGCGCGAGCAGTTCATGCGTCGTACTCGCCTCGTCCTCAAAGAATCGGTTTGTCCCTTCTTCCTACTAACCCACCCTATCTCCTATTCAAAACCCTAGATTGAAAATGGAACGCGAGTGAGTGAGCATATGTGCAAGTGTTTTTGACGAAAATTAGAAGGAAATGGTTTAGAATCAAATTGATCGTTTGTAGATAATTTTAGATAGTATGACGACATCATCAAAACATACGATTCTCTAGACTGCTGGATATAGATTTGGCTATTTATGATTGTTATGGTTCTATAGAAAAAAGACATCAAAGAACAGTGATGCAAAGTGTCATCATAGAGTGTTATCCGAGTGCATGTTAAGTGAGCGATGCTTCTTGCACAATGTCAACACATTCTCTCATGTGACATGATATATACAAAATTTTGCGGTGCAGGAAGGCGTCAATGGCTAAAATCATATCTGTTTATAGCGTTGAGCATGGAGATGTGAAAAATATGTGGACTTAAGTGAGTGTAAAGGATATTTCTGTTATTAAAGTGTGTCCATATAAGCCATAACAATGCTGAGGGAATTACATCATACATGAATATTTACTGTTTTTCATGTAGATTTGTTTTCTAATAATTGGACTTTAGGGAATGTTTTTGATATCATACACATTTTTTAGGCCCGCATTGAGTATTTGGAAAGGCATGAACTGACTTGTGCAACTCATTTCTGTAGTTCATTTGCTAGGAACTGAAGCAGACCTCACTGTGAGTTTTGGAAATGTTTTTTGAACTTTCTTAAAAATTGTGGGAAATAACTCTGTTGAAAATCTATCTGATATTACTTCTTGAAGTCATATTAATCACGCCCTTCCTGTAGTAATTGCAAAACAAACTAGCCTTTTTAATATGTGAGGTTAGTAAACTCATGGATTTCTGAAGCTATTTATTCTACACCACTTAATGGTGTCATCTAACATTTAGTACTTTTGTTTGCATTGAAGAATTCACTATTGTCTAGGACCATACAACAAGCTATTAACTTGTACTTCATCCATACAATTATCTTTGTTAAATCGCTGAATGTTTTTTCTTTTGATTGATACTCAAAGAATACTTTTTTTGTGTTCTTCTGAGTCTAATGCCTTGTATTCAGAATTCCTCATACCTAATCTGCTAGTTGATGAGAGGTGCTTCAAGACCTTCAGCTTATCATAGTAGTTTGGGTAATCACCATGCAGGCTGATGAGTGTCCAATCATTTATTCGTTAAGTTTTACTAGTTTGGATCATGTATATACTTCTTTGTCTTGTTCGATGGTGAAATTTAGTTAAAACAAAGAATTTGATTGTCTTTTGTTGGCAGGAGCATGAGCCCTGGTGTAAAAGGTATATGGAACTATATAATGAGCTTAGAGAAAATGGGGAAAGGCTGTACTGGGATGAAGGTTACTCAAAAAAGGTTGCTGAAGATCATGCCAACTATGAATCTTCTGAAGATGATGATTCAGACTTTTCCCCTTATAGGTATGCTTGAGAAAAATTAGAATTGTTCAATTAAATTCCTAAAAATCTCTCTGACAATGCCTATGTTGTATCTCAACCAGGGTGACTTTAGTCAATTGATTGCCACTATTGTAAATTATAATTAATGAAGGGTTACATTTGTACTGCAATCTAATTCCAGAGAAGATTGTTTCTTTAATTTAAAAGTTTATAATGTTTCCTTACCTCTTTGGATTTTGATAGAAATATTTGTGGTGTAATTATTCCTGATTGATCTACAGTACACTGTTCAAAGTTTGTGCTCATCATGAGAAAAAAAAATTGATATTCTACTTTTCATTGAACTTGTAGTGAGGTGAGGATAGTTATGCATTTTTTTCTTTTCAGCCTATAGTTTGGACTATTTGTATGGTAAATGTAACTGAATTGATTGGGTAAAAGTGCCCAAATTGGGGCTTATCAAAGAATGCAGCGTTTGGCTAACACTAGTTAAATGCACTTAGTTCTTTCTGAAAGATATTGTACGTACGCACGGAAAGTACAGCACATTCCAGCATACTATAAGTGAAATCACGTACCCAGCCTGAAAACTGATTTATTTGATGTGATATATTCACTGAGCATGTGGTATGTTGATCTTGACATACCATACGTCTAGGTATGAATGCCTGACATGTCACTCCAATCCTATGGGTCATCTATCTAAATTTCTAGGGGTTTTATTAAGCCAATTGTTGCACAATGCCCAAGTAGATAAGTGATAACCTTTTTTTTTCAATCTCACATTATATATTTTTTGGTTATTAAAATATTTAAAATTATTATTTTTTTCATAGCTGTAAAGACTTAATTCTAGGTGTAAATCTTGAAGAGTAATGATAGAATTACACATTATTACTCTTAACTATTCACTTCTATTTTATCTATTTCATTTTTTTATCTTTTTCTTATTTACTCTCTTTATGTGTGTTTTTGGTTTGCATATAAGGCTTCTCATTTAGTTGGATTTAGATTGGCTCAATCTAGACCCCATACAAACGGTATCCAAAGAAAAGTGGAAACTTGGTGGGATTAGAGTTATTTCATTCTTTGTTCATGTTGCAGGTTTCCATAGATTCTTTCTACCCCCTATTTTAGGAAAACCTAATACTAATAGATGAATAATCATTTAATGAAGAAAAAAAATCATTTTACTATTTCTGTTTCCTTTCTCATCAGAATTCCAATGAAGCATATGATCCAATAATTAAGATTGTTAATGAAAAATGAGCAAGTAGTTGAATGCTCATAAATTTTCTTGTGTTTGGTAAGCAACAAAAGGGGAGGTTAGGTTCAATAGGCACATAGCTAAATTTGAGTTTGCAAATGGAGAAATAATGGCATGGGCATACAACTATGCAGCTTTATGTGTGGAAGAGAAATGAGCTGAGGGTAATGGAGAATTTATAGGTAATTTATCATTTCAATCTAAATTATTCAAATGCTTATAATAAACTTATTTTGATATAGACTATTTACATACATAATTGGATTTTTTGACAAATTGTTAAGTTTTAGTTGTTTAGATGGAAGGAAAGTGGTGGCTACGTAATTGAGGATGAGAAAGAGAATTTTGGTGAGGTGATCGACTTCTTAAATAATTTATTGTTTCGATTTAGATAATTTAAATGATCCAAAATAAATTTATTTCAATATAGAAGACACATGGTCACACATGTAAATTATATATATATAATTTTTCTTTAATTAAAATGTTAACATATATGTACTAATAATTTAAGTTGCTACCATATCTAAATTATCACATATATGTTTGATGTTTGTACTAAAAAATAATTTAGTAGTTATATATATATATATATATATATATGTATATATATATATATTATATATATATATATATATATATATATATATATAATATATAAATATATATATATATATATATATATATATATATATATTGACAGTGTATTAGATTCATGGCCTAAAATCTTCTTACTCTTCTCCTACCACCTTCCCACTATTGCTATACATGAATTTTCAAGCTCCATTGGCATATTCCCATATTTTTCTCTAATAGTGATTTGTGTACATTCTACCTACTTCTCTCTCTACAAACTCCATCATCCCTCCTCTGTTGATACTCCCCATCAAAACTCTTGTCTTTATTGACACATTATTGATACCTCCATCCAATGATCTCATTAGTGCATTCTCTGACATTTATCTAACTATTGATTTTTTATATCTGATTCACATTTCTTTCTTTAAAAGATTCACCCCTTTTGTGATTTTAGTAATCTTTGAGAGACGAAATCTTTAACCATATCCTTGTTTAATACAATGCATATGTATTTTTTTCAATTCTCTCTCTCTCTCTCTTATGACATAAGTGTTAATAAAATAGTTATAGTTTCAGTTTGAATTTTAATTTAAAATAATGGTATTCATGTTGTGACAATTAAGTATTTATCAGGATAATTATTGCAAATTGAAAATTACATGATGTGCCATATTTAAACTAAAAAATCTATATTATGATAGGGTTGATGTAATTGTTTAAATTGTATTTGAATTCAAATTAAAATTTGTGCCATTTGGTAGTCATAGAGAAAAAAAATTTAAATATTTCTTGGACTTTTGTTTGTGAGTTGTTGTTTTAGATCTAGGCTATTTTATGTGTATAATTTAATCACTTGACTCCATAAATCTAGTGTAAAATAATTTTTTAATTGCTCAACTTTGATTCAAAATAATTCAACAATGGAACTATTTTGAATCATTTTTGAGGATTTAATGTACTAAATTGAATACATTTAAAGTTGGGATTAAAATACCCTCATATAAATACTTTAGAGATCATTTTGACCTTTTCTTGATGGCATATAAGACACCAATTCTTAAATGTTTCCTCTGAGACTCATGTAGACTGCTTGTATATTGTGTCTGCACATATATGCATGCATATGCACTTGGTTTAAATGGATTGGGTTGACTTTGATTGACAATCAAGCCCAACATTTGATAACTGAATTGGGTAACACGCTAGGCTTCCAAATGATTGGACGACCTTATTCCTTGTGATCCAACTTATGTGTTTCTAGGGTTAAAATTTCTTTACCCTGCCAATTTAACTATTGTATATTTATATCTTTAGCATGCCATTGTTTGCTTATAGTTTCTTATGTATTTGTTTGCATTTTAGATTTTAAGATTGCATGAATCTCATTAAAAATTCTTAAAAATTTCAAGTAAACATCAAAATTTTTTGTCGTATTAGTGAATTTGAAAGTAAAGAGGCTTTAAAGAAAATGAAGTGTGGAAAAGTAATGAGACTTAATGATATTCTATTATAAGTGTGAAAATGTTTGAAGATAAAGGAATTTCTTGCCTTACTAATCTTTTTAATATTATTTGAAAGCTTAAAATGATGTCAGATTAGTAGAGAAAGAGTTTGTTGGTTCCTATTTTTAAGAATAAAGGTGATGCACAAGAGTGTGCAAATTATAGAGGAATTAAGTTAATGTGCCTTACATTAAAATTATGAGAGAGTAATTGAGCATATGTTATAATGTGATATAAAAATTTTTCATAACCAGTTTGGTTTCATGCTAGGTAGGTCTATTATGAATGATATACATTTGTTGAGAGTTTTGTTGGAGAAGTATAGAGAAAGTAAGGAGGATCTACACATGATATTTGTTGATTTAGAGAAAGCATATGATAAAGTTTTAAGAAAAGTGCTTTGGAGAGTTATAGAAAAGAAATGAGTTAATATTGGCTATATTCAATTCATTAAGGATATGTATACTGGAGCTTTTACTTGTGTTCAAACGAAAGGAGAATTGACCAAATATTTTCCTATTTTAGTTGGATTACATCAAGTATCGGCTTTAAGTCCTTATACTTTTGTTTTAGTTATGGATGTTCTTACTAGGAATTTACAGGAGAATATCTTGGTGTATGCCTTTTGTTGATGATATTCTTCGTGTTGATAAGACTAGAAAGGGAGTTGAAGAGAAATTTGAATTATGGAGGTCAACTTTAGAATCTAAAAGTTTTTGTTTAAGTAGATCCAAAACTGAATATATTTAGTGTAATTTTAATTGTAGAAGATCTAATGGTAGGGTATTGACATTGGGTGATCAAGTCATTAAAAAGAATGAATGTTTTTGATATCTCAGATCTATTATTCAAAGTTATGGTGAAATAGATGGAGATGTTATTAGTAAAATTTAAGTTGGATGGTTGAAGTAGAGGAATGCATCTGGCTTGTTGTGTAATAGAAAAATCACTGCTAAGTATTAAGGAAAATTTTTATAAGATGGTCGTAAGACCTGCAATGATTTATGGTGCAGAATGTTGGCCAGTAAAAGAGAAGCATAAAATTAAATTAGGTGTTGCAAGAATGAGTATGCTCAGGTGGATAAGTTGCTTTACTCTTAGAGATAAAAATGAAATGGATATATACGTGATAAGATTCGAATAGCTCCAGTGACAGATAAGATTAGAAAGAGTCGCTTTAGATGGCTTGGCCACATAAAACGTCGATCATCTGATGATTCAGTTAGCAGAATAGATGAATTAGATACGTCTTATGTTAAGAAATGGAGAGGTGGACCTAAAAAGATTTGGTTAAGATGTATAAAAAATGACCTTAGTTTATTAGAATTAAATGAGAATTTAACACTTAATAGGACATTGGAGAAAAATGATTCATGTAGCTGACAGTAGGATAAAGGCTTGGTGTCAAACTTTTCCGTTATTTTTGTATATCCCATATAATCTCTTGGATATTGTTTTCATCTTGCATTAGAGCTCAATATTTCCTACATCACTAATGTTGGTTCTTTTTCTTTGTTAATCTTTATGGATGGTCTTGATAGCTGTGACTATTTAACCTGCACACATCTGCTACTGTGTCTCATGAGAGACATAAGAGCTAGGAGTCACAATTCTATGCATATTGATTTATCCAATGTTTTGCTTGCAGGAGGAGGCGACCTTTTGCAGAACTGAATAAGGTACGTATGTTTTATAACTGAATTGAAACCTTGGGATTTTTCCTTTTGGTTGATATTGACTGTCAATTTATTTTAACTGATCTTTTCATCATTTAGGATGTCCATTCAGAGATGACTTATGGTAACTAAAGGAAAATAGCGAATCTTTTTTGTTTGCGATTTGTTTTGATCAACTTGAGATTTTGTTTAAGTCTCAAAAACTAGGTTATCATTTGCTTCGAAGTGCTGCTAACAATATAACTTACACGTGATATGGTAATTTTGTTGTATTTTAAGATAATTATTTATTTGTTATAAGGTTTGTATTGAATTGTTTCCTTGTTGAGGTGCATAAGTGTAACTCAATTTATGTTAGCTAACTTTTCTATACATTTATTCTTATTGCATTAAATTTTTATGGAATTAGAATCAGGTCTTAAAATTAGTGGAGAATGAGCTTTAATGTTTGTTTTGTTTCTCAACTGATTCATTTTAGCAATGGTGTGAAGTTTATTCATACGCATTTCATCTTTTATGGGAATTTCTTGGTGGACCTCTTATGATATTTTATCCTTGAATTGTGAAGCTACAATGGGACGTGTTAGAACACTTTTGATTATCATAATTGTGACTAATTCATTCATTCATAATTCGTACGCGATTTTTACTCATGCTGTAAATACTAGAGTGCCTGGTTAGGAAACCTTTGAATGAACACATTGGATGATGACTTAAGAATGTTGGTATTATATTTACCAGTTGTTTCTTTCAACAATCAAAATGTTGAAAGAAACACCTGATGATTGTTTGTCTTCCTAGTATTTATTTATTTTTTTAAGATGAGTGTAAAATATTAGTTTGATTTTTAGATAAATTAAACTGTAGAAGATATGACTTACAGTCTCTGAATGATATATCCAGTACTAGGAATCATGGTTGATGAGCTAACATAATATGCATGGAAAGAAACAATGTCTAAAAAAAACAAAAAAAAGACCTAGCAATTTACTTACCTGTTTCTCTTAACCTAAGTAACATCTCCGACATTTTACTTTTTTAGAAGAAAGTGGAAGTGTCAGCTTTGAATCATGCAAAATAAATTGGGAATAGCAGTTATAGATAACTGATGACTTCAAAAGATTGGAATTACTCCTTATCTAGAGCACATTTACACTTGTTCTAGATATATATTGTTCCCCCACCTAAGTGTGATTTTCGGAATTTTTAAACAAACATCATCATACATAAGAAGTTGTGAAACAAGATTGACTTATTATACTTTCACAATACTTGGAAGAAGGTACAAATTAATTATTTAGAAAAAGCTAGAAAGTAAGCATAACTGGCTCCCCTATTTGTGACGGAGATTCGTGCATGGTGGATCCCTTCTCGTAGCTGCGTCACATGCAGGAATTGTTTTGGTACAGCCGTTCTCAGTTGTTATAATGTCCCTGGATCCCAAAACTTTTCTGTAGGTTATCCAGCCTAAGATTTTTATTTTTTATTTTGATTTGATTGTATTGGAGCACTCTTGTCAACCTTCATGTCAAAAGAAAAGGCCATATGTTTATAGCAAGTTTAATTCTAAATTTTTACACCCTTGGAGAAATATTGTTGTTCTTACAAGATTTTTACATTCATAATTGGTAGAATAAAAATTTCCTGAAATAAGCTGTACATACCTTTTTCAATAAATTCATTTATACCTGTTCTTTACCTTTCAATTCATAAGGCTTCTAATTCTTTATGGCGTTATGCTTTCCTTCATTGTTATGTTATTTATGTTCGAAGTCAATGCTCACATTTTGCGAGTTTTATTCTCAACTTGAAAGCAGCAGGTTCTTAATCGAAAGTATTTGTTCTTTCTGATTTTTAACTTAGTTTTTAAAAATCATGTCCTTTCTTTTCACAGAACCTCAAATGAATTAACTATTTCTGTCTGGTAATGAATACAGGATCATAGTTTTGGTGGACCTAGATCTTCTGATACATGGGAAAATGTCAGACAAATTCAGGACAAGTTTGAATATGACAGGGAGACAAGAATGAGAGAGAAAGGTTAGCTCGCTCTGTTCAATTTACTGGAATGTTTTTATTTTGTATCATCGTGATAAAACACTTCTTGAAATGTTAATATACCCAACACCTTGGGAATCAAAATGACATTCATTTCGTTTGTTCCTGTTCCTTCCAATTTGGAAGCTCTATCTACTATCTAACTCACTGGCTTCTACCTCAGTTTAACTATTGGCACCTTGTTCACCTCCCTCCAATCAAATCGACCCTATAGTCAATTAATATGAGGTTTTATTTAATGTCTTTGCAATATTCTGAAGAATTATTATATGATATATTTATACTGATACCATTTTGTATAAGAAATGATGATTGAAGCTTTAAATTATACAGAACATACATTTCACCCATATCCAATTCATATTCATTATCATGTTTTGTATGCTTATGAGCTTGGTTTAAATATGTCAGTAAATTTATTATGGAGATTCCAAAGTGAATAAGAAGAATTTGTAGCTTTATAGATGAATTTTTTATGTTTGTGATGGATCTCCTAGGAATAATTGATCATGTTAAGCATGTGAATTTTTTTAGCTTCAAGATGTGATGGATCGATGGTGTTGTGGAATCTAGTGTTTTCATAATGCAATGCAATGTGCAAGTTTTTTTTTTTAGCACTATAGTAGTAAACTAAAGTATTATGACTTATATATCATGTAAACATATATTATGTACATAATGATACTAATTTAATCAATTAAGCTTAAATCACATTGGGTATTAACTTGTAGTAACTATAATGATACATGCAATAACATAATAAAACATAGATTATTTAATAAATGAATTTTAAAAGATATATAAAAATCGAAAGAAATATGACATCAAATTTGAGAATTTTCTTCAAAATTGAAGTACAAGTTCTAACAATTTATGCTATTGATAGGAGTCAACAAAATATCAAAAGTAAGTTAGTAAATTAATAAAATAAAAAATCCTGTGAAATCAAGAGCAATTAAGTCTCGGTGTAGAGCAATGAATTACTCAGTGTTGAGGAGGCCTCATGAGTCTGTCTGCATGAGAGTTGAGAAGTTATATGGACTCCTATTGAGTGATTGAAAGTGAGAGGTTAAGAGTCTTAAACTAGAGAGAGATACGCAAACATGAGGCTATGAAAGTGATTGAAAGTGAGAGGTTAAGAGTCTTAAACTAGAGAGAGATACGCAAACATGAGGCTATGAAAGTGATTCTCAAACTTGAGATCCATGAAAACGAGAAGTCTAGAATTGGAGGAAGGAAGGAAAGAAAGAGATTGAAAGATGAGGTTAATTTTTTTTTATTTTCAGATGCCAGTAACTGAATGGTTTATATATGGTTTGAAACATTGCTTTTTTTTAAAAGTACATATGGATCTTGCTTCTTAGAGCATTAAAGCTTTTTAAATTTAATGCAGGTATTGTCGTCTGTTCAAATCATCAACATTTTTTTTGGATTGATAAATATTTATCTGTAACCTCTGAGCCATTTCCCATCTAATACACGTGATTTCTTCTTAAACGTCGCAGCATTTGCTCCCATGAATGCGGCGGACAACTTCGATCGTCTTGACTCAGCTCCCAGAAACCAGCCTTTGGATGCCCGTAAATATTTTCCTCAGAATTCAAGGGATTGAATAGCTCTTCTGTTCAGTTGAGGTTTTTCTTGTTAGTCGTCATGCCCACTTTTAGGAGTGAGGGCTTATTCTAACTGTTTTGTTTTTGTTAAAAATTAGCTGATCTAATCATTGTAAATGGTGAAACCCAATTGATTTATCATCTTTGAATTTTGTAATCTGATGTTTAAATTTTTTGAGGCCATCAATCAGATCCCTTTTTTAAATATATATATATATTTTCTGTTTTATGGATATTAGATAATGTTCTTATGTTTATTTATGTTTCATAAGAAAATTAGCTTGAACGAAGCAGATTACGGCGATACAATTGAGCTGAAAAGCCCACGCCATAGTGTTGTGAGTTCTCCCTTTTTTTTTCTTCTCCTCTGTGAGACAACGGTTAACTCAAGAATATGTTATTATGGATTTTAAGGGTATGTTTAAGGGCAGCTGTAGCTTTTTATAAAATTATTGTGAATATTATAAATATTTTTTTAAAAAAATTTAAATAAAATTTTAACTGTTATCATATTCTAATAATTTTAATTTTTAATAGTAATCTTTTTAAAAAAATAGTTAAAAAATTGATCGTTAAATATAACTATAATTATTTTATAAAAAGTAAAATAATTATAAAACTATCTTAAATGCACGTTAAGATTGAAGCGTGTACTGTAAATAAAAAAATTGAAAGAGATTTTATAAAATATTACAAAGATGCTATTTATAAAATACATTTTTAATCTTAAAAATTGAAACACTTTCTATTAAAATTAGAAGGCAACAATTTTATTTAATATGAAAAGATAATATTAATTTAGTCCCTTTTTCTGTTTATTTTCGATTATTCTAATGTTCTGTTGGAATCCTGATATCATAAAAGGTGCAGATGGATGATTTAGATGAAACGGCAATGCTTACTTATGCATACTTCTAAATATATACCAACAATATGCGTTCTTAGGAGAGCTATTTTGCTGAATAAATTTGTAATTTATGATATTGTAATCTCATTATTCCAAAATTGATTAAAACTGTTTATAGAAAATAATAATTTATTATAAAATTTTAAAATATTATTTATTTGAAGGTAATTAAAATTCAAGAATTTGAAAGCCGTATATATTCATTGAAGAAATCTTTAGCTTTAAATGTAAGATTTAATCTAAGTAATCCATCATCTCAATCATTAATTATATAACAATTAAACAACTCATTTTAATTAAGAAATGAAATGATGTTCTAACAGCTGAAAAATTTAAAAAATTGATTGAAATCTCTGATAATTTTCTTATACTAACAGTTTAATCATCTCTTAAACCTGTATATCCGGATTAGCAGATGCATTTAATAAACTTCTGAAATTTTTATTTTTTAAGCTCACCTACCAATATATAGATACTATATAAATGATGGAATGCAATAAGTACAATTTGGCCAGTACTTTTCATATGAAAAATAATAAAAAAATATATTAAAAAAACAGATTTAAGATATCAATTGGTGGCTTTCTGCCTCATCCATTTAGTGGCCACTTCTCTCCCTCCAAGACTGGGCATCCTCCATGCAGGCTTTTCTCATCGGATTCTCCATTTAGACCCTGCAAACAAAATGCCCTCTCATCAGTAGCAAATAATATTTTTTCTAGGAATTTAAATATATACTATACATTTCTTATGATTTACATATCTAACATCTAAAATTTAATTTTTACACATACACACACACACACATATATATATATATATATAACATCTTAATCTTCAATATCACATGAAAAATATCATCACTCACTTTTCAAAAGTGAAATACATCTTTTTAAACATAGAAAAGTGTTAAAAAAATAAATATCTAACTTAAGATATTTGATATTTAAATATATAAGAATTAAGTGGTATGTATTTAAATCTTCCTATTTTTTAAAATTTATCAATCAAAATTTGCAAAAGAATTATACAAACCATGCTCCAAAATAGTACAGCATCTCCTTTTTGTGGCTTTATGCAAACCCCTTTCACCAACTGTCCGCCACAGCTACATTGTCCATCTCCAGCCTAAGGCAAGAATCAAATTAGTGTAAAAAACCATCAACGGTCTTTATAGATCAAATTGCTGAACAAAACAAAAACTGGTCTATAAACACTCTATTAGAAAAAAATAAGTCTCATATGAACAATTCAAGAAAACCAGAGAATTGAAACAAATAGGCAAAGCTTTACAACAACTACTGATGGAATGAATTTTTTTTTTTGTAACTTTGCGTTAGATGCATGATGCATGTTAAACCACCTAATTAGTTGATTCAGAAAAGCCACTTCCAAAATCTATAAATATGCTCTAAATTCTGGACCTCCGTTGACAACGACGTGCTGCTGATCATTAAGGATTGAGGATGGACGCATTCCTTGATGATGACATGCTGCCTTTTTATTTTGACAGTATTCTATTTAGTAACATCGATGACGATAAACATGTGCCTCACTAAAGAAGATGGACAAGACTGCCGAGGAAAACATTCATGCTGCTCATTTAAGTGGGTGAGAATTGATCTTATTTGTGAAGGTCTTAGAAGTTGTTATCAAGATCTTGAACTCGAATCTTATCTACACTATAAATAAAGTCCCATCTTACAGACTTAGATGGACAAAACAATAGAAACGAAAAAAGATGCGATAGTGATGCATGTTGGTATCGAGGACTTGCTACAGCTAAAAAAACTAATAGCAAAGAAAAGTGCATCAAGATTCAATGGCAGTTCCGTATTAAAGGGAATCAGAAACAGTGGCAGTTTGTTTGCTCTTATCTCAATAACAAGTTATGAATTTAAGCAGATGCTATTACAGCAGTCTTTACAAACATACATACATCTATGTACGTGTGCCGACAAATGGCTACTCAGGTAGAAGATGACGTTTATTTTGCAAAACTTAATTACCAATGCATAAACAAATCACACAGCACAATCGAACATATAAACTAATTACACAATGCAACATGTGAAGAATACAAAGCATTGGCCATACAGAGTGCCAGATACGGCCATGACTTTTAGTGCAAGTCCTGAGCACATCAACTACCATAAATTTACAAAAGCATCTTGAATTAAGCTATATCTTTTAACTATAAATGTCATAATTTTCTGAAGAAAAACAAAAAGAGTAATATTAGGAACTATTAAGAGAATATTTCAATTAAATTATTAATATAGATAGATCATCATCACATCCTAAACCTCAACATAATGTGAGCTCCAAAAATTTACGTTGGCCACTTGTTAAAAGTGTTTGGATGTTTTGGTTCAAACTTTCAGAAGATAGATTAAATTACAGATAAGACATTACTCAAAGATTTCACCCTTATTTTAAAAGGACTATAGATCCGGTTCTTATGGGCTCCGAAAATTCACGCCCAGCCTCGATGATGAAGAGAATTTGGATTTGTCAGTCAAACTTTCAGAAGACAAATGAGATTGTAGATAAGACACTACCTAGAGATTTCATCCTCATTTTGCGAGGACTTTAAATCTGATTCCAAGTTTCTATAATAGACACAAACACCTATAGTTAATTACCCCTCCCAATGATGAGAGAATTTTTGATTAAGGCTAATCATTAGATTGTTAATTGCTTAGCATATAGCAGTAGTGAATATAATTTAAAAATTCATGAAATTCATCATTGTTAACTTAAAGCATATGGTAAAGAAAATGGTGATGTGCCCGATCAAGATCCCATAATTCTGTCCTCATGGAGTGTCATGGTCTGTGGTCTGCTTAATTAGAGAAAGTTGTCGACCCAAACTGACCGAATGATCATTGTAAGTAACTATGAGTTGTATCGTCTAGATATCCTTATAGACCTTGGGTGGAGTGATCTTTATTTAAAGAGACAAGTTTAAATTCAATTTAGTTAATTGAGAGTTTTTTTTGCTCTATCAAGTATATTCTATAATTCATAGCGCAAGCGCAAGGAGTCAAGGAGTAAAACAATTAGAGAGTATATGGGTTACAATCGTAAATGTAATTTAATAGTATAATTTGATGACAACTCACTCAGTCAGAGGGCTCTGATTATAATCTTAATTTATGTGGTGTCCCGAGTCACGTCCTTACTAGCATGAGATTATTTGAGTGCGAACATAACGATATACTTGATTTAACATTGACTCATATATGAGCTAAAATCACATTAAATTGTCACTTCTAAGCAAACGATTACAGATGGGTGGATGAATTTTGTGTTCAATTATTAAATGATATATTTCATTCGATTAATATCTTTCAATTTAATATCTGATAGTTTCATAATTGATTTAGTTTTAAATATGCAATGATTTTAACATTACGACTTTTAAAAAAAAGTTGATAATGACAACTCCTTTCGATTGAAATCTTCAGTCAACACGATCATCGGGGTATTTAGACCTACTTGATCATTTATATTATTGTTCTAAATCAAATCAACTCAGTTAATCTAATAACAGACGATAAAATCTAGGCTTATATCTTGAGTTTGAAATGAGTTAATAATAATATTTTAGATGCTTTGATAATGATAACCCATCCGGTTGAAATTTATGATCGATGAATCCATCACTAGGGTATTTAAAAGATAATCATCTTATTATCATATGACAAAATTAGCATCTTAGATATTCTCTTAAAGAGAGAATATTATGTCAGCATCATTAGGTTTTGTTAATCCGAACCTAGTTAAAAATCTAAATAAAAAATCAACTAGTGCAATATCCTTAGACACTGAATTTAAACTTTCAATACATATGTCAAGGCACATGCAGGTATTTCAATTTCAAATAATTACATATAATTATTTATTCTTTTCATAAAACACTTAACACATGCTTCATAACATTTTAAATTTAGCTTAGAAAATTCCTCAAAACACATGTGAATATTTCATCTTTAAGTTATTTGCATTAGTTTTAAAGCATCACATGTAAGTGTCATGTTGCCTTGTAATGAGTGCACTATTTCACCATTTAAATTATTTATACACATTCCGATGCAATGAGATCAAACATAAGGTTATATCATAATGTGTATAAATGTTATATTAATTCATTTGAAAACTTGCATAAATTTGAAGTACTTGAATAAGATGTAAACTCATTTTGGATATGTGCAAGGAATTTATTTCACTTAAGTGTTTGCTCATATTCTGAAGTTGAGAGTTCATGTATGATTAGGTAACAAATTGGAATCTATTTGAGGGTGACTTGATTAGTTCTACTAGCTAGATGATTGAGACTTAGTTGGCCAACTTAATTGAGTGGTCAAGTAGGCTGACTTGAGGAATGCCAATCAAGCATATAGACCTCTATTTAGTTAGATCCATTAGGTTGTCCTAAAAAATTTTTGTAGTCCCCACACTGCATATAGATAGTTCTTGGATCTCAGATCCGAAGTATTGATAGTATCTCTCACCAATGAATCTTTGATAACTAGCTTCAACACATAACTCCTAAACTTTTCACTTTATGTATTGTAATAAGGTCTTATCTCTTCAAATGCTATGCTTTGTACTTCCATAAATACCTTTATAATTGAATGAATATAATAATTAGTTGATAGTGGATAAGTGGATTACTTTGTTAAGAACTTAAACGGTATGGCTTTGCAGTCCTTGCTTTATGGAAAACATGGTAATCCGTTTATTAAAATTATATTTGGAATTCCCCTGCTCTTACTCTCTCCATCGTTAAGTTATGCCGAACCATTATCAAAAGCTACTAATCATACTTCGCTTTCCAAATATATGGAAAATTTCACAGCAAAGTTAGAAAAAACCATTTCCTTAACCACCAAAAGTTAAAAAACATGTGATTCAAAGATACTGACAGAAATTGGAAACAAAGGGAGCTATCTTTATAAGAATCAGAGTATGTAATATACCAAAACCAAAGACATTAACTCACCAATGGAAAATGGGTTTCACCCCCTTCAACGTCATCATTTAGATACATAAGTATTGTTGCTACACGTTGCCCACCACGCTTTAAGTTAAACTGTATTCAAATGACATACTCCACAGCGACATTTAATAAATTTATGAGGGGGAAATTTTAGGAGAACTGGAAATTATTAAATAACCTACAGTGTCAGAGAAGTAATCATGATGTGGCCTGTACTGTTGAGTGACTTCATACCTGTAATAGAGAAAAGGCTCAACTACTCAAGAACGTAGTGCGGAAAACAGAACATGTTTCTCGTCTAATAATGAATAAAAGTAGTCTTGGAATATTGCCTTAGAACTTGAATAAGTTCTCCATTTTCAGAAGGTATTTGAGAGAAAACAGCAATCCGTCTTTCAATAGCCTGATTTGATAACCAGAAAGAATGCTTAAATCAAGGTAATGGAAACCATCTTTTCCCTAATATTCATAAAAATTATGACCAAACAAATGAAAAGTCAGAGATACAGAAATAATAAATAAAAAGTAGATCCCTAAGGTTTGTAGTATGTTCCTATTAGTCCATAAAAATCAAAGCATTAACTAATTATATGTCCCTAAAACAACTAAAGAATAATAAAATGGGAGATGAAGTTCATATATATATATTAACTAAACTAAGTTTCTGGCATCTTACTTACCCATACCATCAATCTAAACCCATTGGTCCCTATTAGCAATATCATACTTACACTAGGTTTCTAGTCAGTAAAAGCTAATTGGTCCGTTAGGTTTTTACCATCAAATCGGCTCAAGTGAATAAAGAAATGATGTTTGAAGAATTGCCCTGAGTAAGGTTACTAATTTCTAAACCTCTCTTGATTTTTTGAAATGAAAGCGAAAGAATTCAAATATCTTGTAAGATTTAAATGTCTTTTAAACATCATTTCAAACAAATATAAGACCATGGAGTTATGTTTTATATTACAAAAACCTTCAACAAAGTTAAATTGTTTGTGGAATAATATGCAAAAAAAGCTTTGGGAACTTGGGAGGTAAATTATGCAATAAAAGTGTCCGGAGATTAGTGAGCTAAAATTAAGAACAATGAATTTCATAATTATCAACCAATATAAATCTTATCCCCTACTTCAAACTTTCCGAACATCACAAACCTCCGTGTATAGTGGATATGACAAGCAGCTGATAACAACATGACTACGGGATATGACAGAAGGAATGCTTTGTACATTGCTATTACATCCCCACATGTTTCTAAAGGCTTCCTAGAACAAGTACAAGCCTATCACCGGATCTTTTGTGAGGGACATGTAAGTATACAGGTAATGCTGCTAACCCATAACTTTAAAGCATTATTGAAGCTGGCAACAATGAGGCTGAGGATGATCATGATCAAACAAGATAAAATAAAGTCCCTAGACCTCCTCAAGAAATGGTGTAAACCTGATATTTTTTTTACCGCAAATTTTTTAATCAGATACAGCCACAGGTTTTAGATTCTAAGAATATAATTAGAGAGTCGCTTTGTTAGGTTTGTATATTTTTACGTTTGATTACAGGTCTGCATAATTTTACGTAGCCTTTGAGGGCAATCAATTTGCTTTGACATTTTCATGCAAAAAAAAAACAAAAACAAAAAAAACAAAAAAAAAAACAAAACGTACCATCAAGAAAAACAACGAAAAACTTGAAACTGAAGATAACCTGAATAATGGGAAATTTTCTCTCTTCTGAACTCAAAAACATACCAGAACTCGTACGTACTTCACTCTTAACTCCCTGAAGATGTAAAAGCAGTTAGATAAAGACATTAAGTAAAGCATATACCAATAAATGTAATAGGCTTTAGAAAGAGCATGTTTCATATACAAGACCATTTTACTTGCGTTCTCTCTACAACAAGAGAAGAGAAGATATCTTCAGTCAATGCACAGTGATACAAGCTACTGCCAAAACTTTATTTGAGCTAGAAGCACTAATTAAAATATAATGGCTCTACTATGTACCTCAGAAAAAGGAAGATTTATCTTTATCCTAGGCTCACATGGCGCTACAATTAAGCCCCAAAAGACCACTGGCCTCACCAATCAACTCCGGCCAAGCTCAATTAAGTTCATGGACACCCAATTCTCCTTTGGTCCACTAGCCTCGCCAATCAACTCTGGCCAAGCTCAATTAAGTTCATGGACACCCAATTCCCCTTTGGTCCAAGCTATTATGGTCAATAAGAACAAGAGCTTGTCCAAGTCAATGTTCGCAATTAGACTTTGGCTCAACCTAAAACTTTCCCAGGCATAGTTGGGTTAATTAAGTTAGGTAAATTTGGCTAAGTCTAGGACCTGTTAATCCTGCCAAGTGGTCCAACTAAACCCCAAGATTACTTGAATGAACCCAATATCTGGGCTGACCAGTTAGTTGTCCAATTTGCCCAAGCTAGCTCACCAAATTGAGCCAAACTTCTACATTAGACACAAATTGTTTCTTATGGTTAATCCCATATCAAGCCTAATTGGAGAGGGACCAAACTCAATCACTCATATCAAAAAATTGAATAGTAGAAAGCCAAGGCCTTGGCTAAATCAATGATAAGGATCCCTCATTTTGACACCTATTTTCTCATTATTGGAATCATCGAAGCGGCTGACACCTTCAAACAAGATGAACTAGGCACCACAATTATTCAACAAGAGATTTAGAATGTTCCAAAAAAACTCAAAAATGAGGGGTGAGCTACCATCAACGAGTCAAAAGATCAATTTGGACTTGAAGGAAGATCCATGCACAACTTTTATTAAAGATCTACTTCCAAATGATGAAGCCATGATGCTAAAGAAACTCTTGGAACTATACTGAATTTAAAATGTGAAGATGAGCACCAGAAGTGGCAACACACAAACCCACCAACACCTCAAGAAGGTTCAGCTTAAGCAACCCTTACAAAGAATGCAACTAGAGACCGAACAATATGTGATCACTAAAATGAAAAAAAATTATAAAGCCATGCTTCATCCATGAGAAGTATCCCACATGTGTGATCAACATAGTCCCCATGAGGAAGAAAAATGATAAGATCCACCACCTTTGTAAAGCCTTTTGGAATATAAATAAGAAATATTCAAAAAATGATTTCATGCCGCCTATAACAAAGCTTATAATTGACAATGCATAGACGAATCATCCAAAATATACAACAAATCAAAAAGGTGGCAAAATATAACAAGCACACTACCTTCTCAACTCTTATCAACATTTAATCTTATAAGATGACGGCATTCGACCTCGAAAAAATTGAAGTCACCTACTAACATGATATGAACTACATCTTTGATGACCTCATTCATAAGCAAGTAGATATTATATTGATGATCTCACGATCAAAGCAAAGAAACGTAGACTATTTTCAAGTGCCTCTGCAAATTCTACTTAAATATAAATCCAATTAAATGTTGTGCATATGAGGTTTCCTAAAGAAAATTATGACACTTCACAATGTGCAACTAAGAGATCAAAATTATCCCTTAAAAAATCAAGATCATCACCAAGAAGTTGCATTAAAGAAATCTTAAGTAATGTGGACACTCCAAAGCAAACTAGCCTACCATCATTAGATGATTCATATCCAATATATCAAGTAGGTGTCAACCCTTCTCAAAATTGACAAGAAGGATGCCATGTTCAATAACTTGGAATGGGTAGAAATTGTGGCAACATGTAGTGACATGAAGTTGTGTTTTATAAAAAAAGTAGTGTTAGGAATGTGTTTGGAGCAGCTACAGCTGTCTGAAAAAATAGTGATGAAGCTAGTGCAAAAGAAATTTTTATCTAAAAAGTTGTGGTAGGTATTAAAATCTTTTTTTAAAAAAAAAAGTCAAACGACAGCTTTCTGGCAGTCACAACACTCTGCCAAGTCAGGTTAGAAAACTCAACTTTTCCATCCTAAATTCTCCAAAATACAGCTAGAATGCAATATTCAAATAACACAGCAGTGTAATTTCACACTGCACCATCACCGCTATCCCAAACACACCCTAAGAGTGTAAACAGAAGAAGTCGAGCTCAAATAAGCTTTGGCTTAAACTTGAGCTTAATTAATTAATGAAGTTTGAGCTCGAACTCAAGCCTAAGTCTACAAATTCAAGCTAGCTCATTCATTATAAAATAAAGATAATATTTTTTATTCAAACAATTATTGAAATAAATTAATATAATAAATGAGAAATTAGATAAAAAATAAAAAGAAATTACTTGATATAAGGAAGTGAGATAAATTTTAAAGATTTTTAATAACCTTATCCTTAACTTTTGGATTATGATTATTTAGTGTATTTATATTAACATGTTTAAACAAATTAGCTCACAGATAACAAGTCGAGGCTAGCTCAAGCTTCGCTCATTAGCTTATCAAGCTCGCTTCATGAGCCATTTATCAAGCTAGTGACATCAAGGTCCATACAAAATGAATTCAAAATGTCCATCTTTTCTAAACATTCTATAATTCTTGTTCAGTGAAGATGAAAGAGTTAAAAATAATCTTGAAAAGTGCCTAAACCTTGCATTATAATTTATCATGACTAATGTTTGGATGGCATAATATCATTTAGGGAGAAATCAATGCTTTGAATGGTTAAACAGTAAAAGCTAACATGCAGTTATAGAAATAGGATAAAAGAGAGAGCTGTATGCAGTTACCTTCCCTGTTTTGGCATCCACGACAGTAGAAGTTTGAAGGCGAGGTCTAGAAAGTGCTTTCAAATAATCACATTCCTGCTTGGATCCTAAAAACTTTAGAATTACGCAAGACCAGCGTGATACTATAACATTGTCATTTGTAAAAGAGAAAAAAAAAGTATATTGTTGTATACACGACAAAAAAAATAAAGAATAATTTAGGCTTAGTGTTGCAAAAAAAAAAGGGGGAAGAAAAGAGAGGTAAGTAAGCCTTAAATTGATGCAAAAAAATATGATTAAAATTCTGAAACAATTTCCTAAAATGCATAGCTATTTTAGATATTGAGAGAATTTTTGTTCTAATTGTAACCTTATCGACCAGATGCAAAGAAGCAGTTCACAATAGTTTATCCAGATCATCAGCATCTGATGACATCAATGATGATGATGTCGCTTTCAAGTGCAGATGCTGCTTGCAAGCCAAATAGTGTCCTCCTTTCCATAAAATTCTCCTCTACTCACTGACATGAACTAATCCACTGGCTATCGCTGATTCCTACAGCTACGTGATGGCAATATATATATATATATATATTTGGGTTTCATATCATTTTCTTCATTTCTCTTCAATCCCACAATCTATTTTGTTCAACAAACCTTTTTTTGGTAAAATAGAATATTTTTATTGTATTTTATAAAATTTCCAGATTTTGTAATTTATGATGTTTTTGAAAAAAATTTGCAATAATTGCATTGGAAGTAAATTTGCAGTTGGGAGGCCAGATTCAGAATAGATGACTTTTCTTTTCAATAACAAGGAAAATGTAACTTCTAACACACTCAAAATCATTCCCAACTTTGTTTAAAATCTAAAGATTTCAAATCAATGTATCGATCTAAATGCTTCACTAAGTTTGAATGATATTTGAAAATTGTAAAACCCAAAGATTTCGAGTTCGAGTAAAGCATGATTCGTGTGAATTCAACAGATTGCTAACTCTGCTCTACTGTACAAGTTATCAATGATACTTGCACAAAAAGGATACAACTATTCGTATGACAGAGTACTGGATCATAATTAAAGAAATAGCTGTGATTAGTTAAGCTGTTGTAATTAAATAAGAGGCTATACGCTAGGCACAACTGACTTTATAATCAAATTACAATGATCCTATAGCAGAGCAACCATCTTGAACTTACTGGGTGTCGGTATTACAATATCATACATGGAGAAATATGCCAATTGTTGGTTATAGTCATTAAAAAATCGTGATTAAAATGTTTTTAGTTGAACTATAAGATGCTTAGATCCACAGGTACGAACATTTGTACTGTGTGTTTTGTGAGAATATAAAATTTGACCATGGAGTGTTTAATTAGAAATGCAATATTAAAATAAAATTAGCATTATGCTGAATTCTTTGCATAAACTCCCTATAACTTAATCTTTCCATGAAAATCGACAATAAGTTTAAAACTTTGTGGATAAGAAAAAGATTTTGTCCCATATTGTAAACAGCGGCAACCAACTATGCCATACTTTTATATCTCAGGCTTATATGTTTGTGTTTCTTGAAACGTTGGTATTACTACAAGATTTTCTTATGGAACCCTTGAATACAATTTTTTTCAGATAAGTTTTTTATTGAATATGCTAAAAAATACTCGTTTGAACTCCCCTACTTGAAGCCTAATGAAAATTGGTTATAAGTATATATATATATATATATATATATATATATATATATATATATATATATATATATATATATACTTATATCCACATTTAATAAATAGAATATTAAATCTCCTAACAATTAGAGCATCATCACTCATAATGCTCCCATCATAATCACCATTTGCAGAGCATCATGATTTTTTATATCTTCAATAATAGGATGGAGATGGAGAACTTTAAGAATTAGAGAATCAAATTTAATTGAACTTCCTCAATAGGCACCCTAGCATACAAATGTGCTACTATAGTACTAACACTAGGGTTGCCTAACAAAATCTAGTGGTAAAACCAATGTTTTAAGCAACCCTAATATATTTGTCAAGGTTGGTTCTTCTTATTTGAAAAATAGGGTAAACTATTGTCCTTATTTGCAAAGTTTAGAAATTATAATCCTTTCCAAAAATATATATATATGGAGTTTATATAAATAACCCTATTTTATTTGATCTTATAGGAGAGAAACCACATCTTGTTATGAAGGCAATTCAATTATGTAAATTTAAGAACAGTAAAAGCAATGACCAAGCTCAGAACAACATAAACATGTAAAAAATACCTACCAAATCAATGCAAAATGTTTTCCCAAATAAGTGGGACTGAAACAAAAAATTGAAACAAAATAGAAGGAATAGAGATCACATACAAATGGAGATAAACTAAAACAAGCGAAAAACAACCCTTTCTATCAAAAATAGATTTCTTACTACTAAAAATCTGGCATTGCAATTCAAGAGCGCAGGTAGCAATAAATAGCGTACTTGTAAAAGTAGAAAATAGCAACGACAAAAGCTATTTATACCTCGGTGCTTAAGAAATTATGAAAAAGAATTATCCGCGGTGACCAAGTGATTACTTCCGGCTTGATCTAAACTAGACAAAACAACAGAGTGAGAAGAACTTGTTAAACTTTAACAAATATAAATTAACAACTAAGTGGCTACCATCCTAAAATGTCAAACTACATTAGAAACAATAATTAGAGATTATCTCCAGAGATTAAATAACAGTAGAAAATTAATTAGAACATTACTTTTACTTCGTTTAATCCAACAAAAGTAAAACATGGTAGTATCTTTTCATCCAACAGAAAAAAAAAATCCACACTAACTAAAAGGGATTTAATGAGCTTCTTATAAAAAATTAGCATACATATGGGCACTCTAAATCAAGTTTAAGGGGAATCTAATAAGAGAATTGCAACACTTGATCTTACAATCTCCAAGAAGCCGTTTGATCAAATGGGATACCCCGCTCATTATGAGCACACAATACAAGTCGATCAATAGAAAGGCATAGCATTAGGTATTACGACCTGGCTAGAGGAAAGCACCCCAAACTCAACTCAAATAGATTACCAGAAAGCCAACCAGCCAAAAAAACTAGAAAACCAAAAAGAAAATGATAATAAATAATAAATAATAAAATTATAAATTAATAAAATAAGTAGGGGAAGAGTGCATCCAATAAGATCTTCTGAGCATGCTACAGTAACATTAGTGCCAAACATCACAAAACTATACACTACTTGCCAATCAATACAATATAACATAGCTGCAATCGTGGAGATTAAATTTTATGTAAGGTGCAATCTTACCTCATATGGCCAACTATATAAATTTTTTTTAAATATACCTTTATTTTATTTATTGCATGTGTTACTTTGTTAAAAGGACGCTGTTAGTTTATCCATAATTATATGACATATAACACCATTTTTAGGGCGTCATTATAAAACATCAATAGATAATGTCCAGTCCTTCACCAGTAAAACTTCCAGCATTCATTTTGTCTAATGCCTATCGTTTCTTAATTAGAAAAAAAAAATGACATAGGCATGAAAACAATTCTCAAACCAAGTATAATTAAACTATATGTACAACGAATTGCATAAAAATAAGTAACTTTCAGTCAAAATAAAAATTCTATCAATTGCTAAGGAGTAAAGTGCAAGGGCATACTATCATTACTTCCTTCTGATATTATATTTGATTTGCCTAATAGCACTAGCCCTTCATAACTAGAACCCAACTTTCCAACCTGATTCCATTACCTCACACCAAAAATTTTTTGTAGTAGAAAAATGAGCTAGTAATTTGATAGAAGAAGAAGAAAGTAGAGTTTGATCATCTTAACTTATATTTGAAAGTAGATAAGTTTCAATCTAGTAGGTCTATTCAGAATAGAAAAATGTGCCTTAAAAGAATAGGCAGTGGACATAAAAGATTCAGAATATGAAACTTAATAAACAGCATCTAGATGAAAAAACTGAAATATACAAATCCAAGTCGAAGAGTTGCTGCCTCTTTGTCATTCTCCCAATGAGAAACACCTGCAGGAAATAAGAACCATCATTTGTTAACAAAAATTTCAATTGGTGGTGTTAAAGCTGATCTAACTTGAACAAAAAAAATGCCTCACGTAAGAAATGCACGACTTAAATTTCATAATCATTTATCAAAAGTGAGATTTTTTTTTCATATTTATTGTGATGCTAAAGCAACATGACATAAAGCCAAACAAATATAAGAGCAAGTGAAATTTGATTTCTCTTCGGATTATTCATAGGCAGGATAAATAGAAGATGACGAGAATCCTAGAGAATTCAAGGTTCCATAATTTTTTGATCAATCTGTTGCTGTTGTGAGCAATGTAGCAAGTCTTTGGCAGACCAATACAGATGGATGATCTTCTCCTGGACTGTTACATAACATCAAAAGAATAAATTCTCAAAACTAGTTGGTAGGAGATATCATTGTATGCTTTTGCTTTGCATTCTAATGAAAAATGAAGCGGTCTTCCCACATTGTTTAATTTGCAAACCAGATGCATAATCAATATCAAATTTTCAAGATAGTTCTTGTAAATCACACAACCATGTGAACACAAACACGAAAAGAGAGAAGCAACAATCAAGGTGTATCAACAAGAACAATATAGTCCACACAAAATCATGCAAAGCTAATATGAACAATGATACTATGCATATAGGATGACTAGGGAAACACAGCCAAATTAATCTGGGAATAATTTGAATTAGGAACTGTATAATGTTCCATCTATTCAACCGGATACAGATATACAAATACTTATGCCTCTTTATTTTCTTTAATCTCTAAGCTTACCCCAATAGTCTGGCATAAATTATGATGCCTCTATATCAAATTTTAAATGAATAGCTATAACATAAAAATATATTTCTATGAAGTATCTTCTCATGAAGGGGAAGTGCAGTCATGGGAGGAAAGCAATTATTTCGTTTTACATTTACATCCTTCAAATTGCTAGGTAGCAATTGATTATCAAATTAAGCTTTCAATTGTTTAGTTATAATTTTGAAGCAATCTCGAAACTAGACCCTCATAATTGGTAGGAATACAGTATGCCATTACTAATCTGCCCAAACAAGGAAATAATGATGCTTCCCAGTGCATTCAGTAATTACAGCTACGCATGGTTAGATTTCCAAAATTACGTCATTTTGATTCTTGTTGTAGTTATAAGAACTGAAATAATTAAATATAAGGTTAATTGACAAAAATATAAAATGATAAACTATGATATAGAATCTCTCTCTGTCTTGATTCTAATACTTTAAAGGAATAATATTCACAAGAATTTGCGCTTATCTGTGTACAAGTAGCTAAACTTCTTTTTTCTGTGTCAAATTTTTGTGATGAGTATATTATGTCTCTTTAATGAAATTGCATTTCATTAAAGCATTTCATTGTTTTTTCTTTATTCCATTAAAGTATTATTACTAATCCTTTACTCTAAAATGAAATTGCAAAATAATAGAATCAACAATGAAACGTTTTATGTAGAATATTTAATTATAGCCTATGCAATATCATAGATTTTATGGCATTAATTTCATAGCCCTTGATATTCATTCAACTCATTTTTGTTACTTATTATCATTCAACCATAAGAAATACATCAAAGTCTTACATTAGAAATTCAGTATGACAATTCAAACGATTACCGACTTAATCCGTGAAGAAATTTCAAGTTAGTTTTTTTATTAACTAAACCTTTTTAATCTTGTATTTTTGGAGGTATATTTAAGAGAACTTTGAGCAAGCATTAGTTACATTCGTAAAGAAAATGACTAGTTTGGCATCAACAAAGCGAGATGACAAATCACCTAGGGTAAAGGTGACCAAGGCATACAAACAAAAAATTTTAATTAGGCGGTGAAATAGCATTTAATCATATTATATTCTCAAGAATTTAAAAGCATTAAACCTCATACATTTATTTTGTTTTGTTTAAGGTTTTACAAATTTTAATTGATTCATCCTCAACCACATGTGCAAGCTAAAAAATATATCATATAAGAATTAAATGCACTAGATTAAATGGTTTTAAATTCCACAAACTAAAATAAAATGAATGTACAAGATTAGATGCTATTAAATTCTCAGAAATATAATGCAATCAAATAATATTTCACGGGCTAATTAAAATCTATTGTTTGCATGCCTCAATCACCTTTACGATAAGTAATTTCTCATCTCCCTTTACGTAAGTTGAACTGCTCATTTTCCAAGAACAGTTGATTCAACTCAAGCTCCTAAAACACAAAAGAGAATAATTTAATTAAAAGTTATATGCTTTATGTGTATGCAACCGCTCATTTTCCAGCTAGGAACTTGGAGAAAAAGTTTCTTGCTCAAAACCATGAACTGCTCTCATACATTGCCTGTTTGCCACATGTTTCCATCAATTGTAAATTTGAGAAATAACGGGAAGACCAAAATTAATTCAAAGAGCTGAAAAACTCTGGGACTAAATAAACATACAAAAAGGTTTAGAAACCAATTTGATAATTTACTCAAAATTTAACAATTGAAGTCAAATTAGCTTCTATTGAACTCAACACACTTAAGCTTGGCTCCACCCAACCATTCCTACCAACATGTCATTCATAAGGTCAGATCATAAGCCTATTCAAGAAAAAAAAAAAGGTTTGTAAGATTATATGGAAATTGATAATATAAAAGGAGGTGCTGATAACTGTTGACCCTCAATCTTATCTCATATATGGGAGCGAAAACAAAACAAAATTGATAGACAAAGATCCCCCACATTGAGCAAATGAATATTATGAGTGCAATCAAAATTGTTCGAATATAAAAAACACTTAAACAGGAGACCGAAGACACAAATTAATGTGAGCAACAATGACTATTGTGGGGGATAATTAATATAATTATTTCACCATTACCTAATAAATTAATTTGGTCCAAAAAAAATCAAATTAGATTAGTCACTTGTTATCGTATGTTTACAAATATTAGCCATTACTCATTACTATTATTAAAATTAAATAACTTGAAATCATTGAAGTAATTATTTATAATTAAAATTGTAAATCTATCTTTTCTAATTAAATAAATTAATATAATTATTTTTTATTTTATAACATGAACATTTTATATATAAATCATCAAACCAAAAATAAATACAATAAAATAAATATTTCAACTGTTATTAAATTATAGCTATTAACTTATAAGAGTTAAAATTATTAATGGTGTTATGTATTATAAAATGATGATAATAAAAATTTTTAATTGTTAATAAAATATCATAATATATACACGTTTATTTATACTCCTGCTTATTAAAGTAAATCATGCTTAATTATATATGCTTATATAGGATGTTATTATTATTGCTATTATTAATCTAAAAAAACTAAAATTAAAATAATTAAAATTAGAGTTAGATAATTATTACAGGATTATAGTTTCCAATTGAATGAAATGATTACTAATCATTACATGAAACAGTAAGAAAAATGCAAAGTCATATATAATTGTTAGGATTTAAGACCAAATCGTTATATTTATGAAGGGCCATTTGTCTCAGAGGGAGGGCCATTTGGTATTATATTGATTAAGGACCAAATTGATCATTTCGTGATCAGATGTGAATAAAAAAAATGAGAAGAGGCTTTATTAGTCTACTTATTTTTATTTTTTGTTATTCTAAAATCTCAGCATTCATTATTTCTACAAAACATTAAATTCGGAACCAATGACTTGGTCCGATCAAATAGTCAGGGGCGAAATTAGTCCTCCTGTTTGATGCGGGTGGTTTTAAATAAATAGTTGAGGGACCAATTTGATCTTAAACCCATAATTGTTATTAGTTAAAACATTATATCTAGTATTATTAAATAAATATATGCGTAAAAATTAAATAATACAACAACAACAACAAGCCTTAAATCCCACTAGGTGGGGTTGGCTACATGAATCCTTCGTCTCCATTGTGTCCTATTATGTGTCAAATTCTCATTTAAATCAAATATACTAAGATCATTTTTTATACATCTTAACCAAGTCTTTTTTAGGTCTACCTATACCTTTAACATAAAGACAAATCTAATGCATCTACTCTCCTAATCGGGTCATGGACGGTACGCTTTATGTGTGGCCAAACCATCTCCACTCTCCCAATCTTATCTACCATTGGAACTCCAACTTTTTCTCGAATATACTCATTTTGCATTCTATCTCTAGAGTAAAGCCACTCATCCACCTAAGCATCCTCATCTCGTAACACTTAACTTAGTCTTATGCTTCTCTTTTATTGGCCAACATTCTGCACAAGTTATTGGTCTTACCACCATCTCATAAAATTTTCCCTTAAGTTTAAGTGGAACTTTTCTATCACATAATAAGCCAGATGCATTCCTCCACTTCAACCATCCAACTTGAATTCTACTAATAACATTTCCATCTATTTTACCATCATTTTGAACAATAGAGCCTAAATATTTGAAAC
Source organism: Cymbidium sinense (assembly GCA_021442155.1). Taxonomy (NCBI): domain Eukaryota; kingdom Viridiplantae; phylum Streptophyta; class Magnoliopsida; order Asparagales; family Orchidaceae; genus Cymbidium; species Cymbidium sinense. Next base: position 13,287,357 of record CM038221.1, on the reverse strand, counting down.
TCTCACTCTTATTAATGACTTGTTCACCTAATGTCACAACACTATCACTAGAACTTCTACAACTAAAATTACACTCCATATATTCAGTTTTAGATCTACTTAAACGAAAACCTTTAGACTTAGTTGACCTCCATAATTCAAGTTTCTTGGACTCCCTCTAGTCTTATCAACAAGAAGAATATCATCGAAAAGCATACACCAAGGTACATCTTCTTGTAAATGCCTAGTAAAACATCCATAACTAAAGTAAAAGATAAAAAGGCTTGATGTAATCCAAAAATAGGAAAATATTTTGTCAATCCTCCTTGTGTTTGGACACAAGTAATGACTCAATATACATATCCTCATGAATATATAACAATATTAACTCCTTTCTGTTCTAGAACTCTCCAAAGAACATCTCTTGAAACTTTATCATAAGCTTTCTATAAATCAAAAAATATCATATGTAGATCCTCCTTACTTTCTCTAGGCTTCTCCATCAAACCCCTTGACAAATGTATAGCATTCATAGTAGATCTACGTGAAACCAAATTGTGAAAAACTTCGTATCACATCATAACCTATGCTCAATTACTCTCCCCATAATTTTAATGTGACACATTAACTTAATTCCTCTATAATTTGCACACTCTTGTGCATCACCTTTATTCTTAAATATAGGAACCAACAAATTCTTTCTCCTCATCGACATCTTTTAGTCTTTAAAATGACATTAAAAAGATTTGTAAGCCAAGAAATTCCTTGATCTCCTAAACATTTCCACACTTTTATTGGAATATTATCCGGTCTTACTGTTTTTCCATATTTCATTTTCTTTAAAGCTTCACTAACTTCAAATTTACTAACACGACGATAAAAATGAAATTCTTTATTTTTGTTTAGGGTATTAATGTTGCTAAAATCAATCGTACTTTCAGATACTTCATTGAAAAGTTTATCAAAATACCTCATCCACCTATTTTTAATATCCTTTTCTAAAAAAACATTTTATTATTTTCATCCTTAATACACTGGAATGTCTTTATTTCTCTATCTCTTTGATTTAACTTATACATACATCTTTCACCCTTTGGTGTCAATCCATGTATAAATCACTAATAAATTTTTTGCATCATATCTTCTTTCTTAGAATCTCAAAAGCTTTATATCTTTCTCAATTCTCCAGAGTTTTTCTAAACCAAGTTTTATATACTTCTTATTTTTTATCTTTTCTTGTATATTTCATACCAACTATTCTTATTAAAAGCTTTTCCTTTTGATTCTCCAAGTCTTTAACAACTTTAACTTAATTTCACGATATTTTTTCCCATAATATTACTTGAACATCCCAAATTCTAATCTCTTGTAGCTTTCTTAAAATATTTTTATTTGTGTTCTTTAAGTGTCATCTAATTAGGATAATAATTTAGTTTATTTTTCCTCTTACAAATTTATCTTAAAATCTAAAACTAACAATCGATATTGATGCTTAGATTTTCACTTGGAATTTCCTGATCTTTACAATCTAAGCGATATATTTTTCTTATCGAAATAATCAATCGTGTTAGATCCATTTTTATAAGTAATAATATGTTCATCTCTTTTCTTAAATAAAGTGTTATATTCTACAAAATCGTATAAAAGCAATCTAATATAGTCTACTTTCTTTATTAGTCGAATCATGTAATGAATCTTTTAAAATTTTCTACCACTCCAAACATTTCCATTTAAATCTCCGATAAATACTTTTCTTGAGAGTATCTTACGTATTAATCATCTAATTCATTAAAATTTTTCTTTTTTACCTCCAAACTACTTGAGGAGCGTAAACACTTATAACATTGATAATCTTAATATCAATGATAATCTTTAAAGTATAATTCTATCTCCACATCTATTAATATTTATAACATTATCCTTTAAACTTTTATCTATAATCACACCTTTCAATTTCTAGTTTGACTTTTACACGAATACCAAAGTTTAAAACCTAAACTATCAAATCTCCTTGGCCTTCTCCCCAACCCATTTAGTTTCTTGAACACAAAAATATTTATCTTTCATGAATCATAATATCTATTAATTCCATTAATTTACAATAAAATATATTCCAAGATCTAACTAATTCTAGTTTCATGGACTAACTTCTTTGCATCCATAATGTGGGAACCGCTTATTTAACACGCAGTTTGTCACACCCCGGATGATTTATGCTTGGTGGTCGAAGTGTAACGAAGAGGATGACGATTGGACCGCATTGTGACGCGTTATGTCTTCTTGCGAGCGCAGTGGAAGGTGTATCTAATCAATCATCATTAAATTCTATTACATATCTAAACCACAATTAACATATCACATTCTTGGAGCGTGAAATCTTAAGTTTGTAAATAAATCTAAACAAAAGATATTTAATTTATGCATTGCGCAAAACTACTATATAATTCAAAACAGGTAAACCTCTAAATGCTAAATTTTTGATAGCATCGTAAAATTTAAAAGGAGTGACAAGAATCTTAAAACAATTTCGATCTTAGACGGTACAATGGTATGTATATATAAATTGTAAAGCGTAGGTAAGCATTCTGATAATGTAACATTATGTATGATATCTTGTAGAGTCTTTGCAGAAAATATGTATAACTTCGAGGCTACGAAATTTCTGACTCAATTGAAGTCGGCAGCAACGGCGGGCGAAGCGTGATCGGTGGATCTAAGCGGCCGCGTGGGGAAGGAAGCGGCGTTCTGCGTTACGGTCATGGGGTCGTTGAGAGGAGCGAGGAAAGCGAGAGGCAACTCGCGTGCTGAGGCGGTAGGAAGGAAATGAAATAGGTGCGGTCGATCTCCATATACGCGTCGAAGGTTTTAATCCGTCGTTGCATGTTTAACAGATCTTCTGATGTCCTTCTGATAACGGGTTAATTAGCTAAAACAAATTTAATTAGGAAATAATTAATTGGATATTACAGGTGTAGATGTAGCGCTAGCACATTTTGTATTCAAGTCATACGATTGTAAGAGGAAGCCTAACATTCAATGATTTAAAAGATTCATGTCATGATTATTTAGTTTCTTAAATAACGATGATTAAAAAAAAATCAAAAGCAAATCACTCATATTTGTCCTTACCTACTACATGGTCGTCTCACTCCGTCCTCCATCCTTTTCAATTTCACTAAAAGACAACAAATTAAGGGGCTGTTTGGTTGGATGAATTTTGAGTGTAAAATAAACAAAATATAAGGATTTTAACTTTTTGAGTGTTTGGTATAATGCAAAGTAAAATTCCAAGATATGTCTAGTGTATTTGAAATGTAGTAGAGAAGTAATTAGAGGTATATTTGGAATTCGCTCAAATTAGGTGAATTCTAAATACACCAATCAATGTAAAGTGAGAAACGATCACAGCCATTCAGGTATTCATTTTTATTACCGCGACCACGGTTGCGTAGGCCAATTACCACCACGATACTAGCCTTAATCTCAAAAATACTTTACATTACAATTATTCTACCAAACAAGAAAAGATAAACCCACATATTATAGAGTTTCTAACCAAACAATCTAAAGTGATCTAAATACATTACATTCACTTTACACTACGGGTTTGTTTGTTTTGGAGTATTTAGAGCGTAAAATAATGTAAATGCAAGTATTCTATATTTTTGTGTTTGGTTAAAATGTAAAAAAAAAACAAAATAAAATTCCACAATATTTTAAAATCTCCGAATAGAGCATTTGTGGTGTATTCAAAACTTTCCTGAATCGAACGAAAAACAAATACAGCGCACAACATGACTCATTGGTTCCACAAAGTAGCCCCTCATGTGAGAACCCTCCAATGAGAATGTTGCTTCTTGCTATTGGAGCATACTCGATTCGTCACTATAGGTGATTCTCGTTGTGGAGCTCGCACGATTCACCGCTATTTATGAGCCAGTGGCCTCCGAAGCTTGTTCTTGCCTTGAGAGATCACCCATTTTGCCTCTAGAGATAAGCTTTTTGCCGCTAGAGCTCGAGAAAATTTTCTCGTATCCTAGGTCGCGAATTTGGAGGCCGACATTTGCCATTGAAACTCGCGATTTTGGAGAGGAGACACCCGACCGATAGCTGCGAGCTTTGCCCGGTTGATTTAAGACTTTCTCGAAAATTTTTTGCATCGTCTCTATAATCGGATCTTCACAGTGAAGCTCAGCAAGCAAATTCGAATTTCTAAGCGAACATGATCTTACTAGCAACAAAGTCATCATCGCCTCTTGCAATAATAAATATTGCAAAATCTATGATCATCACTATCATGCCCGTGTCTCTTCTCCATACTCATTTTTTATCCCTGCTCATTGCTGCTCATCCTTCTCCACTCTCTTTCCCAGTGATGAACTGATAACTAAATTACCAGGGCCTTTTCTTCCATCTGTAAGTCTAATTTCCCTTTTCTGGTTTCAATTCTGAAAATTTTTTGTATGTTCTTATGTTGTTACTTTTTTTTTTCTTATCTACATTAGCAAAACCTATGCTTTATTTTCTGAAGCTTGGATGTGTTTCAATGTAGGCTTGGTGCTCAAAATTACTTTGAGTGATAAGAGTAAAGTAATCAAAGATGTATGAGAATTCTCCTCATTTTCATGACGAATTTTTCTCTTTATGGCATCCCTAGGGTTTGTTTGGTTTGAAGGAATTACAAGAAAGGAAGAAATGTGAAAGAAATATCAATGGAAATGTTTAAGTAATTTTGAGGATTGAAATTTATTTTGCCTAGTTCGATTGATAGCTGGGTAAGAATTTGTGAGAATTTTTTTCTTATTATATTGATGAAAATTAAAATATCTTTTTGTGAGGAGAGGGCAATGAGTCAAAATGATGTCTTAATCAATTTTTTTTTTTACTTTTCACTAGGGTTGTATAGTGATTTTTTTAAAGAGAAAATGCAATTGTTTATTATTGGATGACTAGATCAATTTTAGTAGCAGGAACTTGTCATAGGTTTGGCTCATTCCTAAAGAGGTTTATATTGAGAAAATAAACAAGAAGATCACAATTACTTTACATATAGGGGCTGTTTGTTTTGAAGGTAAAGTGAACTGAAGTGAAGCGAATTCAGTGTAATTTAGGGGCTGTTTGGTTGGAAGAATTTGGAGTGCAAAGTAAAGTAAATGCAGGGATTTTAACTTTTTTGGTGTTTGGCTTGAAGTAAAGTAAATTTCCAAGGTAATGTAATATATTCCAAATACATTGCATAAGTCATTTTTAGTGTATTTGAAATTCTCCCGATTTGGGCGAATTCCAAATACACCGACTAATGTAAAGTGTCGTGACCGTCGTTGCCGCCCTGCGCGCCTCGCCCATGCATAGCCAGCCCGTGTGCCGTCCATGCCGTCACGCATCAAACTTTAATCTTTACATTACATTTTTAACCAAACAAAAAAAGCAAGTCGAATTCATAAAACTCTCAACCAAGAAAGTAATCTTTTTTTACATTATATTCCTTTTCAGATTCCTTTTAGCCAAACGACTTTTAATTTTTTATGTGTTTGACATGGTGCAAAGTAAAATTGCAAAGTAAAGTGAAGTATTTAGAATACATTGAAAGAATCATTTTTGATGTATTTAGAATTCACCCAAATTTAGACAACTTTCAAATACAACGGCCAGTGTAAAATGTTATTGTCACCAATCGCCGTCCGTCGCCGGTTCTTGCTTGTGCCACCCAAACCCATCATGTATGCGCCAAAATACTTTATATTATATTTGTTCTACCAAACAGAAAAAATAAAATAAACTCATGTATTTGTAGAATTCTCAACCAAACAACCTTAAAGTAATACAAATACATTACATTCACTTTACATTGTATTCCTTTTTCAGGCATTCAAACAACCTCATACCAAACAACTATAAAGTATTCAGAATACATTTGTTTTTACTTTACTCTGTATACACCCAACCAACAACAACAACAAGCCTTAATCCCCAGGTGGGATCAATTTTATGAATCCTTCTCTCCATTATGTCCATTATGTGTCAAATTCTCATTTAATTCAAGTATAGATCATTTTTTTATACATCTTTCTTTTAGGTCTACCTCACCTTTCTTAATATAAGGCAAATCTAATGCATCTACTCTCTGTCGGTCATGACGGCGACGCTTTATGTGGCCAAACCATCTAAGGCGACTCTCCTAATCTTATCATTGGAGCTACTCCAACTTTTTTAACATACTCATTTTGCATTCTATCTCTAAGGGTAAAGCCACTCATCCACTGAGCATCCTCATCTCAGAACTTAGTCTTATGTTTCTCTTTTATTGGACATTACGCCATATGTCATTAGTCTTACCACCATCTTATAAAATTTTCCTTTAGTTTAAGTGGAACTTTCTATCACATAATATGCATTCCTCCATATGACCATCAACTTGAATTCTCTAATAATATCTCCATCTATTTCACCATCATTTTGAACAATAGCCTAAATATCGCTCACTCTTATTAATGACTTGATCACCTAAAGTCACAACACTTAAAACTTCTACAACTAAAATTACACTCCATATATTCGCTTTAGATGCTTAACGAAAACCTTTAGACTCTAAAGTTGACCTCCATAATTCAAGTTTACGTTGGACTCTCTCTCTAGTCTTATCAACAAGAAGAATGTCATCATACACCAAGGTACATCTTCTTGTAAATGCCTCGTAAGAACACCCATAACTAAAGTAAAAGATAAGGGCTTAATGTTGATCCTTGATGTAATCCAAAAATAGGAAAATAGTTTGTCAATCCTCCTTGTGTTTGGACACAAGTGACTAGTATACATATCCTTAATGGCTTGAATATAACCAATATTAATTTCTTTCTTCAGAACTCTCCAAAGAACATCTCTTGAGACTTTATCATAAGCTTTCTAAATCAATAAATATCATATGTAGATCCTTTTTATTTTCTATGCTTCTCCATCAAACCTCTTAACAAATGTATAGCATCCATAGTAGATCTACGGCATGAAACCAAACTAATTGTGAGAAACTTACGTATCACATCGTAACTATGCTCAATTACTCTCTCCCATAATTTTAATGTATGACACATTAACTTAATTCCTATAATTTGCACACTCTTGTGCATCACCTTTATTCTTAAATATAGAACCAACAAACTCTTTCTCCACTTCAGCATCTTTTAGTCTTTAAAATAACATTAAAAGATTTGTAAGCCAGAAATTCCTTGATCACCTAAACATTTCCACACATTGGAATATTATCAGGTCCTCTTGCTTTTCACATTTCATTTTCTTTAAAATAACTTAAGTTACTAATCTGACGATAAAATGAAATTCTATTTTTGTTTAGGGTATTAGGTTCTTAAAATCAATCGTCTTTCGGATCCTTTGAAAAGTTTATTAAAATATATATCCATTTTTTTCTTTTCTAAAAGCGCTTTATTATTTTCATCCTTAATACTCACTCACTTAGCTATGTCTTTTCTTCTTTATCTCTTTTGGTTGGCTAACTTATACATACATCTTTCACCTTCTGTCAATCTATTGTATAAATCACTAAAAGCTAAATATTTAGTCGTATATTCTTTATTAGAATCTCTACGCCATTTTATATCTTTCCCAATTCTCCAGGGTTTTTTAAATCTAAAAATTTTATAAATCTTCTTATTTTTAATCTTTTTCTCTCGACTCACCAACTATTCTTATTAAAAGAAACTTTTTTTTGATTCGTGAAGACATCTTTGACTTGTTTAATAGACGATACTTTTCCATAACGTTCCTTCATGAACATCCAAACTTTAATTTCTTGTAGCTCTTAAAAATATTTTTATTTGTGTTATTTAAATGTCCATCTAATCTTGGACAATAATTAAGTTTATTTTTCTCTTCTCATCTTAAAATCTAAAATCTAATAGTCGATGTTAGACTTAAAATTTCACTTGGAATGGCCCTGATCTTTGATCTAAACGATCTATTTTTTCTTATCAAAAATAATCAATCGTGTTTTCTTAGATCCATTTTATAAGTAATAATATATTCATCTCTTTTCTTAAATAAAGTATTGAATTCTAAAATCGTAATTTAAGAAAATCTAATATAGTCTACCTTCTTAATTAAACCAATCACATGTATGAATCTTTTAAAATCTTACCACTCTACCAACATTTAAATCTCACGATAAATACTTTTTTTTTCTTGAGGTATCTTTTGTATTAATCCCCAATTCATTCCAAAATTTTTCTTTTGAGCCTCCAAACCTGAGAGCGTAGACACTTATAACATTGATAATCTTAGTATCAATGATAATCTTTAAAGGTATAATTTATCTCCCATTAATACTTATAACGTTATCCTTCAAACTTTTATCTATAATCACACTGTACATTTCTAGTTCGACTTTTACACGAATACCAAAGTTTAAAACCTAAACTATCAATCTCGCCTTCCATTTAGTTTCTTGAACATAAAATATTTATTTTTCTATGAACCATAATATCTATTAATTCCATTAATTTACACGTAAGAGTCTATATTCCAAGATCCTAACTTTAGTTTCATGGACTAACTTCTTTGCCTCAGATCCATAATGTGGGAACCCTTGTATTTAACAACGCACGTAGATCGCTGACAGCACATTTTCAAGTATTCAAGCCATAGCGTCTTCCGGGGCATACTAATGATGATTTAAAGGATTCATGTCATGATTATTTCGACAAATTTTTCTGTTGTACTACCACTACGCAACCCTCCACTTTTTGCATCCGGACTTGGGACCGGCAATGGTAGTGTTAAAATAGTTTCTCTTTATTTACTTGCTTGAATAGCTCAAAATCAAAATCTATTTATTTTACTTGTTCCTTTTCGGGCCAACCTTACATTTATTTTACACTGCACTCACTTTTCAGGTAACCATACATTTCCTAAGAGAGAAAACTACAACATTCACAACATACACACCTACCCAGCAGCCTACACCCCTATTCTTCTTTATCCCATTCATGCATTTCCTCGCCCTTAGTCTCATTCTCCTCTTCTCTTGTTCACGGTCATCATTTCCGACTCCATCTCATTCTGCTGGTTCCTCGCGCATGATACTCCCGTCGTCTTCCTCACGTGAAACCTCCTGTATCACCATCTCACAGCCAACTTTGCTCGATACTTCTTGCACTCACGTAAGCTTAACCTCCATTCTCGCATGCTTCATGAATACCCTTGCCAACGGCCTATCTCGTCTTCTCCAGTCGACCTTCCCATTCTTGCACATCTTAGCTAACTAAACTCTCCAGCACTCAGATTGTTCATCATCACCTTTGCTCACCGGCGACCCTGCCGCTCTCCCTAAACCTACAACTCCTCCCATACTCGAGGGCCCCTAACTCCACCCCTCACTTGACTCAAGCAATTGCATCTCCACGAACTTCCTTCTCTTACACTACAAAGCCGAACCGAGAGAAACTATCCCTCCCACCGGATCCCTACCAGCAGCCTCGACTAAACAAACGAAGCCTCCACTCCAGCTTGCCACATAACAACTCACTAACTCCCTCAGTCAATAGCAACCTCAACCCCAAACTCGTCAACATAACCAAGCACACAATCTCCCTCTATCCCCTTTCAATTTCTCCTAGTTTTTCCATACCAAGCTGCATATAGTAGTGTCATTTTAATGTTATGCTTGACAACACTGCTGACCTCCATGCATGCTATATCAATCGAGTTGAGCTCACAAGACAAATTGACGTCTTGAATGCAATAAGCGTATCGAAATAAAATATCTTGGGCGTCGTCTTAGTCGAAATGATCTCGATCGACAAGCGGACTTGGTCGTTATGTTGACATCGAAATTGAATATACATGTCGGCCGATTCAGAGATCGAGATCAATGCGCACATATCGGGGGAGGCCGAGATCTCAAACGCGCTCGTTGAAATTGATTATCTTTGTTAGCGTCGAACGTTGAAACCATCAAACGAGGCGCCCACACTCGATTGAGGAGCTACGAATGTCGGGAAGCGTTAATGCGCATTTTTTAATTGAAATTGATCCGATTCGACGCCGACTTAAACCAAACGACCTTCGATCACGAAATGAATAGCGCCGTTACGTCTGGAACATCGGAATAACCTAAAATTGATATCCAACTTGTCTATGTAGTGATACAATTGCGAACAATCAAAATTGATGTTTATTTTATCTCAAATAAGAAAAGAGAGACTACTTATATATACCCCTCCTATTACCCAACCCTAATACAAATCCAATACCTCGACACTCTCATTCAACAGCCGCAAGGCCCCTTCCCCTTGTTCAATTTTCTCCTTAACAGCTCCCTCACTCGATTGACCCGCCGACACTCCCATCCCCAATTCGCTCTCTTCATTTGGCTCCCTCCCGATCGAGTCAATGACAGCAGGCTCCCATCCAGCCGCCGATCCGTCTGTCCTCCCTCTCGTGACTCTCTACAAACACGCAGGCCGCTCGTTTGTTCAATTCCCGCTCTCGACTGAGCATCGAGCCGCATGGCTTGCTTGCAATCCTCCCTCTCGATCGAAGACCCGACCGTACGCGAGAAGCTCCTGATTCCTCCCCAAATCGCAACCTGCCATCATCGTAATCAAACGTTCGGCTCGTCCTCCTCGACTACTCGGCCTCTCGTACTTGTCACTTCACTCAAAAGCGAATGGCCTAAAGCAGCGGTCTTACTCACTCGGAAACCTCATGACGGCTGCCCAGAGCCCAACCCTCCTACCTCTCCTTACTCATACCCCTGTCCAGACACTTGCAGACCCTCTTAGATGCTCTTCCTCTCCCATTCACTCTCAGCTCGCAGCAAATGGAGGTGGAACACTTCACTTATAACCTCAATCTCCTTGTTCTATCTCATTAACACTTAGCTAGCACACTCGGAAGCCCCAACCCTTCACTCTAATGCCTTGGCTCAGACCACACATGAATCCCTAGCTGATGTTATCATGGCTTGCTGTCTACCTAACTATAAATACTCTTTTATTAATCTTTCCATCTTGTTTTGTATCCCGATATTTCGTAGCTTTACTTACACACCTCAGTTCATCGAGACTTCTTCATAGCTTTACCACCCATATAGCAAACCATTGGGACATCTAATCCCAAGCCTCATGCAAGTCCCGTGCCATTTTTCTATTGGTCCCATTTCTTGTTACTTGGCCCAAAATCCAGCCCTCATTAACCGTAAGCCTATATCTTCAGTTCAACCATTCTAATTTATTGTTCTGACTTGTCCTCTCTCCCCATCTACTTGAGCAAACCGCTGAACTTAGTTGCCTTCATTTCATTCTCTCTTATTGTCAGTGACACAAGCCAAGTAAGTACTTTCCACTCTCTAATATTCAACCCGAGATAGTCTCTTTGCACCTTCTAATGTAATAATCTCAGCTAAGGTGATATAAGGTGATGAGGTTCAAATTCCTATAGAGTTTGATGTTGCTATTTGCATGCCATATGAAATGGAAATTTGCCTACACATTACTATTAAGCTGCCTTTGTTATTTGATTTTAGTAAAAGTGATGTTTTAATGTAATTGTCAACGAAGAATTGTAAGAAATGTTGTGATTATAAGTATTTGTTCGTGTTGCTTCAACACGACAACAAAATTTGCTAAACTTAAATACTCGTGCATGTTGCATCAGCATGGCGAGGAAACTAGAATGTCTTTTACGCAGGTATTGAAGGCTTATGCATGCTTTTTTAAGCGTGGTGGATTTAGAAGACCCCCTAAGCCGCAGTGTCGCAAGACACTGACTATACATGCTTTTTAAGCATGGTAGGAAGGCTAGCACTCCGATGACCACTGAGATGATCTTGGGAGGTGCCAATTTCATTCCAAACACTTGTGTATATCCTTGTTTAGTATATTAAATTTATGTACCTACTGCTTCAATATAATTTCAAATATTTGCTAGACATAAGTAATCGTGCATACTGCTTCAACATGACGAGAAAATCAGGATGCCTTTTATGCAGATATTGAAGGCTTATGCACGCTTTTTTAAGTATGTTGGGTTTAGAAGACTCTCCACGCCGCAGTGTCACAAGACGCTAACTATGCATGCTTCTTTAAGCATGGTAGGAAGGTTCTAGCACTCCCGATGCGACCTCTACATGAGAATGATGCCGAGAGACTGTTGAAATTTGGACAAATAGAAGGCTTAAACTGGTTCAGATAAAAGTGTTAATGAGATTAAAGTAAATTTAAATGAAATCATAAATCAAAGTCAAAACCTATATACGAAATGATAGAAGTCTTTAAATAATAATGGGCTTACAAGAATCAAAATCAAATGACATTTATGATACAACTCAATAGCTCGTCATGAGCATAAATAAATCATACCATGGATTTGAGAATTTGTTCTCAAATAAAGGCAAAATGTAAAGTAGGATCATTAGAAGGTTCTATAAACTCCTAAATGAACGAGAGACTTCAATTAATATTTGAGTTATACTGGATTATATACCTAAACAACCAGAAGAACCCAATCCAAAGGTTGCTTGGCCACAAGAACATGAACGAAGAGCTTTTCATTGGCCACAAGAACATGAACGAAGAGCTTGTCATTGGCCACAAGTATGACTATTGAAACAATATTTAGATTTTATTGCAACTCTTATTTGACTAATTAAGAAGATCCTGAATAATCTAAATGGGACTCACGGCAACTCATAAACTCATTAAGAAACATAAAGAACTCAATAAGCTATAGACTAAATTCATTTAAATGAATATTAATTTAAATGATTGGATAAGAACTAAAACATGATGGTGAAATAGATAGAGGTGTTATTAGTAGAATTCAAGTTGGATGGTTGAAGTGGAGGAATGCATCTGGCCTGTTGTGCAATAGAGAAGTACTGCTTAAACTTAAGGAAAATTTTATAAAATGGTGATAAGACTTGCAATGATTTATGGTGCAGAATGTTGGCCAATAAAAGAGAAGCATAAGACTAAGTTAAGTGTTGTAGAGATGAGGATGCTCAGGTGGATTAGTGGCTTTACTCTTAGAGATAAAATGTGAAATGACTATGTTCGGGAAAAAGTTGGAGTAGCTCCAATGGCAGATAAGATTAGAGAGATGGTTTGGCCACATAAAGCGTCTAGTCGATGACCGATTAGGAAAGTAGATGCATTAGATTTGCCTTATGTTAAGAAAGGTAGAGGTAGACCTAAAAGACTTGGTTAAGATGTATAAAAATGACATAGTATCTTGAATTAAATGAGAATTTGACATATAATAGGACACAATGGAGACAAAGGATTCATGTAGCCAACCCCACTTAGTGGGATAAAGGCTTTTTGTTGTTGTTCGATAAGAACTAAAACAAATGCCACTGGATCTGCACCACATTAATGTTAGTAGACAAAAAGCGTGGCTTAAATTTTAAATAGACTTCAAATGTATTAATTTTGCATAAATTATATAGCCATCAATCACTCAATTCAAGTGCTTCAGAATTTGTGCAATCATTTGAAAGAAATGAGTTCTTATACAAAATATAAAACACCCTTCAATTTAATTCGATCTTTCTAAAATTCGTATAAGTATTCAAAATCACCCGTGTGGGCCCCGACACAATGTTGAATGCATGAATTTAGTGTCTGAGGATGCTGCACGGGTTAATTCACAATTGGGTCTGCGGAGTGGGTCCGGGTTAACAAAACCTAATGATGTTGTTATAGCTTTCTCCACATGAGAAAATTTAGAAATCACGACGTATGACGATATAACATTTCTAATTGACGATAGTTGATTGAAGATATCAATTATATGGGTCATAATTATTAAAAATATCTAAGATATTTATATTCAATATTCTCAAATTCAAAATCCTCAAAATATAAATCTAGATCCGATCCTCTATTATTAAATTAATAAAGCTGACAGGATCTGGAACAATAAAGACTTATATACCTTGATAATGGATGTATTGAATGAGAATTTCAACCGGAGGGGATATCACTATCCAAATGCATTTGCAATTTTGGATCAATTTAATTTAAATCAAGTATTAATTTAAAGGAAAATTCTAATATGCTATTAAGTTATAAATGCCTAAATGAAATTCATAATGTAAAAACTTAAAACAAACTCCACTCAACCCACCTTCTGCAATTGTTCGTTAAAGGTGATAAATTAAGAAAACTCAGCACGAAGCGATGTAAAGTCAGTGTATTTACATGTTATTCAATCAATCTCGTCGGTAGAGCGCGTCGGTCCCGGTGATGGTTTGAGGTAGCTCCACATATGATCGGTTACGGCCGTCTCGATTAGGTGGGTGTCGCCACCATTATATTACGGATTGGTATAACTATGTTCTTTGATGGCTGTTGAGATGTGAACCATATGATGCACCTAATAAGGCAAAAAAACTCTCTATCATCTAAGGTGAACTTAAACTTATCTCCTTAGATAAACATCCTCAGTCTAGATTTTCTTGGGGCCTATAGGCGATAAAGATCATTCGTCGGGTTCAACTATCTCCTCGAAGAAGGCATACTATTTGGATGATGACCAGGATCTTGATCGGGCGTCATCATTCCCCCAACCATCTGTTTTAAGTTAAAATGATGAATTTCATAAATTCACAATTTTATACTCCACATGCTGCTACTATATGCTATACATTTAGTGATATAACGATTAGCCTTAATCGAAAGTTCTCTCTCAACATTGGAAGAGGTAATTAACTATAGGTGCTTGCGCCTATAGGAAACCTGAAATCAAATCTAAAATCCTCACAAAATGAGGGCGAAATCTCTGGGTAGTGTCTTATCTACCTCCTGCTCCTTCTAGCTTGCCACATAACAACTCACTAACTCCCTCAGTCGATGGCAACCTCAACCCCAAACTCGTCAACATAACCTAACACACAATCTCCCTCTGTCCCTTTTCAATTTCTCCTAGTTTTTCCCTACCAAGCTGCATATAGTAGTGTCATTTTACTATTATGCTTGACAACACTAGCAGCCCCTCTATAAAAAAAAAATTGATGCTTAAAAATCAATCAATTGTCGCCTTGCAAAGCCATTGCTGCTGTTAATTATTGAAGAGGTATAAAAATGATGTGCAAAGCCATACATTAAAATTATGGGAGAGAGTAATTGAGTATAGGTTACGATATGATACAGAAGTTTCTCACAATCAGTTTGGTTTCATGCCAGGTAGATCTACTATGGATGCTATACATTTGTTAAGAGGTTTGATGGAGAAGCATAGAGAAAATAAGAAGGATCTACATATGATATTTATTGATTTAGAAAGCTTATGATAAAGTCTCAAGAGATGTTCTTTGGAGAGTTCTAGAATAAAAGAAGTTAATATTGGTTATATTCAAGTCATTAAGGATATGAGAGCATTACTTGTGTCCAAACACAAGGAGGATTGACAAAATATTTTCCTATTTCGGTTGGATTACATCAAGGATCAACATTAAGCCCTTATCTTTTTTACTTTAGTTATGGATGTTCTTACGAGGCATTTACAAGAAGATGTACCTTGGTGTATGCTTTTCGATGACATTCTTCTTGTTGATAAGACTAGAGGAGTCCAACGAAACTTGAGTTATGGAGGTCAACTTTAGAGTCTAAAAGTTTTCGTTTAAGTAGATCTAAAACTTAATATATGGAGTGTAATTTTAGTTGTAGAAGTTTTAGTGGTAGTCTTTGTGACTTTGAGATCAAGTCATTAATAAGAGTGGCGATTCAAATATTTAGGCTCTATTGTTCAAAATGATGGTGAAATAGATGGAGATGCTATTAGTAGAATTCAAGTTGGGTGGTTGAAGTGGAGGAATGCATCGGCTATTATTTGATAGAAAAGTTCCAACTTAAAAGGAAAATTTTATAAGATGGTGGTAAGCCCCCAATGACTTATGTGCGTAATGTTGGCCAATAAAAGAAACATAAGACTAAGTTAAGTGTTCTGAGAGATGAGGATGCTCGTGGATGAGTGGTTTTACCCTTAGAGATAGAATGCAAAATGAGTATGTTCGGAAAAAAAGTTGGAAATCAGTGGTAGATAAGATTAGGGAGAGTATTAGATGGTTTGGCCACATAAAGTCGGTAGTCCAGATGACTAGGAGAGTAGATGCATTAGATTTCTTTATGTTAAGAAAGGTAGAGGTAGACCAAAGACTTGGTTAAGATGTATAAAAATGATCTTGATACTTGAATTAAATGAGAATTTGATACATAATAGGACACAATGGAGACGAAGGATTCATGTAGCCGACCCCACCTAGTGGGATTAAGGCTTGTTGTTGTTGTTGTTGTTGTTGTTGTATAAAAATGATGGAATGATGATGAATATACAAAATTCATGTGTATATTTTTTTTTTTGCAGGTTTCAAAACCTCGCCAAGGCTCAATAGAGTGTAACGGGTGTAAAGACCTAGTTGTGGTATCGCAAAATATCAACCGTTATGCTCAATAAGACGTACTAGGTAGATCAAAACAGTTCTAATACAACCCCTTATGAGCAGACAAAGGGTGTTACTTGAAAATTTCAAATATAATGTTGTGTATAGTTTAATGATGAAATATGCACAAAAATCCAAAATCATTAAGTGATTTTCCAATCAACACAACTCATGAGATAATTTTCCATTCAATTGAGATACCTAAAAAGTTGCGCAGTCAACTTGAAATATTTGTAAATGCATTATATTAATGCAATGGGAATAGTGTTAGTAAGTGCAACAAGATGTGCATAGATAGCTCCAAAGTGAAAATTTACACGCATTATAAGACAAATTTTAGTCCAAATTAGATATACTGAAATGCGTGTAAATAATCAAGATTAAAAATTCTATATACATTTTGGAGTTCCCTTCAATCTAAAATTAAGTTATTTCATTCCCAATTATAATATTCAAAATTAATAATTTTATCAATTGGGTGAAGTCACTTAAGCTATAGATGCCTACATGTGCTCAGACTAAAGGATTCATAGTATAATCTCAATGTCAGAAAAGGTTATGTAGGTTAGATATGAGAATTTAAATTGAAATGCAAAATCAAAACAACAAAATTGAATATAAAATTGCTTAAATTATAAAATACACGTATGTGCCATGACATAGTGTTGAATGTTTAAATTCAGTGTATAAGGATATTACGGGAGTTTAAAGTTAAATAAAATTAAAATTCATTTTACTTTTTGAAAGGCGTAAAAGCATATCAATATCTTACAGGATTTCACAATTCAAATTCATTTTAAAGACTTAAAATATCCGCATGTGCCCTTACACAGTACTAAATATTTAAATTCAATGTCTAAGGATATTACGTGGGTTGAAAATAAATTAACTTAAATTCCTCGTATTAAAAATTATGCTATTATTTTGGAGGATTAGCAATCATCTTGAAAATATTAAATCCCTTTAAAATTCAAAGAACCATGAATTGAAAAATCACAAAGTACAAATACAGCTTTCAATCTACAGACCTGATCCTCTACCTACAAGAGTAGAGTTTACAAGGTCTATGATATGATAAGATTTCAAGATTGATTAATCATATGCAACTCACATACCTTATCTTTTGTTAACAATTGAACAGAATTAACAGGGTCTTGAGTTAAAAAACAAATTCAATCAATCAAATCCCCCAAAAACAACCGTGTTGATTGTAAATTTCGATCGAATGGATTATCATTATCAAAATATCCAAAATATTAATGTTAAAGCATTCCAAATTTAAGCTTTCAAAACACAAACCCTAGACTCGATGCTTTCTTAGCAACTGACTAAAGTTGACATGGCTTGGAACTATAAAATAGATTCAAATCAATTAAATAGCCAAATGATGATAGTGTTGATTGAGAATTTTAACTAAAGGGATTTATTGCTATCAAAATTTTCAAAGCTTTAATATCAAATCAATTCAAAGTCAAAACCAAATCAATTATAAAATATTCGCAAAAAATTCAAAATTAAGAAAATTAATTAAATAAAAATTCATCATTTTAAAATACTTAAAACTAAATTCATCAATCTGCCTTCTGCAATTATTTGCACAGGTGACAAATTTAATTTTAATCTAAGCTCACAAAGAACTAATGTCATATTAAGTATACCATTACATTCACACTCAAAATATTTTACACTAATAAGGATATTGGCTGAATCTTCTATTCACATGGTTTAGCCAATATACTCTGCATATAAAGAGGTAATAATCTAACTAGCAGGGTGGTTTGGCCGATAGGTTACAATATCATGTTACGTAGTATATTCTCTAATGATTTTTCTACACCTTCTGAATTGTGAATCATAGGGTATATCTAATAAGCACAAAGTCTCTGCCAACTGAAATGGACTTAAAATTGTTCCCTTAAATAAATATTAACCCTAATTTACAATGTCTCTTTAGACGAAATAACCCATGGAAGAATCATTTGATCAAATTGGGTCGACTACCTTCTTTGACTAAGTGGACTAAGGACCACAACAATCCAGAATGACAAAACCATAGGATCTTGATCGAATCATCATCATTTCCCCCTACATATGCTTTTAGTGTCAATAATGATGAATTTCAATCATAAATGTCAAGTTTAGTTTGCTGGTACTATACGTTAAGCAATTAGTGATCTAATGATTAGCCTAAATCGAAAGTTCTCTCTCATCGTTGTGGGGAGGGTTAATTAACTATAGGTGCTTGCTCCTATAAGAAACCTAAAATCAGATCTAAAGTCCTCACCAAATGAGAGCAAAATCTCTCAGCAATGCCCTATTTATCTACAAACAAACATCATTTGCTTTCTGAAAATTTCACTCGACACAAATCTAATACTCTCTTTCATCGAGAAGTCAGAAGCAAATTTTTGGAGCCTACAATGACTTTCTCAATGTGTCAATTTTTAGCTAAAAGGCTAAATCAATATGAATTCTGATGGTAATTCAAGGTAGGCTTGGAGTGGTTGTCAAATTGCCTCTAATGTAATTTAGATGTCTAAAGTTCAAGTCATAAAAACAGCTTCTTTACAAATGCAGGGATAAGGATGTGATCATCATCAACCTCTCCACGGATATTATATTAGTAAGAGCTCAGGGTATGCCCTTGTTTTATCTGCTGGTACGTAGCAGGTTGTATCAATTTTCATAAGAGAAACTACAAGGTATTTTTTTAATATGAAATTTAGAATATTATTAGAAATCTATTGCTATTTTTTTTTATGATGATAATGATTAATTGTTCTAACAAATCTCAAAGTGCATGTGTCATGCTAGCAATAACTTCTTAATTACCTAAAGGTAACTATCTGTTATAGATTAAAAACAATATAAAAATCCTCAAAAGAAAGTTCTTGCTACACTATTATTAATGCATTACAAATCTGAATTCCACACCAAGTAGATATCTAATTCAAATATACATAAAATTTACATGACATACAGATATTGAGATAGGCTGAATAACATGGCCAGTAGAACAAGAATACTCGATGCATAGCATGTACATACTCTAATTACTTAAATATATCCATTTCATTAGAGGTTAGTATCTACCCATATTTTTTGTTCATACATATCAATTATCATGCAGGGCCCAAGGAACAGGCAGATAATAAATCTGTTAAAAAACAAAACATTTTTACATGAATGAAATATAAGATGATAGATACTAATTTAAAATCTGAAATAAAAAAAGTAAAAGGAAATTTACATACATAGCACGCAATTCTTATGCATTTAAATATCTAACACCTCAAGTTTGATATTTACAAAGATAACACTTTTCCTATGCTTGAAAAAGTGTATTTCACTTACAAAAAATAATGATAGTGCTATTTTTGATGTAATATTAAATATTTATATATAAGAATTATGTGCTATGCATGCAAATTCCCCAAAATTAAAATAAATGTAATCAAATTAGTCCCAGATTATCTTATATCTCCAATTTTTTGTCTTGACTATACAAAATTGATCCAAAATAGTCCATCACCGACTAAATTGAGATCAATTTTATATAGTTGGGGGACTCAAATAAGATTAATTTTATATCATAATTATGCATGAAGGATCATTTTTTATCGATTTTGTATAAAATCGAGCGATTAAATTGGAATAATATGATACTTTGAGATTAAATTGGCCACAAAAAAAAAATAATCAGAGGATTATTTTAGGATTTAATATATTAGAATTATCAATATTACCTATATGAAAAATATTTAAATTTTTGCAAAAATTAAAATAAAAGAGATGAACTAGCTCTAAATAAGAAAATGACATGGTCAAAATTGGGAGGAAATGAGCATACCAGAAGGCACCTCCAATCTGTGAATAAATCGTAGCTGAAATAACGAACCTGCAAGCAGTAGATATCAACTCCACAGCCTAAGTCTTTGATAGTTTAATAAAGATGTGAGCTATAAAAGGTCAGGCAATAAATATGAAGTAGAAAACTGAATATTTATATACCCCAAAGCATGCATTCCTTGAAAACAAAAACGATTTCTGAATTGGATAATAAGATGATGAGAACTTTTCAACTATGATGTGCATGCTCAGGTTACTAACAGCTAGTTCGACCAAAATCAAAAGCAATGAAGTTGTTACTGTTCAAAATGATGGTCCTTCTCAAGTCTTAGGATATAGCCAATCTGACAGAGGAAGTGTAGGCTGATGAAAACAAATTCAATATAACTAATAGTAAGAAGAAAATGGATATCAATGGGTATCAACCAACAGAAGGAATTTCATGGAAGATACCCTGTCAACAGATAACTCCACATCTGCTAATATCATTTTTTTTAATTCTCAAAGCGATATATGCATGCCATCTAGATATATAGAATTAGCTACTTACAGCATGCAATGTATAAGGAAAATAGTAAAAAGAAAGTGTTCGCTTGTTATAGGTAAACCTATTAATCAACAAGATGTTTCAAGTTGATTATTCAAATGATATGAAGCAACAAAAAGACAGGTAAAATACGTTTTTGCTTCACGTCTGTTATCTAATGAAATAGAATGGAATAAACAGAATTTAGTCTTCTTTTTTCATCCACAATATCGTCAAGGCCAGCCTAATGCTGTACAGTAGATTAGCATGGATCCTAGCGCAGAGCTCAAAGTGGAATTGAACTGACATATGACACATCCTCATAAAGTAACGATACTCCACTATATGAATCATTCAATATTCAATAAAGTGCCTTCCCTCCTTTCATCCATCTTTTACTTAAAATAAATTTTAACAATGTTCACACCAATAGCTAAAACACAATCCATGCTGAAAACATAAACATAAAAGAAGAAATCTCTCAAAGTAAATTCTGTGAAAAATAATTTCAGAAATTTCATTCTGCTTGAACATAAGGCATCAAGTTCAGTAAGGAGAAGTTGGGGAGCTCAGCAACCCAAATCAAATTGTAAAGTTGGGTTTCCATTAATAAGTTGAAAGGATTTACATTTATAGGGTTTGCAAAAAAAAAAAATTTATGATAACCAAATAAAGCAATAAAAATTTCCTTTTTTTTTTCTCTTCCTTTTCTAAGAATTCAAATTTATAGGTTAGATTCACAAAAGAAAATATCTATAAAAAGCAAAATACAACAAAAGATGGGTGTGGCGCCAAAGGAGATTGATAGTTAATGTGGAGACAAGGATCGATGCCAGTATGTAGTACGATCAATTTTTTTGGGGAACGCATCGTTCCTACTTTGTGATTTTCTTTCTATTGGCAATGTTTGCCTCACTTGGTTTAGGAAGAACAGGGTTTGCTAATGGGTCAACAGGAAGCACCCAAAGAAATATAAAAAATAAAAAATAAGAACAAACCTTCAAAACAGTGTTTCTAGCAATACCACAGTAATCCCTCTTCAGCAATTGGAACTTGCAACTCTCTTATAATAAGAGAAACAAAGCATAGTCAAAATCGAAAACTAGTTCTACTTTTTATGCTTTCCTCTGCACTACCCTTTCTATAGGGTTCATCAATCTCTCAATAAAGAAATTAAGATGTAAAAAAATGAAAAATGTATTAGTTAAACATAATACTGTTTTCTTTCATGTTGAAGTTTGGCAACTAGCAAGTAATGAGAACTCATTTTTAGTTCATTTAAACAAAGAAATTAAATAATGCAAGTTTCAAACAATATTTCAAAATTCCAACAGTTTATGGATGACAACACCAATGTAAATAATAAGAGAATGGAGAAAGACATGCATAGAACTGTAGATCCTGGTTCCTTCCTGTCAAACTTTCACTTGTCAAGTAGTCTAAAAATTCTATACGAGATATCAAAAGAATTGTCGGTTGATGATGAATGTTACAATCAACAGGTAAAAATCACAAAAATATAGGGATAAATGTGATTAAGCTTCAAAATATTATTGATTCTTAAAAGATATATTATAAAATTTCATTATTTATTTATAAAGAATTTTATTTTAAATCTACGTTTCATTTCATTTTTAAAATAAGGATCAAAGCTAGCAAACTTCAATGACTAGAATGCAATGGAGGGAGCAATTTAAGATGACCTCCAACTTAGTAAATGTTTTAGGCAATAGTGGGAGATTGTCGGCCATGAAATTGAGCCAAATGCACTAATGTAGCTGTATCATACTTAAAAATTATAGGTCCCCTGGCTGTTGTAACAAATATAAGTAGAGATGCCATCATCATCCGCCTCACATGATGGCGGACAAATGGCATGATGCAGTAGAAGCTTGTGTAAGAACCCAATCAGCCCTGTGCTGAACCAGTATGTAGTTCGATCAATTAAAATAAAACCACATGAAATCCTCACCCCTTCTCCCTCATGCAAGTCGAACTCTCGTAGCTGCCACTTTGCCCCCCTATCTGCACATGAGCACCTAAGCTGAAACCCTCAAGTGAGTTCTAGCTCATGCGACGACCCTCCACCCGCATAACCTTCTCCTCCTCGATGAACACAAACCTCCTAACTCATCTCTTTCCCTCTCAGTCTCTTCCTCACAGCCGCCAAGCCATTTTCCCCTCGGTCTCTCCCTTGCCACTGCTGCCTTCTCTTCTTAATTTCTTCATCTTCCTCAATCAAGAGGCCTAAAACTTACAAAAGAAAGTTTTTCTTCCTCTCCTCTATATCTTCTTATTTATCTTCATTGTCATTATCTTTGCAGTGGTTATTGCTTTATCTTACTTGCATTTTAACCAAAAAAAAAAAAAATGATTAAACTAAATTAGAGTTTTATAGTTATTTATAATTTTAGGTGTTTTATAACAATAAAGACGTTGAGCTTATTTATTTAATCATTTATTTGGTATATATATGACATATTAGATGTTAACAATTTCTTTTATATTTTAGAATGTATTAAATTCAAAGAAAATCCTTGATTAGTTTAAGGTTGGGTTAATTCTTTATAATGATTATATTTAGTTGATTGTCGATTAGTTTCCAACAGCTCTACTTAAAATTAATGTAATTAAGTTTTATTTAAGTTAGGCCTTATTTTATTTTGTGCTTAACTCATAATATAGTCATAGATATTAATTTAGAGTGCTTTTGTGTAGGTTTATCTAATTGACTTTTCACCTAGAATAATTAGGCCGGATCTGAATTAAGATTGGAGCTTTCTATTGCACGTCTTGAGGTAAGTAATTGTTATTTATTAAAGAATAAATATACCCTTCTTTATTAAGGGTGTATCCTTGTTGCTTGTACTAGACTCCTAGATCTTTTATAAAATTTTCAATTCCATCATTGATAACCCATTATTTGTTACGCATATGTCAGTATTTTATCCTTTCAGATTCATAATAAAATAGTGAATTTCACAGATAGTTGTACCTTGCTTTTTGTTGAAATCATTTACATTAGATTTCTTTTTGTGGTTGCAATACTTATTTTTTATGCATATTACTCCTATTAAATGTCATTGATTTTATTCCTACAATTCATGTTTTGAAATATAAGTAGTGCCTGTTATATTGATGATTGTGCTCCTGCTAACTGCTTATTGATGTTGTGTGAAACGTGATTGTTATTATAATAATAATTATGTTGATATTAAACTCTTTTGTTGTGGCTAGCAAAATCGTGAAACCGGCATGCTAAATAAAATCATTAGATTTTTATGGATTGATGCCTTCATTTTCTCATTTCAAGGTATTGTAGACAACTTAATATAAATGTATAAGCACTTATATATATATGCATGCTTACATTCAAATGTTATCAGGTAATAACAAATAATTGGTGAGTCAATAAATAGATATGTCAGAATATATAATTATGGCATAATGATGCGTGTTTGCAAATCTCTCATGTATATGATCATAAGCATACGAGTAGTATAAATTTCATAAGCATATGACATTCTTTTACTGATTCAATACTATTGTAGTTTTAATAACCTAATGACATAAATTGTTTTGCTAGTAATCGATCATTCGTGCATTTTTCATACTGCATGCCTAATATCTTATCATTTATATTTAATAAATAGTGGTTATATATTGAATTTGATTTGTCAAACTCACTCAATGAAATTTTTTTTCATAGCAGGTTCTACCGATGTATTAGGAGGATTTTCACTACAAGAGCCAACATTCTACTAGTAGTAGTGCTAGCTATTTTTAAGTTGTTGTATTAATTTCACTTATATTTACACTGTTGAGTTTAGATAGATTTTTTTTTGTTATTGTTTCTTTTAGTTCCTATTATTAGATGTTATTATTTTCTATTATTGGATGTTATTTTGCTCATTGTTGGATTGATGTAAGTACTCTATTAATGAAATGGAGTATTATCTATTTTCCATAATATTATCAGTTTAACATTACTATTTCTATGTGTGAATTTTTCTTGTCAGCACAAAGCATGTTTTCCTATTTTTCTCATCACATTCTTATGTTGCCGAGGTACACCGTCTTTCGATCACAGGATGTGACAACTTAATCCTATGCCAAAATCCATGCTTTACCAATCATTGGAGTTGCTTGCATCCAATGTATTTGGCAACCATGGTTGCAGCAGGAATCCCATGAAATGGTGCCATCTATCCAAACAAATATGCTATGGCATAGGAATAAGGTGGTTGAAATTATTAGCTATTTGCAAAATATTAATATTCCTATTGTCATCAATAATTATTTAATAAGTATCCCTAAGTTCATGCTCGAATTTGAAAGAACAATGAATTGTTTTCCACTTTTCAATTCTTATGAACTATGCTTTTTTGTCTACTAGTAGTTTTAGAAAAAATTTTAGCCGAGACTGAATGATTTCCCACTTTAAAAGTTCAAGGCCATTGTCAGCATGCCATAAACTAAGGGGTCAAGCAATTTTAGATGCCTCATTAATGATCTAAGCATAGTCAATAGTTACCAAGGTTAATGCTCCTCATAAGTAAACATTTATAAGTTTGAATAAAACTTTGTATCGATAGCTGCATATAGTTAACAAAGTCAAGGGTTACTTTGATCTATTAATATCTAGAATCAGAGTCTTATAGCGGCATAATTAGTATCTTCAGGAGTTAAGATACTACTCTTTATCATTTCATACTCAGCTTTTCTCTTATTCCACTCCCTTCCTAGTCGAGGTTTTTAGAATGTATATCCACTATTATATAATATTTATTGCAACTCTTCTTTATCTATTCTCTATAATTTTTATTTGTTGCACAATGAATATTCAAACAAAAGAAAAAAGTATTTAGTAGAAACATACATGCAAATGATGCTTAAGGCCAACAAAGAACATACGCTGCAGACAAATATCGGCATACAAAAGATATACATGACTATGGCAACACTAAATTATCTCCATATGCCTTATATTTCCTTTGCCTTTGTAAGAGGGCAGGACGACCTTCACCATTGAGTGGTTCTATTAGAGAATAGAACAAAGCTTAAGAGAAATCAATGTTATATAAGATTTATGTCTTAAACATCCAACACAAAGACAATATCTTTCCTAAGCAATTGACAAAAACATACACGAAGCAAAGAAGCATCTTCATATATGACTACTACTGATTTTAAAAAAATGTCTGATTGATTATCATCAGAATTTATCTGAAATGAACTTATGAGAAAATGTATTTGTGAAGGGTGTAGTGAAATTAATAAAGGTTTGCCTAATGGAACAATGACTATATTAAGTAGTTATAAAGTGAAAAAAGAATTTCTAATCACAATAAGATTATATCAAGGATCAACAATAATTCTATACCTAGTAGTATTAATTTTGAAATAACTATATTTAACGTGGTGTGAGTTTGGTTATACTATTTGTGGATGACAGGATCATAATAATTGAGACTCTTAACTAAGTGAAAATTAGGATAATGACAAAGTTTTAGAATCTTAAGGGATTAGCATAAATTGTAGAATAATGAAAGAGCACATCATATGCAATTTCTAGTAAATGCAATAACAATAAAGTGAGCTTCAGTCAACTGATCGAAAAGTGTGACAGATTTAACTATATTGGTATATTCTATATAAATGAAAATACATATTCGAAAATATTTAAGATTTGTAAGTAGATGGTTAAAATTAAGAGGTGACTTAAGAACATAATATTAAAAGAGTACATCATGGATACGTAAGAAGATATATTCAAAATTTTACAATTGGACTGTACATGTTAAATGAATTTAAGTGAGGTCACAAATGGTTCATTGATAACTAAACTAAACGTATCAAAAATATAAATGCTAAAGTGGATGTGTAGTAAAAAAAGAAAGTATGAAGAGAGATATTAGAAAGACATTCAGGAGTGGCACGCACTAAAAATAAGGTATTGAAAAAAAAAAAACTCATGCACATATAAAAGAAGACATAGCATACAACAATAAGGCAAATAAACATGATTAGCATAAAGGATTCAAATGGAAAAATTTTCCAAAAGAAATTTTGCAAGAGATTATGCAAAGCAAAAAGCAGAAATTGAATAAGCACCTAGTATAGTGCTCAATATCATTGAATGAAACATGAATCATAAAGCTTTTCACAAATTCTCGGGTTAAACCAATAATGATCCTAAAGAAAGAATGAATAATTTAAATATGAACATCATAAAAAACCATAAGGTTATGATTAAGTTTAATGATAATATCATCTAAAACACAAAATCTAATAAAACCGTATAAGCACATCATTTCAAGCTATTCCCTTGTTTCCCTTAAATATGATATGAATTTATAAAATATACATTTCAAAAAGAAGATATTCACATCATTCACCTCCAACCATTTTCCACATGATTGCTATCCTTGTTTGGCAATTTTCTTATTTTTATAATTTATTATTATTTTCATTGAAAACACTACCTTCGCTATTTCCGAAGTCCCAGATGTGAACAATGGAGGGTTGTGTTAGGAAGTCAACAACCAACGTAGAACTTGTCAAAATAATCATGACAAGAATCCTTTAAAATATTACGTTAATGCTAAGGTGTTCCCAGGCGGCGTTGTATGGTAAATCAATAAAAGTGTGCGGTAACTACATGGCCGTCTGAGCACCACAGTCTGTTAAATAAACAATGGTTCCCACATTATGAATAGATCCAAGCAAAGAAATTAGTCCATGAAACTAGAATTAAGTTAGAAACTTAGAATATAGGTACTCTTACAGGTAAACTAATTGAATTAATAGATATTATGGTTCATAGGAAGATAAATATTTTATGTATCCAAGAAACTAAATGAGTTGAGGAGAAGGCTAAGGAGATTGATAGTTTAGGTTTAAACTTTGGTATTCAAGTTAGAGTCGAATTAGAAATGGTGTGGGTGTGAGTATAGATAAAAGTTTGAAAGATAATATTATAAATATTAATAGGATTGAAGCTATAATTATAGCTTTAACGATTATTATTAATACTAAAATTATCAATGTTATAAGTATTTATGCTCATCAAATAGGTTTGGTTGTAGGCTCAAAGAAAAAATTTTAGAATGACTTAGAAGGATTAATACAAAAAATACCTCTTGAAGAAAAGATATTTTTTGGAGGAGATTTAAATGAACGTGTTGGTAGAGTTATAGAAGATTTTCAAAATATTCATGATAATTATAGATTTGAAGTGACTAATGAAGAAGGTAGAACTATATTAGATGTTGCTTTAACTTATAATTTTGTAATTGCCAAAACTTTATTTAAGAAAATAGATAAGCATATTATTACTTATAAAAATGAATCTAGTAAAATACAGATTGACTGATAAGAAAAATAAATTGTTTAAATTGTAAAGATTGTAAGGTCATTTCAAGTGAAATTTTAAGTATCCAACATCGACTATTAATTTTAGATTTTAAGATGAATGATTGGAAGATAAAAATAAATCAAATTATTGTCCTAAAATTAGATTAGGGCATTTAAGGAATACTAATAAAAATATTTTTAAGAGTAAGCTATAAGAGCTTAAAATTTGAGATGTTCATAAGAAAGCTAATGTTATGTAAGAAAAAATAGCAGGTAAAATTAAACAAGTTGTAAAAAATATGCTTGAAAAATTAAAAAGAAAATTTTCTTTGAATAAAAATAGTTAGTCGTGGAGTCTAAATGTACAATAAAAGATAATAAACAAGAAATTTTTTTATAAAATTTGATTTAGATGTAAAAATAAGGAGAATTGGGAAAGATATAAAATTCCTGTGGAAATTCTAAAAAATTAAAATGTGATACAAAAAATTTAACTTTTAATGATTTATATAATAGATTGTATATCAAAGAAAGTATAATATATATATATATATATATATATATATATATATATATATATATATAAGTTAGCCAAGTAAAGAAATAGGATAAGTGAATATTTAGTTCAAATGAGGTGTATTAAAGATGAAAATTATAAAGTATTTTTCTTAGACAATGATATTAAAAATAGGTGGATGAGTTATTTTGATAAATTTTTCAATGAAGGATTTGAGAATACGAATGATTTTAGCAACTTAGTAACCTAAACAAAAATAAAAAATTTTATTTTTATCATCATATTAGTAAATTTGTAGTTGAAAAAGCTTTAAAAAAAATGAAGCATGGAAAAACAGTAGGACCTGATGATAATCCTATAGAAGTGTGGAAATGCTTAGGAGATCAAGTAATTTTTTGGCTTACGAATCTTTTAAATTTTATTTTAAAAACTAAAAAAATATCAGATTAGTGAAGAAAGAGTTTGTTGATTCTTATATTTAAGAATAAAGTGATGCACAAGAGTGTACAAATTATAAAGGAATTAAGTTAATGTGTCATCATACATTAAAATTATGGGAGAAAATAATTGAGCATGGGTTATGATGTGATACAAAAATTTCTCAAAATCAATTTGGTTTCATGCATGGTAGATCTACTATAGATGTTATATATTTATTGAGAGGTTTGATAAAGAATTATAGAGAAAGTAAGAATGATCTAAATATGATATTTGTTGATTTAGAAAAAGCATATGATAAAATTCCAAGAGAAATTCGTTGGAGAGTTCTAAAAGGAAAGAAGTTAATATTAGTTATATTCAAGTCATTAAGGATATGTATACTAGAGCTATTACTTGTGTCCAAATATAAGGAGGATTGACAAAATATTTTTCTATTTCAGTTGGATTACATCAAGGATCGGCTTTAAGCCATATCTTTTTGCTTTAGTTATGGATGTTCTTACTAGGTATTTACAGGAAGATGTACCTTGGTGTATGCTTTTTGCTGATGGCATTCTTGTTGATAAGACTAGAGAGGGAGTCCAAGAGAAACTTGAATTATAGTAATAAACCTTAGAGTCTAAAGGTTTTCGTTTGAGTAGATCTAAAATTGAATATATGGAGTGTAATTTTAGTTGTAGAAGTTTTGGTGATGGTGTTATGACATTGGGTGATCAAATCATTAAAAAAGTGAGTGTTTCAAGTATCTCGAGTCTATTGTTCAAAAATGATGGTGAAATAGATGGAGATGTTATTAGTAGAATTCAAGTTGGAAGGCTGAAGTGGAGTAATGCATCTAGCCTTTTGTGTGATAGAAAATTACCGCTTAAACTTAAGAAAAAATTTTATAAGATGGTGGCAAGATCTACAATGATTTATGGCGCAAAATATTGGGCAGTAAAAGAGAACCATAAAACTAAATTAAGTGTTGTAGAGATGAGGATGCTTAGGTGGATGAGTGGCTTTACTCTTAAAGGTAAAATGAGAAATGAATATGTTTAGAAAAATGTTGGAGTAGCTCCAATGACAAATAAGATTATAGAGAGTCACCTTAGATGGTTTGGCCACATAAAGCGTCGGCCGTCCGATAACAAAGTTAGGAGAGTAAACGAATTAGATTTGCCATATATTAAGAAAGATAGAGGTAGACTTTAAAAAAACCTGGTTAGGATGTATAAAAAATGACCTTAATTTATTAGAATTAAATGAAAATTTGACACATAATAAAACACAATAAAGAAGAAGTATTATTAACCCCATAGTAATTTTCTATTGTTGTATTATATTGAATATTATATAAACATCATTTCTTATATACTAAAATGCATGAGATTTTATAAACCCTAAACCATTATATGTCAAGCAAGCTACATTTTGTAACTATGTTGTTATTGTCTATGGTTAGATTGAAAGTCAAAATAAAAGCAGTCACTACACTCTAAGACAAACTATGTTGTATATATGTGAGTTTAGAATGGCTGTCGAGCATGCAATTGTGATATCTTAGGTATGTGTAAAACAAAATAGCTGAAAAGCATAACCGAAACAGGCTTACCCTTTAAGTATGTTTGCCACAATATTCCATCTACTATAAATCACATTGTTTCAGATTTGGATCCCCGTCCAATTGGTCTCACTTCCTTAGTTACAGCATAGCACTCTAGGAAGCAAATGATTGAATTCATACCACTTACACAAATAAAAAAAATGTAGAACAACAAGCGAAATTGCATGGATTCTCAAGCTGTAGGATGAGCTTAAGGGAAGCATAAATGAAAACTTTCATCATAATCACAGCATCATTCACTAATCACCTAACAATTCCAAATTACCAGCAGAAGAAACGAAAGCAAACCATACAGCAGTACATCACCACCCATGGCACTCTACCTACTCAAGTCTATCCCCTATATCTGCTACTCTCCTCCACCCAGCATAATCCTAACAAGCAAATATTCATGATTACAATTCCCATTCTTAGTATCCCGAACATATTTTATCAAAGGAAGAATCATGGATAAAATAAGCGATCAATTCCACACAAACAGAGCAAATTCGAAGAATATATTTAGAAATATACAGCAACACAGCAAGTGAAAGTATAGAGCAAGATTAGCTAACAGTTCGTCGCTTTCCTCTACAAAACCCATGATCTAACAGTGCAAAAAGAAGAAATAAATCGAGACAAGACGAAAGATCTAACCGATGATCATCCCTATGGTGACCAACGTGAACAACCCCAAGATGACCTTGCTCTGACCCATGCCTCGGCCCTCTTCCTCCCGTCTCTTGCCTCTTTGCCTTTTGTTCCCCCACCGGAAGCCCTTTAGTAGATATTGCGAGGACGAAAGCAAAGAGATGGAAATTCAACGGAGAGATCGGGTGGAGAGGCTCCCGGTGGTCTGTCCGGGAAACTGCTTTGCGTTCAATAAGGAAAGTTAATTTGACGGGGGGAATTGGAGGTTGCATAAGCGTTAACACTCCAAATTTAGATGATATTTGTAATTATTAATTTTATTTTCAATGCGCTTATCCAAATTTCAAGAGTAATCAAATTTTTAACTTATATTTTATTCTTTTTATTAAGAAATGAATGAATTAATCCCGGCAGCGTAAATGTAAATATTTCTGATTTTGCAAATAGTCAAATTTAGATGATATATGTATAATTTTGTTATATTTTCTTATCGTGAATTCATTAATTACTATGAAACGAGAATAAAAATTTTTAATTCAATAGGAACTTATTTGTTCAATTTAGGATGATTAAATAAAAATTAACTGTAGAAAATTACTTAAAACTTTCATGACGAGCTATTTCCGCCCGGAGAAAGTATCAAGTTATTGATAAAATATTCATAATAGTAAACCGATAATTTATCAAGTAATAAGATTTTAATAATAACTTGTGCTTTAACTGAATAAAATAAAATTAACAAGAAAATTAGTTAACATTATTAATATCCAATCCAATAATACTTGTATTTTAATTTATCAATATAAAAAAAAATTTAACTAATTATTTTAAAACTCATAAAATATTAAATTTTATTTATAAATTATCCACTCAAATTTTTTTAATTTACTATATAAATTAAATAATATTATTATTTATATAATAATACAATTAAAGTTATTAAAATAAAAATTGAAAAACGTTAATAATAGTCAAGTTGTCATGAAAACAAAATAATTATTCACATTTTCATTAATAAATTGAACAGTACTCGTGTTTTGTTTTTTTTTCGTTTTTTGTTTTTTTTTTTTTTTTTGAAATGCTGATGGTAATATCGTGTTTGGTCCTTTATGAAATTTTTTTAAGTTGCTCTTTTTTATTTAATTTGAATGATTATATGTTTCTTTTAAAATTTGCGCGAAAGGTTAACATTAACAATAATGAATTAAAATCATTTTTTAGTTGTAATTCTAGGATGAAATTCTGCTAGCAGTAAAATTTAAAAAGAAACTATTTGGATTTTTTTTCTCCATTCTAGAACAAGAATATGCTCGCTTAATATCTAATTTCCATTAAATTAAAGTTTTATTTTGTTTCAATAAAATAAATGAAAATTTCAAAAGAATTTACATTTACTTTATTTTACTAATTTATACTATAATATATGAAGTACATGATGATACAATGACATCAAGGCTCATATCTGATTCTCATTATAAAATCGAATAAAATTGATTTGGGTACATATGATATCTAATTTCTGTTAAATTAGAAAATTTATTTTTTTTAATAAAATATATTAAAAAATTAAAAAAAATTACAATTATTTAATTTTACTAATGTTATAGTATAAAAAATAATAATAATGACAATAATATATGAAGTATATGATGATACAGATGACATTGAGGATCAGATCTGATTCTCTTGATAAAATCGAAAAAAAAAAATGGGTACAAATTCTAGATGGAATCCGTGTATTCATTGACCCCGAATTATATCCATAGACTAAAATTTTAAATTAAGTATCTTTTAATTAATAATTAACAGATTAAGTATTCATAAAAAAAAATTTAACTTTAGATACGATTCGATAAATTCGACGGTACGCACCATCAGGTGGCGCCATCGCCTACTTTAGGCGTGGCGGCTGATGCCTGTTAGCGGCGGCTTCGGATAAGCCGTCACTAACTTATCAGGCGGCGTAAGTTCGATCGCCTGATAAGTGGGCGGCGATCATCTGGGACCCAGCACGAAAACTTTCATTTCTTTTGCTCTCGGTCGCTCCTCCGTTCTCCCCCGTACGCACGAGGCCCCATCGCCGCCGGCTCCACCATTGTCATTGGTAAGTTTCGCTGGCTCCACCATTGTCATTGGTAAGTTTTGTCGCCTCTACCATTGGCATTCCTAACTTTGGCCGGCTCCACCAAAGGACATTCGGTTGGTCATTAAGTTTCAGTCATCGAGATCAGATTTTGATAAGTTGTTTTTTTTTTGATTCCTTGCTTATTTGAATTAGCAATAATGTAGAGGAAGTTTTTCATAGTAATTCTCTAAAATTTGCCGTGGTTGGGTATCGATATCGGGATTAGGTAATTTGGTAGGTCATTTTTTTGTTGAATTGTTAAGTGAACAATATATATTTTGTAGCAGTTTTGAGTGTATTGTTAGGTTTTGTTACAATATTGGTTGTTGAGCTAATAGTAGAATAAGTCAGGATCTCGTTTCATTAATTATGTTCTATGACGGGCAACTGTCGTTGATGGTCAATTCATTCCAAGTTATGATGGTGGAAAAAATCGGCCCATGCGAGTGTCGCGTCATACAAGCTTAGGAGATTTTAAACTAAAAGTGCTCAGGACTCTGCGTTATGACGTTGATAACTTCGTAGTGGAGATTATATATCATTTTCCTATAGGCGCGGGATACATAGCTTGTACTGTTGGTGATGATGATGTCTGCAGTACTGTATTGGACGAAGCTTCCCGCCAAACATTGATTATGTACGTGGAAATAAAACCACAATGTACTGCTGCACCCGAAACTGACATTGATATTATGTTGCGAATGTACACTCTTTTTATGCTCACGAGTTTAGTTGGCCCGTAGAGATCACGTTGTTCTGGTGCAAGATACTTACACTGACGCACAGCAGTCCCTGCAGCAGTACATGATCTGGTTTAGGTCATGGGCATCGTTGTACTTGCTGAAGGCGCTTACTAACCCACCGACGACGTACTACCCCAGAGCACCTCGCCGAGCGAGCATATGTTAAGATAACTCTATAATTTGCATATTTTCTTAGTTATTATTTTCACATATTTACGTAGTAATATTTTAAACTGGTTTACTATATGCGGAGCATATTTTGGAGACGGAGGATCTTTTTTAGCCTTTCTTTGGACGTTCAGATAACATCGACTATCAGTTCGCATCAATAAGAAATGCGAGCATATGATCGGGGATCGAGCTTGGCATGAGACTACGGTCTAGGCGTGGCCGAGCATATGTCACGGATATGGTACGCGGCCGGCATGAGCTTCAGGCGATCCACCTATCGCGATCCGGACCATCTTCTTTTCCGGAGAGCACCTAGTCTCGTACCATATAGGCAGTCGACGTCCGATTGGGTATCTACGAGACTCGCTGACATTGGATCGATGGCGAGCCAGCTCATCGCTATCACGATGTCGTTACTGCAGATACTCCAAGTAGTACTACGATACTATAAATGGCGGCGATAGTGTTTAGAGGTGTACTTATTTTGTATAAACATTTGGATATTTTATTGTTCACTTTTATCTGCATCTGTACTTGAATTTATTTTTGGCTTATGGAAGAAATTTTTTTGTATCGTTTGATTACTAGTACATTTGTAGATGTTTGATCTATTTGTATTTTCGGTATCATTTGCTATTACATAGACATGTTACATCTGTTTGCATTTCACATCGCATTAAAAAAGACATCTTATTTTTTAAAAAAAATTCAGCGAGGAGTCGCCTACTTATTAGCGAATTTACATAAGCTAATTGCCGATAATCGGTCGGTGGTTAACTTAGTGTAACCGGTCGATTATCAACGGCTTAAGTGTATAGCGCCCGATAAGTAGGCAACTGGCTGCTAGCCATCTCGGCGATGAGGTGGTCGGCCAGTTGCCCACTTATTGGACGACTGTACCTATATTTAATTTTTTTTTATCGATTCTTAATATGTTAATTAAATTTTATAACATACTTAAATTAAAAATTTCCTCTTTGTAAGAACTCTACAATGGCGATCTTCAAAAACGAGAGCTTCTCCGAGCTGGGCAGAGTGCAATGACTTTGTCACTTGTTCTCGGCTTCTAGGCGATCTGGACTTTGACGGTTCACTGGAAACCTACTTTATCAGGAACGGGTTCATGTACTACATTCGAGCTAATCTGAACACAGGCAGAGATGAAACCTTCCCCCACTTCATCGGGACAACATGATGAAGAAGGTAAGTTCATTCTTGTCGTTCTCTCCCACAACTCTGTTTGATTTCTGGAAAGGAAAGGCGATTCTGCTTTTATTTTCTCTGTAGGAGGGGAGAAGAGATGCTTGAACTCAGAACTTTGGCACGCCTGCGCTGGACCGTTGGTTTGCCTGCCTTCGGTTGGGACTCGTGTTGTTTACTTTCCTCAGGGACACAGCGAGCAGGTGAGAATATTTGGGTTTTTCCTAAACGCTGCTAAGGATTTTTGGGATGAATTGCGTGTGAATTCCTTCCAGTATCGTTCTACCAAATTTTTTTCGAGGAAATTTTTAATTTAAGTATGTTATAAAACTTAATTAACAGATTAAGAATCGATAAAAAAAAATTTAATATGTGTACGTCAAGTGGCGATTGGCCACCTCACCGCCGGTGGCTAGCGTCAGCTACTTATCGAGACACTTAAGCCAGTGGCGATAATCGCCGACTATACTAAGTTAACGGTCGATTATTATCTGATAACGGGTAGCAGCCTAAGGCGACTTTTCTGCTCTGAATTTTTTTAAAAAAACAAGATGTCTTTTTTTTACGATGTATGAAATGCAAATAGACAATACGATGTAAAAGTGAACAAATGAAAAATACAAATAGATCAAACAACTACAAATGTACTAGTAATCAAACGATATAAAAAAATTTCTTCCATAAGCCAAAAATAAACTCAAGTACAGATGCAGATAAAAGTGAACAATAAAAATATCCAGCAACATCTATACAAAATAAGTACACCTCTAAACACTATCGTCGACGACGCCGTCTATAGTTATCGCAGACTACCAGTATAGCCAGCCGCAATGGACGATCGCGCAACTAATGAGCTGCTCGTCGATCCAATGTCCGGCCGCGAAGTCTCGAGAGATACCCAATCGACGTGACCGCTGCATGGGAGATTGGGTGCTCTATGGAAAAGAAGATGGTCGATCAAGATAGGATCGCCTATGTCCGTTATGCGGTCCATATATCTGTGACACCGCCACGCCTGACCTCGTAGTCTCTGATATGTGTCGCTAAGCTCAGATCCTGCATCATATGCTCGTACTTATTGATGGTAAACTGATAGTCATAACATCCAAAGAAAGGCCGAAAAAGATCCTCCGTCACCAAAATATGCTCCGCCTATAGTAAACCAGTTTAAAATGTTACTACGTAAATATGTGAAAATAATAACTAAGAAAATATGCAAATTATAGAGTTATCTTAACATATGCTCGCTCGGGTGCCTGGGTAAGACGTCGTCGAGACAGCGCCAAGTACAACGATGCCCGACCTAAACCGATCATGTACCGCAGTGCGGCCGGCGTTAGTGTAAGTATCTTGCACCACAACAACGTGGTCTCTGCGGGCCTCCCACAGAGCGATGTTGATGGTACCGCATATATCAGACCGCTTTCCTCGCCATCGACTCTAATGAAGCTGGAGTCCATCGGGGCTACATCTATGCTGGGCAAGTGACCAAACTGACAAATGACTCTATCAGGAAGGTGCCACTCCACCCTCTTCCAACTAATCAGTGGAACTTGTGCTAACCAGATGTCCTCACCAGAAATATCGCTGACGCCCTCTAAGGGTCGATGGCTCCCAAGTCACTATGTGTCAATGCATGTTAGACAATGGTTTGACAGCATTTGTTAAGAATGATGTGTAACAATTAAAAGAAGTACTTGGCTCAGTAGAAGCCCATCTAACTCATCCTTAAAAAATCTGATATTGCCAAACGACATCTGATGCACATATCTCTTGTTCCACTTGATCAAAAAAAATATCATATACAAGTCAGGTAGTTGCATGTCATTTTGTTAAAGCCAACTACAAAGATAATTATTTCCTTACCTGAAACCGATGCTGAGCTCATCGAGATCTCTAGGCTAGGGAACATGTAACGTGGGTCGACCAACATGCAGACGCTCCCAAGACCAGATCAGAAGAATCAAGACACCCCATGTTGGCTCCTCCTGACTCATGCAACTCCTCAGATAGGTTAAGCGCACCACCAATAGATAGAGTGCTGAATGTGTCAAGATCCTCTAGCAATGGGAGATACTGCAAATGCACCTCTAACCCTGACGTATCTGGTAGTAATAAACTCCCAAGAAGGAACAAAACATAGGCTCGCACATGTCTGATGAAGTCCAACTCAGGGAGGTCTTTGTAAGACTCCCTGAAAAATGTCCAACGTAATCACCTGAGTGGCATGCAGGTCTGAGTGTGTGCCTGGCCCATCCTGAATGTTGAATGTACTACGGGTCAACTGGGTCATGATGCACCGGAATCGGATGCCCACCTATAAGCCGCAGAGCCCGCCAACTGCCACGCCACCATGTCCTACAACAATCAGATCGACAATGCGTGGTCTCATTAATGCGAAACCTGATCATTGCAACGCCCCGCATGTCACCGCATCTCTCTACAAATGAAAATGTTTGTCTGGGAGACCAACGGTCAACTAGTGCCGCCGCGATGTGATGGTCAGTCTAATGTACCGCAATTGCTAACACGAAGTCCGAAAGTGCTGGCGGGCAAAGAACTGGCAGCGTGATGGGCCACTCTCTGAGCATAAGAAGGTCAGATGCTGCCTCCAAAATAGTTGCCTACAGTACGAAAAAGGTTGGGTCAAGTAACGTAACACAACATAAATGAAACACATAGAAAAAAAAATAAGTATATTTATACCAGATCCGATGTCGCCTGCCTCGCAAGGCGCTTTGGGATGAACCTCTCAGTACGGGTCGGCATCAATCGGCTCAAGACGCTCCTGGCGACATCTAACCGGCTTAGAAGGCTCCCGCATCGCACTGTAAGAAGAAATGAAAATTTATTTAGATCGATATAATTGCAGAGACAAAGAAATACTATGCATATTCAGGTGGGATATATCTAAACACAAACTAAACTCACCGTCTACTAGAAGGGTTATATAGGTAGGATGTCCGGTAATGATCGATTGATTTACAACTACTACACATGTGATTGCTTTGTGATGCGCTCTCATCCATTGTGTTCTTGTACCTATGTGATCATGGCCTACCCGACCTGACTCTGACCACTGGCGGCATCAAAGGATGCACCGGTCTCTGCACTGCCGTGTTTGATCATGTAGCATATGAAAGTTAGAAGAGTATGTCTGCCCGTACATTCACATGGTGTAGTATCTTGACACATAAGCCAGATGATTGATTCTCCTATGTACTAGAGCTGTTATGGTATGACTACATGACATATGATAAATCAGTATTTGTGCACAACTGCATAAGCTGAATTGATCTTCCGAGAAATCAACTCTGAAGGAGCGATAATTCCTGTCCAACACTTGCACCTCATTTGCGTTAATATTGACTGGCTGTGAGAAATGTCTAGCCTCCCGCTCAAATTTGCTTAGGATTATTTGGGTTCTTGGAGAGAAGGTGAATTCGTCTGAATCAATTGAACTTGTCCGCTTATAGAATAGACTAACGATGTTATAGTAAATTGTTGTTATCAATGCTTGAATTGGCAGTCCCTGTGCACGTTTAAGTACATCATTAAAGCATTTTGATGCATTCGTGATCATGGTACCGTAACGCTTCCCACCATCATGAATCAATGTCTACTTCTCCACATCACGTTCTACCAACCACTGATATGCTTCTGGTTTAATTTTTTTTATGTCAGTCATGTTACGGTTAAATATGTTGATGTCATCGGTGATGCCTGCTAAGTACATTTTTTTGCACATAAACTCAACATCCGTAATACCCATTCTCCTCACTGCCTTCTTAAAGTTTTCCCTTAGATGTTGCAAGCAATGACGATGTGCGGCCCATGGAAATACATCGCGGCACCCACGAACCAACCTTGAATGCTTATCCGAGATTACACATAAATCGCCCCTCGATGAAATAATTTGCAGCAGTTGTTGCAGGCATATAATGAACCAGAGCCAGGATTCGTTATTCTCAGATTCGACCACTGCAAAAGCAAGGAGAAATAGACCGTTATTTGCATCAATACCAATGGCTGTGAGCAATGTACCCCGATACTTGCCCAAAAGGAATGTCCCGTCCATGCTGAGAACAGGTCGACAAAATCCCCAACCAGTAATAGATGGTCCAAAAGCCTGAATGCCTTCAAAACCTACATGTATCGATGACATAATTCTGTAAACAATATCGGGCAACACAGAGCATAATGAATCCATAAACAATGCTAGGGAGCGATATGACTCATCCCAACTACCAAATATTACTCTGATACTCTTACGTCTCGCATCCCAGGCCTTCATGTAAGAGGCCTTGATGTTAAATTTTGATTCCATCCTTCCTATGATCTCTCTGGGTTTCAGGTCGATTTAAAATCGCATTACTGGCATTATGAAGTAACTAATAAACTTAGAAGTGCATTGACGATATTCTGAACCACTGATGGTGGAAACACATGTGTGTGGCGAACCTAAAGTTGATAACCTCCAGGCACCTCCCAACCTCTTGCTTCTGCTACAGTGCATGCGCCATTGGCAAGGTCTATTAGGGTTGCGATGCTGCGCACATATAACAGTGAAATTCTTCTGATTGGATGTCACGGTAACGAACTGGACATTATTATGAATGGACCAGCTAGTCACTACAAACTGAAGCTTTTTCTTATTTGAGAAGCATATACCTTCATATAACTCTACCGGAACTTCGACATCATCTGAAAAACCTGAGATATCAGATGGACCATCAAACACAATATCCACATCCCAGTCTTTCGTGGTCTGACATAACCAAACGTACTCATTAGTGGAATTCATTACATCATGATCCGCCGAATTCCAGATAGAATGACTCCGAATAAGATCATGACCGATACTGCTGTCGTATAAATTGACATTACCAAGTAATGATTCATCAGCATCATCGCTATCATCAGATACAGTGCTTGATTCACTATTCATCGTTTCATACTCATCATCAGGTAGTTGTTTAGATGAACTAGGTTGATCATGCTGCGCTGAATAGCGCTCACCGTGCATTTAAACATATATCATCTTCCTAAAAAAATAGAAAATATCGTACACAAAACAAAACAAAAAAAATACAGTGATGTCAAGATGAAAGCTTACACTATCTCATGTTCATGATAATATCGATTCAAGAGCCGCAACCAACTCGTGAGCATAACCGGAGTGCAAGCGGCATAATATCGGGTGCAAAGACATCAGGTGGTTTTATTTCCACGCACAAAATCAATGTTGGGAAGCTTTGTCCAATACGCGTAGACATCATCATCATCCGCATAAGCTATGTATCCCACCTACAGAAAACGACATGTAATCTCCATGAAAGTTATCAATGTCATAACGCAGAGTCCCAGCACTTTAGTTTTAAATCTCCTAAGCTTGTATGGCGACACTCGATGCGATTTTTCCACCACCATAACTTGGAATGAACCGACCATCAACGATCAGTTGCCCGTCATAGAGAATTAATGAAACGAGATCCTGACTCATTCTACTATTAGCTCAAGAACAATGCCAGTAACAATACACTCAAAATCTATTACAAAAATATATATTGTTCACTTAACAATTACACAACGCAAAAAATTACCTACCAAATTACCTAATCCCAGTATATCGTATACCCGAACCACGATAAATTTTAGGAGAATTACTATGAAAAACATTAAAAACTTCCCTCAACATTATTGCTAATTCAAACAAGCAAGGAACCAAAAAAAAAAAACAAACAAACTTACTGGCGAAATCTGCGATCTCGACAACGACCAAAAACTTACGATCAAACTGAATGTCCTTTGGTGGAGCCGGCCAAAGTTAGGAATGCCAATGGTGGAGTCGGCGAAACTTACCAATGACAATGGTGGAGCCGGCGGCGATGAAGCCTCGTGCGTACGGGGGAGAACGGAGGAGCGACCGAGAGCAAAAGAAATAGAAAGTTATCTGCTCGTCTCAGATGATGTGCCGCCCACTTATCGGGCGACCGTGAACTTATGCCGCCGCCGATAAGCGACGGCTTTAATCTGAAGCCGTTAACTAATCCAAGGCGATCAAGAAGTTACCGCCCGATAAGTAGGCGACCTCACCGGCGAGGTCGACGACTT
The DNA here is from genome assembly GCA_021442155.1 of Cymbidium sinense. NCBI lineage: Eukaryota > Viridiplantae > Streptophyta > Magnoliopsida > Asparagales > Orchidaceae > Cymbidium > Cymbidium sinense. The sequence continues at coordinate 13,245,647 of CM038221.1, read as the reverse complement.
ATCTGACGTACCTAAAGTTAAATTTTTTTTTTATAAATACTTAATCTGTTAATTATTAATTAAAAGATACTTAATTTAAAAATTTAGTCACATCCATATCCGCTATCATATTTAAAAGATAAATAAACAATATTTCAGAAAATTATTTTAATGGTCCGTGGGAAAAGTTGGGGTTCAATTAACAGTCAATTTGCGTAGCTATAGTTTTTTTTAACTGATTATAATTGTAAAAATTTTTTTTTTGAAAAACTATTGCGATTATTATATATATATATATATATATATATATATATATATATATATATATATATATATATATATATATATATATTACTTTTTTTTTGACAATCATCATTTTTAATAACTTTAATTCTCAAAATCAACTTTTTACCACTAAATTTTTTAAAAAATAATTAAAAAATTGATAGTTAAACACAACTATAATTATTTTCTGAAAAATAAAATAATAAAAAAGTTATCTCAAATACATAATATCAGACATTCATTACACATTAGACTATTGAGCACAAGCTCTTTGCCTAATTATCATATTCATTATAACAATCATTGCGGACTCATGTTATATTGAAGGTGGGCAAATGATCATCCTGAATTTTAAATTTCTCTGATATTATGAGAGTGATTTTGTAATATGCCTTCAAAAATTATAGATTTGCTCACCCTCACTCTAGACTAATTGACCTCGACAATCTCTGCCGTTGATGGCACATTGACACCTCCCTCTCCAAGCTCTCTTAAGATCTCTGGACTCCCACAGTGATGATGATGAAGCTCGTCACGCCCCTGCCCTTGCCTTCCTCATTCCTGACATCGACACCCAAATAATTAGTCTAGTGATTTCATTTTTGGGAGAGTACCCTTGCCCAGTGCCTACTTCCCCTCTCAAGATTCTCCATTACAACCTCAACCTCTCTCCCAATTGGCCGACCCGATGGCCAACGACCATGACACCTCCTTTGGGTTCTCTCACTCTTACTAAATTCAGTCAGTGACCACACCACCCTTGCTCGTGCCTCTCGCACTAGCAGCATAGGTGATTTCAATTTTGGGTTGAATGTTTCTTGATATTAGGGGTGTTAATTCGAGTTGGCGAATTTGATCCTACTAGAATAAGGTTGACTCGAACCAACTCATTTATTAAACAAGTCAGAAACCTCAACCCAAATCCAACCCACCTTCAACCCGATTGACTCGGACATAACCCGAATGACCAATTTATTTATGCATTATAGGTCAAAATCAAGTCAATTTTGAATTCATATGTAAAAAATTGAGTCAATTTCGAATTTGCAGGATAATTTCGAGTCAAATTCGAGTTAACGGGTTAATTTCGAATTAAATGATCAACCTGAACCCAATCTGAAATATTGATTGGTCAATTTTTTTCAACCCGTACCCAATTTTCTAGAGTTGGGATCCTGATAAGTTATCATATCGTGTCAATTTTTAATACCCTTATTTGACATCATGTTTCTCATGATGATAAGAAAAATCAACAAGAAAAAAAAAGTAAATGAACAAAAATAATAATAATAATGCTTTTACAAATCAACCCAAGGATTATAAATTTAACTTTTTTCAAATAATTCTTCTTCGTTGTTATCCTTCACTATAATTCAGTATATTTGCTATACATGTCCTCCATTTTATGCATGATAAAATTTAGTTTTGTTATTATCATGGTCCACTTATGCTTAAGAAGAAGTTAGTGGTGCGGGTGATAATGTTTTGTAAACATGGTTAAGGTGGTTACTTTTTGGAAGCCTCATTTATTTTCCCATGCATCCTCTAGTGTTTAAAAGCAAAATCAAAGGTATTTCATTTTATTAACATTCTTAGTTACCTCCTAAAGTTTACCTTTAGATATTTTAATATTTATTGCATAATCGAATAGGTGATGACTAGCTAAGTGATTGTTTTGTACATTTCATTGAAAAAAATAATATATATTTTTAATTCCTATTGAAGCTATCATTCAATATTATCAATAAATACAAAATAAATTTAGACACTTGAAATCATTGTTAATTTCATTGATGATTGATATATCCCTCTAAAATTTATAAATCAAGCATGGATCTGAAGTTAAAATATGTATACAATCAAATTAAATGATTCAATAAGATGAGTCCAAAAATGCTAGAATTGGGTCAAATCGAGTCCAAATGAGCTAAAATCAAGCTCAAAAATTACATATGAAAATTTTGAAATACTGATTGAATGATCAAATGACTTCCAAATTTAGTGTGCTTATAGTTGAATTGAGCAGCTCAACGAGACGAATCCAATGAGCATAATATCACTCAAATTGAAGATCGTTTGAATGTTCAAATCACCAAAAAATTATCTATGATCAAACGAATCAATATACACCATCTGATGGACTGTTTTGATATTTTTAGCGACAATGATCAAAATGCCCCTCTAAAAATTCTATAAATAAGTCCACATTCTTGTCATTGGCGAGAAGTGCACTTGGGAGAAAGTTGGGAAAGAACTAAAAGTTCAAAGTTTATCATCACCACCGTTATTGTTGATCGCCTCTTATTATATAATAATTAATTCTGAGACCAATACCTGCATATTTGTTATTTGATTATGAATTTTTCATTGTCAGGCTTTATCACACATAATATTGTAATCCCGTTATCGGGGAAGCTTAAACTTTGTACTCAAAAATAGATATATAGTGAAGCATTTTTACTGGGCTAGGCCTCATGATTTTTTCTCCTCTTCCTAGGGTTTTTTCACATAAAATTTATGGAGTTTCTTATTCTCTTTTTAACTATCTCTGTGTGTGTGCTGGATTTTCATATAAGCTAAGACATGAAGTTTGATTCTACGCTACAAGTTTTCTAGCACGCAACAGTTTGATGTTGTCTATGAGAAACATTCTCTTTACATCTTCACAATGGTTGACAATCTGATTTTATGTTTAGAGCAGCACCATCTATATGGTGGAGAAAATCTTACTTTGAAGGAATACATAAGAAGAATGAAGATTCATCAAACTCCGATCATTGGAAACTAGAGGACAACTCTTAATCTTAAAAGATCGCCTAAATCAATATTTTGGATATCTATTTGATTATCAATTTGAGAAGCAAGTCAATGATGAAGAGTAATTTTAACATTGAAAAAAAAGCTTTAAAAATTGTGATTCTTCAATCATACCAATGGAAAATAAGACAAAGGTCAATGAGCAACTTTAGCTACAATCTCAAACATATATTTTAATTTGACCTCTTCCACATAGGTTAACGACATCGAGTAATACTCTAACAAATAATCTCGAAGGAATCAAAATGTTTAAACTCTTTCACACAGATTAACGTTATCGAGTAACACTCATCGGATGAGAGTTGAAACTATTGACTTCTTCTATATATGTTAAATGTCACCGAGTAACACTCCAACAAGTAACCTCAGATAGGTCAAAAATTCTTTAAGGATTCCTCCCCTAAAATGCACGCCCATGAGGAAGCCTCGATGTGAAGCTAGTAGTGGACAAGGTTCTCACTAGAAAGACTCGAAGAGGGCAAGTGGTTGATAGGGGGAGGAGCTAGAAGCGCACTTGGGAGAAAGTTGGGAAAAACTAGAAGTTTGAAATTTTTCATCACCACCATTGTCGCTGGTCGCCGCTTATTATCATCATCGACTGCCATTAACATTTGTTACATCCCAACTACCGCTACATGACTGCTGTTATTTGATTATGGATTTTCCATTGTCAAGCTTTCTCACACACAACCTTGTAATCCCGTTATCTGGAAAGCTTAAACTTTGTACTTCAAAATAGATATATAGTGAAACATTTTTATTGGGCTAGACCCCATGATTTTTTCCCCTCTTCCTATGATTTTTTCATGTAAAATTATAGAGTTTCTTATTCTCTTTTCAACTATCTATGTGTGTGCTGAATTTTTATACAGGCTAAGGTGTGAAGTTTTATTCTACTGCTATAAGTTTTCTAGTACACAATAGTTTGACGCTATCTATGAGAAATATTCTCTTTATATCTTCACAATAGTTGATAATCTAACTTTATGTTTAGGGCAGCACCATCTATATGATGAAGGAAATCTTACTCTGAAGGAACACATAAGAAGAATGAAGATTCATCAAACTCCGATTATTGGAAACTTGAGGGCAGCTCTTAATCTTAAAAGATCACACAAATCAATATTCTGGATATCTAATTGATTATCAGTTTGAGAAGCAAGTCAATGATGAAGAGTAATTTCAACATTGAAAAAAAATAGCTTTACAAATCGTGATTCTTCAATCATACTCATGGAAAATAAGATAAAGGTCAAGAAGCAACTTTGGCTACAGCCTCAAACGGATATTTTAATTTGACCTCTTTCACACAAGTTAACGTCATCGAGTAATACTCTAAAAAATATTCTCAAAAAAATCAAAATGTTTAACCTCTTCCACACAGATTAACGTTATCGAGTAACACTTTGACAAAATAACATCGGATGAGAGTTAAAACTATTGACTTATTCTACACAGGTTAGATGTCACCGAGTAACACTCTAACAAACAACTTCGAATAAGTCAAAAATTCCTTAAGGATTCCTCCCCTACAAGGCACGCCCCCCTGAGGAAGTCTCGATGGGAAGCTAGTAGTGGACAATGTTCTCACTAAAAAGACTCTAAGAGAGTAAGTGGTTGACTGGGCATCTACTCATCAAAAATTTTAGAAGGTAAAAGCCTCAGAAGATACAAGTATATTAAAAATCTTAGAATGCAGAAGTCTTAGAAGGTCTATGTATATTAAAAATCTCAAAAGGTAGAAACCTCAGAAGGTACAGGTACATCAAAAATTTCAGAAGGCAAAAGCCTCAGATGGTACGGGTATATCAAAAATCTCAAAAGACAAAAGCTTCAGAAGATACTTGTACATAAAAAATCTCAGAAGGTAAAGCCTCGAAGATGCATTACATAAAAAAAATCTCAAAAGCAAGAAATCTGAATATATCAAAATTTTAGAAGGCACAAGCCTTAGAAGGTATAGGTATATTAAAAATCTTATAAGACAAATGCCTTAGAAGGTATAGGTATATCAAAAATCTCAAAATACAAAAGCTTTAGAAGGTTAAATATATAAAAAATATTATGAGATATATGTAAATCATAATCTTTTTAAATTCAAAGTCTAAAAATGGATATATGATTAATGTCGTCATTGGGGGGACAAAAATTTTATATAAAAATATATACCTTTTATACTGAGGGGCAAAGGCCTTAACATGCATAAAAGATAAAACTAAAGTCTGTGAAAGTGGTTTATGCATCGCATATCCAGGATATTTTTAAACTTTTACTCAAAAAAGAGAATATGAAGGATCCCAGAATTACACTAAATATCGGCTCCTAACCATGGGTTTTAAACCCCGATCTTGGGGAGAGCTAGAGCACAGTCTGCGTCAAAAGGTTAGTGGAGGATTCCAGGATTTAGAAGAAGTAGAAAGCTTGAATTCGATGTATACTAACCAAGTCTAGATCTGGGAGAATTGAAGTTTGCGAGGTGGTCAACACCGTTATGCAGGTTAGTGGAAGTTACCAAAGAGAAGAAAGTGGAAGCACATTAGAGCCTGAATTCGGGATACACGCCGCTTAATCAGGTTAGTTGAAAATTCCAAGATCGGGGAGAACTGGAGCCTGCAAGGGGGGTCGATACCGTTATATAGGTCAATGGAGGTTATTAAAGAGAAGAAAGTGAAAGCATGTAATGATTGGGATGCTAGCTAATCAGTTAGTTGTAAACTCTAAGATCGAGGGAGCGAAAACTTGTGAGGGTCGACACCTGGTCGATGGCTACCAAAAAAGGAATATAAGGTGCGAATTTTTCCTTACCCTTTGGGGTATTTATACTTGAAAATTAACTCTTCAAATTTTTTAAAAAATTTAAAATAAATAAATAAAAACTCTTAATGTTCTTTTTAAAAATAAAAAAAATAATAATAATAATAAAAAAGAAGAAAACTCTTTCATATTCTTTTATATATATATATATATATATATAAACTTTTCATCTTTCTAAAAAAAGAGAGAACATAAAATTATTTATATTTTAAATATAAAAAAATTCTTAATATTCTTCATTAAAAAAAGTCGTCTCTTTTTCTCTCGCCGCGTCTCTCTCTCGCTCGTCTATCTGTTCGTCTCCCTCCCTCTCTCTCTCGCTCTCTCTCTCACACACACACTCACTCACTCGTGACAAAATAAGTGAAAAAAGAAACGAGGGGCTCACACACCCTCTCTTTCAAATCAATCGCCACCCATAAAAAGATTAGTTTAAATAAGTTTTATGTATTTATACAAATTATCACTTTATATATATATATATATATATATATATATATCTATATATATATATATATACAAAATAAAATAAATATTAATAATTAATAAAAAATTTGATACACATAACACAAATATATATAATTACAAATCCTAATAATTTTAACTAAAGTAATTTTATTTTTAAAATTTAATATATTTTTGAATGAAATAAGTTTTATCATCTAAAAATAGAGGGACAAATGATACATTTCTCTAAAATTTATAAATCAAGTATTGATCTGAAGTTAAAATATGTATATAATCAAATTAAACAACTCAGTAAGATGAGTTCAAAATACTTTAGAATTGGGTCGAAGAATGAAATTAAGCGATAATTACGTATGAAAATTTTGAAATCTTGACTGATGATCTGACTTTTAAATTTAACGTAACGCATATAATCGGCATCGATGACAAATCCAACGAGCCTAATATCACTCAAATAAAAAATTATTTGAACAAATAAATCACCAAAAACTATTTATGATCAAATCATATCACCGTCCAGATGGTTGTTTTGAGATTATTGATAATAAAATGTCTCAAAATCCTATAAATAGGACCCTATTCTTATCATAAATGTGGGGGGAGGAGCTAGAAGCAAACTTGTGAGAAAGCTGAGAAAGAACTATAAGTTCAAAGTTTATCATCACCATTGTCACCGTCGCTCTTATTATCATTCTATAACCAATATAGCATAACGCATTGCATATGTGCTGTTATCTGATTCTGGAATTTTCATTGTTAGATTTTCTCACATCCAACCTTGTAATCCCATTATCGGTAAAACTTAAACTTTGTACTCCAAAGAAGATATATAGTGAAGATTTTCTTGAATTTAGTGATTTTTCCCTATTCCTAGGGTTTTCATGAAATTCTAGAGTTTTTTTATTTTAGTTTCAACTATTTGTGTGTGTGTGTCTTGAATTTATCTGATAAAGCGTGAAGTTTTATTATCGTTCTGAGTTTTCTAATGATGATAATGAAATATAAAGATTATTTTGAACTATATGCTATTCGTTTTATTTTTCATAAAATTATTTTTATATAATGAATTTCTTTTTTCATCTTTAGGTGGATTAGTTGCCAATCAAATCAATGAGCCATAATAATTATAATATATTTTTTATTAATTAGCAAGTATTAATTATTTATTTTTATTTAAATTTAGATTTAAATTTAATTATTAGAGGAAATTTTTAGGAGAAAATTTATTTTATTTGATAATAATATTTTAGATGGTGATTGACCAATTTTATTTTGAATTATATATCATTTATTTTGATATTTTTTAATATTTATTTTTGTTATAATTAGTTTGCCCATCCTTACAAAAGAAGTTGGTTCCGCGCCTCATAAAAACTCACTACAAATGAAAATGCCAATATTAAAGCAACAATGAACTAAATATTTGTGTCAAAAATATATATAAAAAAGATGGATTTACATACATACAATATAATACTTACATATTAAATAACTAATACTTCAAATATGACATCAAAAATATCAAGGCTATTACTTTAGCTAAAAAAAAAAAGAACAAAAATTTAGATGTAATCGAGATCAATTTGAAAATATTGAGCCTAACTATGAGCCAAATGCTTAGATCAAATATTTTTTCGAGCCGATCTCGAGCTGGTCACAAATCAAAATGAACAAGCTGGATATCAAATCTAATTTTTTTTATTATTTTTTAAAAAATATATGTATGCTACTTATAAGTTTGTAACAATGAAATTATTTTTAAAAATAAATATAATGAGTTGAAACCTACAATTTTTTTTAAAATAAATGTAATATATTTATAAGTATAAATATTATCTCTTTAAAAATTATATTTTCATTTATTTCATATACGCAATTAAATTTTAAAAAATAATTATTATTTTTATTAAATTCAACCTAGTTAGATTAAAATGAACCAACTATATTAGATTTCAAGCCAAAAAAAGAAGAAGAAAAAGTTCAATTCAAGCTGGCTCCAAATAAAAATGAGCTGACTTGAATCAATTAGAAATTGAGTCGAGCCAGCTGAAATCAAATAATTCAAGTTACGAGCCGATTTTGAGCCGCTCAAATATCTTCCGAGGATTAGCTCGAATCAGCTTGCTAACACTACAAAAATATCATCACTCAATTTTTAGCAGTGAAATTAAACTCTTTAACTATAGAAAAATATTAGATATATATATATATATATATATATATATATATATCTAATTTTTTGTGTTTAATATATAAATATATAAGAAATATATAGTACATATGTAAATCTTCCTAAAAAAAGTACACTTTTGCTTCTATATTTATACCTGATTAGCTTGATGCTCTAAATACTTTAGAGTTCCTTTAGACTAGAAACATTCTAATTCAATGTTGCATGCTAAATCACACTGAATATGAAGCTATTAGTCACTTCTCATTTTCATGCTCTTTCTTTAATGCCATTCTAAAAGGCTGGTTGACTTAGACCTCTATTTTTCTTCTCAACCCTTACTATAAATATTAGACTATATTTAAGCTATGATTGGATGTATCTAAAGCCATAAAAAACTTTTGGGGCAACTACATACATAGCATTCAAAACAAGAGTATTTGCAAAACTAACACTTTTGTTACTTTTAATTTTTTAAATTATTACTCAAATATCAAAATTCATAATAAAATTTTAATTCTTTTTACTTAATTAAATTCTCAATAATTTAATCATAGTATACATAAATATATGAGTTCATTTATTCAGAAATAAAATAAAATGAGTGATACTCCTATAAGTACATATGTTTTTGATGAAATTATCCCAAATATCTATTTTATTCATTACATAGTGTATCATATTTGAAGGGAAAAGAACAATAAAAAATATTGAGGCATTATAAGCATCTCTATAGTTTTAAGAAGAGAAAAAAAACATGATATCCTAGCCAATCTCTTTAGATGGAAAAGAAATCAAACTTAGATATTTTTTGAGCCATTTAAGCAAATTTAATTAAAAATTATAGTGTTTATTTTTGGATGTGAGACACCACGCAGATCTTAGGAGGTACTTATTGAAGTAATCGGGTATGACATTGAGGTATGATGCACTATCTCAAAAATAGAAATCATCATCCTATAATAGACCTAATCACATAATAAGGACTCCTAAGACATGATGGGTCTTTGAATATACCATAGATTTTTCCTCTACTTTCATGGAAAAATAAATCAGGGTTTATTTTAAGCTGGGTCCATTAAGTACCCTATGATGACAAGCCCCCATAGTTAATTACATCCTAAAGAAGGTGAATTCCTTAAGAATACTCTCGATTAAAGTAGACAATTAAGGTCTCCAAAGATTTCAAGGCTAGACTATCAAAAGATTAGTTGTATTTGGAAATTCATGTGAAAAAGCTCAAGGAGAAGACTTATTATCAAAGCCAAAGAGAATGAATAGGAAATACTCTTGATACTAGGAAGCCTAGTGAGTATTCTAATATATCCTATAATTGGGTTTTATATATTTGAAGTTGAAGAGATTTATTTAATTAAAATTATATTTTATTAGAAAGCTAGGACTTATAATCCAACAACACAAGATTATGGAAATGCTTAAGAGGTGATGATTTATGCTTGTAGCTCGAAGGAAATAACTACCTCAGATCCTAAATCTAGGGAGCTTTAGTAAGAACCAAAGTGTGACTTAAATCTAAGTGAAAATGGGCATAATGTTTACCTCCACAAGAGAGAATAAACTACCTGACTGTTGGGCTTACAACATTCGGAGTGGCCGCCAGCTAACTCCTCATACATTTTAAATCCATGTGGTTAAATCTTAAGAATTTTCAAGACAATTGGGCTATTATTAATTTAGAAAGAGACTAAAATCCTTAAACCCACTCCCTAAGAGACTAGAGCATAAGTGGTATGAATAATGACTTAATCTAATGCAAAATCTTTCCAAATTTTATTTAATTTTAGACTATTCATTTTGACAAAGGCTTTAGGATTTTGATGTCTATATTCATGATGAAATAAGATTATTGGCTAAATTAACGAGAAATGAGTATTTTTCACCACAAGGGATGCCCTCACAGGTCAAGCATTCTCCTATCATGCAATGGTGGAGATCCCCCATATTCAAGGAAGAAGGAATATGCATGCATGATGTGAGACATACAATATTCAGCTATGAGGTTGCTAAATCTTTTAATTATCTTATTTAAAATCTAGGTTTTATGATGAGGTTATGAGTTTTTAAGAATTTTAGTTTTGAGTGATTAGTTGGGTAAAAAATTTATTTTATCCTAAGAGCCTACCACATCTAGGCCACACATTCAAACTTTAAACATTAAGAAACTATGAAAAGTATGTTATTCTAATTCGCAATCTAAACACAACATCAATCAAACATGTATAAATTGCATAGATAAATAAAAGGTCGGTGTGGTCGAGTTCCATCGTACACCCTGAAAAGAAAAGATGGGTAGCCGAACTCTACCCTTAAACGACCCAGATTACAAAAGAATATATGTTATAAGACTTTTCTTTTCTTCATTTATTCATATCCTCCTTCTCTTCTTTTTTATTTGATTTGCTCCAAATGCATCACAGAGAACCCCATGGACTAAACCTTTTGGCCACTATGCATCCTAATCTCCCATAACACTAATCATAATTTCTACTGTAAAATTATATTTTATAAGAAAAAGTAAATCTAACTATACCAATAAAATAGAGGTTAGCTAAACATAGATACATCCCAAGTAGTTATATTTAAAATTTGGACTTAGCATCCTGCACACGAATAACCAAGCTCACCAATCCTAACTTGGATTATGCTTAGGGGCATAAGCAACATGAAAGCAAATCATTTATATTTTATTTTTACAGTGGCCCCTTTAAGCACAATCTCCTGCAGAAAATATTGTAAGACTATCAACGACCTAACATCCAGTCTATGAAGCATACACCTTAATATCTAGTCTAAAATATTACATCACAAAATAAAATATACATCAATTATACAATCAACACATCAACCTAACATAGCTCTAGGGTCAGTGACCTAGTATTCTAATGTGTGAAAAGAGGGCTTGTGTGACAAGACTTTACTAGGTTTCTTTTAAGTTTCAATTTGGAGTTTGAATTTGTTTAAATTTTACCTTTGGGTTATTTTAATTCAAATTATTTAATGATTTATTTTTTATTTTTATTTCACTTTTATTTGGGTAAAGTGATATTTAGGTTTTCAAGAATGAAGAGTAGAATGAATTCTATTTGTGGATATAACTCACCCTATTCTACATCTTAACTCCTAAAGAGTCTAACTAAAGTCCTTAAGTATCTTAATTAGCCCATTTGAATTTATGTGTTTTATTTGAATTGATTTATATTTTAAAATATGAGTTTGTTTAATTTTCATGTATTTGATTGATTAATTTTGGATTAGATGCCTTGATTTAATTAAATTTTGATAATTCAATGTCTTAATATCTAATGGAGTTTAAGTTTATTTAATTTCATGTATTCTGATTGATTAATTTAATTAAGTTTTGATAATTCAATATCCTTTAATTTAAAAGTTTAAATTTATTTAATTTCATAAATTTTTGATTGATTAATTTTAAATTAGATATTTTGATTTAATTAAATTTTGATAATTCAATATCCTTAATATCTAATGAAGTTTAAGTTTGTTTAAATCCATGTTTTTTTGATTGATTAATTTTAGATTAGATGTTTTGAATTAATTAATATTTCTATAATTCAATATCTTTTAATTCAATATCTAATTTCTTTCCCTTGGGATTTAATTTAATTTCTTAATTTCATATGATTAGTTTCATTTTGATGTTGTTTAAATTCATTGAGTTCATTATTTCATTTAAGTTTGATTTAGATTGGTGAATGTATTTTAATTTACTTATAATTTATTTGATATTTAATGTATTCTTTTATTTGAATTCCAATTAAGGGTTTAACTTATTAAATTTAGCCATTTAGTTTATGTATATCGATTATTCCTTTAGTTTGATGATTAATCTCTTATCTTAGTTTAATAGGTTTGTTTATCTGGATTTTATTTTTGTTTAACTTATTTTGATATTGATTGGAATTTGGATCAGTTTGATGACTTTAGAGTTTAGATTTAATTTCAAGTTTATTTAATTTGATTATGGTTTATTTATTTATAGTTTGATTGGATAAAATGAATTAAAAGTTTGCTTTGATTTTAATTAAGTTTGATTATTTATGATTAGAATTTCATTTTAATTTCATTCATTTATCATGTTTATTAGAGTTTAGTTTGTATTTGATTTTATGTTTGGATTTAATTATTAGATTCATACATTTAATAGTTGATTAGTTTATTTTATGTAAGCAGGTTGAATTAGATTTAATTTGATTATGTTTTAAATTGATGAGAGTCTTTCTTAATTTGACATGTATTAATTAGTTTAATCAAGATGTGTGATTATATTAATAATTAAATTAACTAGAGTTTTATTTAATTTTTAATTTGATTCCATGTTTGTTTAAGTTAATGATGTAATTAATAACTTAATGATTTAAGTTTGGTTTAAGATTTAATTGACATTTAATTGCATTTTAATTAAGTTCAAATTTATGTTTGATTAAACTTAGGTTTAATATGATTAATTTAATTAACTTAATTAACTTTATTTTAAGAGGTGTGATTAAAATGATTAGTAGATTAATTAAGTATTTGATTTGAGTTTGGTTTAAGAATTAGTTTTAATGTCATTTATTTAAATCAATTTGGTTCATTAAGATGATGGTTACTTCATTAAGTTTGCATTAATTTGGTGTTTAATAGATTAGATTTGATTAAGGATAATTAAATTTTGAATTTTTTTAGATTAATTAAAGATTTGTTTAATTAGAAAATAATGATTTAATTTCCACATGTGAGTGTTTTGATTTAATAGATTTAATTAAGTGTTTTACTTGAATTTGATTTGATTAAAGGATCATTATTATGATTATTATTGTTTGATGAGATTAAGTGAATTAATTGTTTATTTTTATTTCAATTAAGCTTGATTATTTCTAATTAGAGTTTCATTTGATTTTATTCATACATTATGTTCATTCAATTTCATTTAATACTTTAATTATGAATTTATGTTTAATTTAGTTTTTAGGTACATGTATTTAATGATTAATTAGTTATCTTATTCCCAAAGGATTGAATTAAGTTTGATTTAGTTATATATTAACTAGATTAAGTTTGGCTTAATTATTTAGTTTAATTTGATTAATATTAAGTGATTAGCTAAGATGAATTAGATTGTTAATCAATCTGATTTTTAGTTTATTTAATAATTAATTAATGTTCAATTTATTTTAATTTATTATGATTATATTTAATTGATTAATTATAATTAATTAATTAATCATTTTTTTTAATTGAGTTTAATTTAAGTTTAATGTTTAATTTTTAATTTAAAGATTATGTGATATTTTTTTGATTTGAGGTTTGATTAATGATTACTTAAGTGTTATTTCATTTCTGATTTTGATTTAATATTTAAATTATTATAAATTTCATTTTGATTAATTCGTTAATTAGTTTAATCTTAAATGTTTATTTTAAGTTTATTAAGCTTTAGAAGATCATATCATTTTCACAATGATCTTAGATGTTAACTGAAGTGATTTAGGTTATTTTGAAGATTTTTATAATTTTATAAATTTTCATTTAATTCATTTCATTAAAATAGATAATCTAAGCTTCAAAATTTAATATCTCCCAATCCAGAAATCTTTTTGACTTGAAATTTTTGTAATAGGTGTATTTTAACTTTACTTTCAATCTCTAAAAATTTTAGATCAATTTGATGTATATTTTTAGTATAATTGATGAGATTTGATGTTCATTAAAACCTAAATTAAACTCAAAATACTTAATAAAATTGGGGATTTTGGTCTCATTGTATTCCTCTCGGAAATAAAAATACAACGAGCTCTTATTTGTAATTATTTGTTAGTATTTTATTTTTTATGAATTTTTAAAGTTTCAGGCAACTTAAATAATTTTGAAAATCAGAAAACCATCGATTTTCCCACTTAACCTAGTCAGCGCCATGCGGCATTGACGGGGCAACGCGATGCCACGTGGTAGCCTTTGATTGGTTAGCATGGCATTGATGCGAAGAATGAGCAGGAACGTGGCGTGTTCGATCAGATGGTCCGGTTCAAATAGAGCGATCTAAGGGTCGAAATAACACGATTTCTCTTATAATCATGACCGTCCGTCCCTATTGAGGCAGGATCAGATGGCTGACGGGCGTCTTCCTCCAAGAGAACGTCAGCGACATCCAAAATTGTATTTTTGTGAGATTTTATTAGATTTTCATGAAATCGAACAGAATTTCATCCAATCGAGCTCAATTTTGCGTTGATTCTCACCAAAAAACTTATATTTCCATGTTAGGATAATGTAAAATGAAATATGCAAGGGATGATTTCCTATAGCAGAGATGATTCGAATACACTCCTGAATACGAGAGGAAGCTTTGGAATGAATCTAGACTTTTGCCTTACTTCAAATCATCATAATCAAGAACCTCCACTGCACTTCACCGGAATTCACTCGAATTTGATGATTTTCTGTCGAAGGGAAGTGGGGAAAGGGTTGCTCTTGCTTGCTGGAGTTCCTAGGAGCTCTCCAATGAAGAAATCATATATGTTTTATGCCTCTTTTCTCCCTCCCTTAATGATGGCCGAAAATCACTATTAATGGTGATGGGGAGATGGTCGGGTGGTGATGACTGATTAGGGACTTTGCATTTAGCTCCCCAAAGTCCTCTTTTTAGCTGTGAGGTTAGTGCCATTGAATGCAAAGGAAGTGGTTGAGGGATTTTGCAAGATTTTATATTTTCCTTATCTTTCTCTCTCCCTCTCTCTCTCTTGGTTTCACCTAGCCATAGAAATCTAATTTTAACTTTTTACATGGTATTTTATCCAATTTGGGGTCAGTTTGGGATTAGGTCAACTCATGCTGACCCAAATGAGTCAGGTTGGGTTCAAGCAACCCGATTTGACTCATTGGCTTTGGATTTGCTTGAATTATATTTAATTGATCATTTATGATGGTTTTGATTGATTAATTTTATTTAATTTGGATTAATTTTGAATTTGACCCAAGTTTGACCAAAGTTTGACCAACTTTGACCAAAATTGGTTAAGTTGATTTATGTGATTTAATTTGTCATTTTGTGTTTAGATTATGTTTCAATTATGTTTTATGAATTATTTGGAGTATTTTTGATCAATTATTTGGGTTAATTTGGCTTGAATTTGGATTTGACCCATTTTGAGTTCAAATGAGTCAAATCGGGTTCAATTGAGTTAAATATTTTGTTTGGCTCAACCAAGATGTGTTTAAGCTCTAATCATGTTTGATTAAGTGATCATTATGATTTAGAGTAATTGATTTCATTTTATTTGATGTTAATTTTAATTTGAATCTGTTTTAATCCAAATTGAGCTTTATGGGTTAAATGATCCAATTAACCCATTTGATTTAGATTTGTTTAGTTTTATGTTTAAACATATTCATTTGATGATTTTGATCCTTCATAGTGATTTAACTTGGATAATTTTTTGGTTACTTAATGGGGCCCACATGGGTCAACTCTACGTCAAATGACCTATTTGCCACTTTGAACTTTATTTGAATTTATTTTTGAGTTCATTTATGTTTATGCATTGATTCTATGTTTTTGGTTTAATTCAATTTGATGAATTTTGATTTAATTTGATTTTATTTGGACTTAAGTGATTTTGAACTTAAACAAGTTAATTGAGTTAATTAATCTAATTACCTCAGCCTAAGCTTAATTGAATTTAGATTTCAATTAAAGTATGTTTAATTTAGATTTCTATTGAGTTTCATTAAATTTGGTTTTAATCTGGGTTTTGGCTAAGGAGGTAGGCATGGGCTTGTTTAGGCCATAGGGTGAGTGAGTCACCTTAGGTCCAAATACTTATCTTAATCCTATGGCAAACCCTCCTAAGGTCTCTAAGTTTAGGTTAAGTGTTCACTTAGACACTAGAAGTGTCCTATGACTAAGGAGTTTATAGTGTCTAGAAGACTCCTAGATATATGATGGAAAGATTGAATCCTCACTCCAAAAGTGAGGTCAATAAAAAGACCCCCAATAGGTGTGGTGTAATTGACAGGGGACATCACACATATTGGCGTTGACCGAGATGATCAACAATGCCCAAAGGAATGCAAGCGCTAATGAAGACTATCTATTCTTGAAGCAAGAGGTAGATGGAATCACGATCTTAGTGCAATGCAACTCATCTTATGCTCAGGGCATAAGAGAGTCAAGGAGATTTGGTTTGGATTGATTTTCATGTCAAGGACATGAAGGGAGATTCCCTAAGGAATCACCCATGAATTGATTTTGATTTGCCATATGCAAAGTAAAGTGGGATTGAGATTTGATTGATATATTTGAGTTGTTTGGGAGGAAGATCTGCTGGGGATGAAGATTTGATTTAATTTGTTTGAATTTATTTGATTTAATTTTATGAGAGGGGTATCCACTAGGGATACAAATTTGAGTTTATTTTTGTCTTGTTGATTTAATTGGGGCATCTCCGCTAGGGATATGGGCTTGTATCCACAAGGGATCAAGACTAGATTTATTTTGATTTGATTTATCTTATGAATTCATTTTATTTTGGCTCCACTAAGGGAGACTGATTTGGTTGATTTGGTGTTAGATTTGGAGGCATATCCACTGGGAAATATAAACCTGGTTGAACTTATTTAATTTAGTTTATTGATTTGGATCCACTGGGGGAAATTGATTTAGTTTGTTTTAACTTGGACTCCACTAAGGGAGGGGTGTAGTTTGACTCCATTGGGTGACTGATTTTGAATTTGATTTATTATATTTGATTTGACTCCACTAGAGATGTTGGTTTTGAATTTAATTTGTCTAAGGGCATATCCACTAGGGATATGAGCTTGAATGAATTTATTTTATCTTAATTTAATTTGATTTATGGACCTAGTCCATGTGCGATAGATCTACTAAGAAGGAGCCATGGGGGCCTTGGCCTACCTTAGATTTACAAATCCAAAGGGGTAGTCTACTCACCATAAGGTAGGGCTATCCAACCTAAGAGTTGCCTTTCTATGTGCAATGGTTATGCTAGGAAGAAAGCGTAACAGACTTACATCTTCCAAAGCAGGAACTGACTGTTGATGGCAACAAATCAAACCCTAGGACTCGAGTGAGTGTTATTGGGGATCTTACCTCAACTCAATAGTAGTCTTGATGATTAATTTAATTTTAATTTGATTTGATTTGATTTAATTTAATTTGGTTTAATTTGGTGTGTTATGCTATGAACCATGTTGGTGTGTGATGGACCCATTGATAAGGGACTATGTCAGCCTTGACTTATTTTAGATTCACAAGTCCAAATAGGTAGTTTACCAGCCACAAGGTAGGACTATCCAACCTAAAGGTTGCCTTTCGGTGTGTGATAGCTGTGCTAGGTAGAAAGCGTATCAGACTTACATCTTTCAAAATGGAGAGCAACCGTTGGGGTGACCAATTGATGGTACAATAAATCAAACCCGACCTAGGGCGACTACTAAGTGAGCATCTCTTAGGATCTTATCTCAACTCAAGAGTAGTCCAGATGATTAATATGATTTATTTTGATTTGATGGACCCTGTCGGTGTGCGATGGATCGACTAAGAAGGAGCCATAGGGGCCTTAGCTATCATAGATTTATAAATTCAAAGGGGTAGTCTACCCGCCATAAGGTAGGGCTATCTAACATAAGGGTTGCCTTTTAGTGTGCAACAATTGTGCTAGGAAGATGGCACAGCAGATTAACAACTTCCAAAGTGGGGGAACAACTGCTGGGGTGACCTGTTGATGGTGGAACAAATTCGACCCGACCTAAGGTGACTACTGAGTGAATGCTGCTAGGGACTTACGTCAGCTCAAGAATAGTCATGAATAATTTCATTTGATTTCATTAGATTTGTTTTAATTTGATTTGGTTCATTTTCATTTATTTTGATTTCATTTGATGGATCCCTATGGTCTTTATTTTTGATTTGTGTATATAGGGGACACCATGTAGATGTGAGGGTATACTTATTGATGTGATCGAGTACGATATTAAGGAATAGCAAGCTATCTCGAAAGATGGAAATCACTATCCTACAATGGACCTAATCAACTAATAAGGACTCCTTAGGCATGATGGGTCTTCGAATATACAAAAGATTTTTTCCTACTTTTTATAGATGAATAAAGCAAGGTTTATTTAAATCGAGTTTTAAAGTTACCTATGGGGGCAAGCTCCCATAGTTAATTACATCCTAAGGAAGGTGAGTTCCTTAGGAATACTCTCGATTAAAGTAGGCAATCATTGTCTTCAAAGATTTCAAAGATAGAACTATCAATAAATTGGTTATATTTGAGAAAATCAAGTAGGATAGATCAAAAGGAGAGACTTATTTATTGAAGCCAAAGGAGATGAGTAGAGAATGCTTATAATACTAGGAAACCTAATGAGCATTCTTATCTATCTTATGGTTGGGCCTTATATGTTTGAAATTGAGGAGAATTATGTATTTGAGTTGAAATTTATTAGAAAGCTAGGACTTATAATCTCACAATACAAGATTATAAAAATACCTAAGAGGTGAGGATTTATGCTTGTAGCTTGAGAAGAAACAACAACCTCAGATCCTAATTCTAGGGAACTTTAGTGAGGGCCAAAGCACATCCTTAAGGCAAAAAATGGATCTATTATTTATCTCCACAAGATAGGACAAACCACCAGACTGCTGGACTTATAATCACCTGGAGTGGCAACTAGCTAAGTCCTCTTACACTTTCAAATCATGTAGTCAAGTCATATATTTTGCAAGATGGTTAGGATGCTATTATTTAGAAAGAAACTAAAGTTCTTAAACCCACTCCCTAAGAGACTAGAGAATGAGTGATATGAATAATGACTTAGTATAATATAAATTTTATTAATTTTTAATTAATTTCGGACTCTTTATTTTGACAAAGGCTATATGATTTTTATATGTCTAAATGCATGATGAAATAAGGTTATTGGCTAAATCAGAGAGAAAGAGGTATTTTCCACCATAAGGGAGACCCTCAAAGGTCAAGTCTTCCTCTATCATGTAAGGATGGAAACCCTCTCTTAGCAAAAGAAATACAAGATGACATGCATGATCTCAAGCATACAATATCCAGCTAAGGGATTGCTAAATATTTTAATTATCTTGATTTAATACCTAGGCTTTAAATGAGGTTATGAGTTATTTAGAAAATTAGTTATGAGTTGTAGTTGAGGTAGAAAGCTTATTTTTATTTAAGAGCCTAATTGGATTTAGACCACATATTAAATCACCATACATGAAGAAATTAGGAAAATACATGCCATTCTATTACATAATTGTAAACAAAGCATCAAACAATTTATAAACCCAACATAAAAGAATAATAATAGGTCGATAATTTATACAACGAAAAGAAAAAATGGGTTCTACCCTTTTACAACTCGATATCTGAAAGAATAATTACCATTACATAAATGAATAAATGTTATGGGGGGTCTTCATATCTTCTTTCTTCATTTCTCCTTCATTCTTCCTTTGGATTTGCTTGCCTTGAAGGCATCACGGGGCCTCCTAGGACAAAGCCTTCTAGCCGCCGCTCATCCTAATCACCCATAACACTAATCCTAATTCCTAATGCAAAATTACATCAAAAATAAGAAAACTAAATCTAATTATACTTGTAAAATAAGTGTTTGCTAAACACGCCATACAATCCAAGCAGTTATATGTATAATTTAGACTTAGCAGCTTGCACATGTGTAACCAAGTCCACCTATCCTAATTTAGATTGTGCTTAGGGGTTAAGAAACTTGCAAAAGAGAGCATTAATATAAATTTTTATAGCCCTTTAAGCATAATCTTCTGTAGAAAATATAATTAGACTAATCACAGCCTAACATATAGTCTACGAAGCATACACCCTAACATTCAATCTATAATAATACATCATAAAACCAAACATACATCAAACTATGCACCACCCTAACATAAGGCTAAAAGTAGTGACTTAATCTAAGGTGTGTGTATTAAGGCTTGTGTGGTATGCCTTACCTAGGCTTTGTTGTAGTTTCCTAAGTATGAAGAGATTTAATTTGAAGGGTGGTTTCACTTTAAGTGATTTAGTTAATTTAGGAATTCTTATTTAATGTTTTCTTTTGTTCCATTTAGATTACACTTAACAACTAAGTGCTTTAAAGAGAAGAAAAGAGAGGATCACTCTCTTTTTTCTCTACCTTAAGTCACATCGAAAGCCAATTAATTAATTTATTCTCTTTAGTGAATGACTTATTACATATTTTAAATTAATTATAAGTTTAGGTTTACTTTAAATAATCTCATTCAATAAGAAAGACATCTTAAAATTAATTTGAGTTAATTACTATCATACAACACATATTTGTTAATTTAAAATATGATTAAGCCCTAAACATATCCACACATGCAATATGTTTTTAGCACACTTAAATGTAAGATGCATAAAAAGGAGTTTTATAAAAAAGAGGATTTCCATTCATTAGCTAAATACACATTCAAATGTATGAAAGTTTTAAGCAAGTACGTCATCATTATTTTGTACTAGGGGAGTGAGGTAGGAACCTTCTTGGGGCTACTTAAAGCCATGCATCCCTGGAATATCCAGACTAATATACCCACTATTCTTAAATATATATGGATGTATAAGCAATTACAAGAATAGAAAACTATGCAAAAGTAGAATTTGATTTATTTGTGTGAATGAATTAAAGATCTATCCAAATTCTAATGTCAAAAAATATAAAAATGAAATCAAACGGGTATGTCACCATTATTTTGCACTAGGGGAGTGAGGTAAGAGCCTCCTTGGGGCTACTTAAAGCCATGCATCCTCGGAATGCCCAGACTAATATACCCATTAATATTCATACCTATGCAAATCAACATATGAATGAAAGAAGAGAACTTCACTTCATACACTAAGTTTATATCCACATGCACCTCCTATGTATGTATAACTAATATCACAACATGTATTATTTTTCATTAATAAGCTTTTGAAAATACATTTGAGATTTAATAGTGATAATATCCACACATATTTCTAATTAAGTCAACACATGCAAATTTGACATAAAGGAAATCATTTTTTTTATTATTATCTTTGAAGAAATGAATGTATAAATCAAGTGGAATACAATACTTTAATATGATTGTAAAGAAATAAAGAAACACAAGCATGTAATTTCATTCAATCCACTAATTCTTAAGGACAATCACATTAAATAAGCTTATTTAAGATGAACCAAAGTTTCTTAAAGTCACTTTTGCTTCATATTTTGGTTTTGATTTAAGAGATATGAGAAAGGTTTGTTAATCTTAATCCCATCCCTATATATTTGAGTTAACTTGATTTAATAAGAAGCAATTAGATGATTTTTATGGATTGATTAAATTAAGCATGGATTAAGTCACTTAATTAACCCTTACCTATGTTAAATTAGGGTAATTAATTAAATAATTATGAGCTAATATAATATACGAATGAATTGAAAAGTAAATAGTAATGCTCCTATGAAATGAAAGGGGCCTAATGCAATTAGCTCATAATCATTTAGTAATTAAGCTTAAGGAACTCACTTTAATTACTTTTATGATTTTCTCACACATGTGAGCTAATCAAAATTTCATTAAGCTCTCTTTAGGTTTTTGAACACCTAAAGATCTACCCAAGGTTCAATTAATCTAATTAAAAATGATTTAAAATTAGAGTTAGATTAATTAAACCATAAATTAATTAATTAAGCCTTAACCATCCTTGACTAGTGAGATAAAATTAGCCTAAGGAAAGAGGCCAAGAAAGAGGCCTCAATCCCCATCCCCAAGCCCTTTGCTTAATTAATTAAATTCTACAATAATCCAAACTTTAATTAAGTTACTTAGTTAATTAAGTGATTAATGAATTCTTGATTAACTCTTTAAAGAAAATGATGGGGCTTAAGGAAAAGATTAGAAGAAAGGTTCCAATCCATTTCCTTAAGTCCCTTCACTATTAACAGAGGTCATTAAGCTTAATTAATTAACTAATTTACTATTCATTTGATTAATTATCCTTAATTAAGCTAAAAGCATAATTAATGCTTAATCAATTGATTACCCTAATTAATCAGCTAATAAATTCCAAGAAAAATGGGGGAGGTAGAGGTCATCCCCCTAAACATCTCTGGAATGTTTGAAACTAATCAGATAATTAATTAAAGAGTAATTAAGTTAATTAAAATTTTAATTAAACCTTAATTAAGCATAAATTACTATTATAGTTTAATTAATGATAATTTTATTGGATTCTCCACTGAAATACCTTCAAAATGAGCTCTCATTTGTATTTTTTTATTTTTCTATAATTAGTTATGAATTTTAGAAGTTTCAGCCTTAAAAATTAATTAAACATCCCTAATTTAACCTAATCCAACCGGCGCCACGTGGCACGCTGACATGGCATGCTTTCCATGTGGCATTGTGAGATTGGTTCTTTAAATTGTCACATCCGCACATCTCATTAGTTGGCAGTGGACGTAGTATTGATTCCCGCCATCCGATCTTGGATCGGATGGCATAGATCAAACACAAAGCTTAAGAGAGGAAATACCACAGCTCTAATGTGATCTAATCAAAGTCATCTATTCCAATCACGTGGAACAGATGGCTCATGATCCTTTCTCTACATGGGAGGCGGAAGATAGAACCCGTCCGTTGTCTCTCGTGCAATTCGAGCTCACCATAGCTCGAATTGGCTCCAAATCGAGCCCACACCTTTGTATGAAGGATCCAAAGGGATCCAACAGCTATGATCGACTCACATTCACGTTCACTTCATGAAAGACAAAAAAGAGAGCAATGATCAATTTTAATGGCCATACCTCACCGAAGCTAAGACTAGCGATTCGAGCAATTGAGGAAGCTTCGTCTAGTAGATACGAGGTCCTGCTGAGCGGCAATTACTTTGGTTTGAGGTGAATTTCTCTAGAGACCAAGATCCTCCCTTTGAGAATACAATTTTTGTGAAACTCTTATCTTTGATGGCTTTGGAGCTTGGAAAATTGTTCGTATGGCTTCAACTAAGTCCAAGAAAGGTTTGTGCAAGTTTGATTGAAGTTTGGTTGAGAGATGGATGAGTTTGAATCAAGGGAGGCCTCCCTTATTTCGGTTTAGCGTAAAACCAAGAAGGGAGAAAATGGGGGAGCTTTGGAAAATGGCTGAGGAGTTTTATTTTAGTCTCTAGGGCTCAAAAGAAAATGAATGTTTCAATTCCTGTTTGAATTGAGGGGGTATATCCCCTTAATTGCTGAGGTGGACGGACGGGATTCAACCATGTTTTCTCGCTAGCCAGCCTTTATCAGACCACCAAACTTATCTCCATTTGGTCCACGTGGCTCGCCCTAAGTAGGGGGATTCTTGGAAGGAGTCTTGGGCAATTTTGGGTTGAATTAAGATCAATTTGAGTTGGGTTTGGTCAACCACCAAAGCCCCATGAGTTAATTTTGGGTGCTTAGGCTTCATTTGGTCAAATGGGTTCATGTTAGGTTGGGTTGACCAATTGGTCAAATTAGGTCAAACCAAGGCTTGGGTTAGGTTCCATTAATGTTTTGAAGAGTTTTGGTTCAAATGATTTGGGTTGGTTTGGCTTAGGTTTGATTTTGGCTCATTTGAAATCAAATGGGTCAAGTTGATTTAATTAAATTGGGTTGTTGTGTTGGTTCATGTTCAATTGGTTTATTGAAAATGATTGTAGGCTTTAGTTTGATTTAATTTTGGTTTAATTTGGATTTTGGCCAATTTGACCTTTTAGGTCAATTTGGGCTAGGTTGGGTCAAGTTTACCAATTGGTCAAATTGGGCTCAATTATGGCTTTGGTCAAGTTTAATAAATGATTTGCAATGAGCTTGAGCCATTGGTTGCAATCGATTTAGGTTAAATCATGATTTGACTCATTTTGGATTTTTAGGCCAATTTGGGTTAACTTAGATCAAATGGTCAATTGGGCTTGGTTTGGATCAATTGAGGGTTTGATCATGTTCAATCATTGATTATGAATTGGTTTGAATTAATGGTTTCAATCAATTCAGTATATGGTGAGTTTTGGCTAGTTTAGGTTTCATTTGGGCTAAAGGTTGACTTGGTTAAAGGACCAAGTTGACTTGGTTTGACCCAATTCAAGATAATTGATCACCCTAGGATGATTGTTGATCATGATATGAGGTTTGGATGGGCTTAGTTCAATCCAATTTGGGTTGGATTAAAACTTGGCTCAAAAAAAGTCTTTTAGGTCACTTTGGGTCAAGTGGACCTAAATGGATCAATTGGTTTGGTTTTGGCTTGATTCAAGTTTGGTTAAACTTATATATGAACCTAGGATTGAAATAAAAATCCAACACAATCAATTTGGAGTCTATTAGATTTTGGCTCATTTGAAGTTTTCAAGTCAAAAAAGGCTAACTTGGGTTGACTTGAGTTTGGTTTGATAATTGTAGTTTATGTTTATATTTAGCTAAATGATTGAAGGAATGATTGATTCAAGAGAAAATCCATTGGTTTTGGCTTGATTTGGATATGATTTGACCATGTTCAAGAAATTGGCTAAAAAGGCTTGAATTGGGTTTTGATTTAATTTTGGATTTGATTTTGGCTATTTGGATTTATATTTTATTTATATTTGGGGATATAAAAAAAGATATAAAAGATTCATGAGAAAATCACTTGAGTTTGGAGTGATTTGGAAGCAAATTTGACCAAGCTTAAGGATGTAAGTCAAAAGGGATTATGTAAGGAATTGATTTAGTTTGATTTGTTTTTGGTCATTAGAGAATGGGTTTCATTTATATTATGAATATAAATGAAGGAATAATTGATTTATAAAGAAGTCAATCAAGTTTGGGACAATTTGGGTTGATATTTGGCTAAGCTTATGGAGGTAGATCCATAGGGCTTAAGAAGCAATTTTGGCCTGGTTTGATTTAGTTTTGGCTATTTAAGTTTGGATTTTATTTATATTTATGAATATAAATGAAGGAATAATTAATTTATAATTTAATCAGTCAAGTTTGGGATAATTTGGGTTGATATTTGGCTAAGCTTATGAGAGTGGGCCATAAGGCTTAAGAGGGGAATTTGATCTTGGATTTTATTTGAGGTTGATTTGTTTGGTTTGGAATTTGGATTTGAATTTAGTAAATGATTGAAAGATTGAATTGATCTTTGAGAAAATCAATTGAATTGAGATTGATTTGAATTTAGTTAAGGCTAAGTCCATAAGATGAAATCAAAGGGCTTAGGAAGGGTTTTGAATTTAATCATGGGATTTTATGGAGAAATCTTAAGCTTGAATTTGATCATGGGATTGATTATAAGTCTTGGAAATTTGATTTGGTATGAATTTGAGGTTTGGTTTGAGAAGGAAAGCATGGATTGGATTTAGGCTATAGGGTAGAAAAATTTTCCTAAGTCCCTAAGACATAACCTATTTCTATGGCTAACCCTTCTATGTCTCTAGGCTTAGGTTAAGTGTTCACCTAATCACTAGAAGTGTATTAAGACTAAGGAGCTCTTAGTGTCTATAAGAGTCATAGATCTATGATGAATAAGTTGAGAACTCACTCTAAAAGTGAGGTCAACGAAAGGATCCCTAATAGGTGTGGTGTAACTGACAAGGCATGCCTCACATATTGGCGTTGACCAGGATGATCAACAACGTCCAAAGGATTGTAGGAACTAACAGAAATGATCTACCCCTAAACTTGAGATATAGATGGAATCAAGATCTTAGTGCAATGCAACTCACCTTATGCCAAGGGCGTAAGAGAGGAAAAAAGGGATCCGTTGAGGGATCAAGTATATGAACCTTTCACTAGGGAAGCAAGTTCAGATTATCCACTAGGGATAAGAATTTGAGTTGGTTTGATTTTATGGGGGCTCCACTGGGGAGAGGATATGATTTACACTTCGATGGGGAGAAATTTGATTTGATTTAATTGGTGGGTATCCACTGGGGATGAAAATTTTATTTGGTTTGTTTATGATTAGGGGCTTCACTAGGGAGAGGATGTCATTTTGATTTTGAGGGCGCATTTGCTAGAGATATGAGTTCAGATCTACTGGGGATAAGATGGGTTTAGTTGTGGTGAAAATTATTATTATTTATATATATCTCTGTATTCATCCATCCCCCCCTTTTCTTTTCAGGGAAAATAAGGATAAATGAAAAGACATAAATATATAAAAAATACGTCTTGTTGGGACACCACACAGATCCACAGATGTTCTTATTAGGTTGATTAGGTACGACATCAAGAAAAGGTGCACTATCTCGAGAGATAGAAGTCACCACCCTATAATAGATCTAATCACCTCAATAAGGACTCCTAAGGGATATGTGTCTTCGAAATGTACCAGAGATTCTTCTCCTACTTTACATGAAAAAGTAAAGCAGGGTTTATTTTAAATTGAGTTTATTAAGTTTCCTACAGGGGCAAGCCCCCATAGTTAATTACATCCTAAGGAACGAGATTCCTTAGGAATACTCTTGATTAAGGTAAATTTTCATTGTCTCCAAAGATTTTGAAAAGGTAAGACTATCAATAGATTGGTTTATTTTTAGAAAGTCAAGTGAGATCGATCAAGGAGGGAGTTCTTATAGAAGCCAAATGAAAACAAGTAGGGGATGCTTAAGATACTAAGAAGCCTAGTAAGCATCCCAAATTACTCTATGGTTGAGCTTTACATTTTTGAAATTGAATTAATTTATTTGAGTTGGATTTTTATTAGAAATGTAGAGCTTATAATTCCACAATACAAGGTTATGGAAATGCCTAAGAGGTAAGGATTTATACTCGTAGCCCGCAAAGGGAAGTAGAAATCTCAGAATCTAAATCTAGGGAGCTTTGGCGAGGGCCAAAAGCATGACCAAAATCTAAGGCAAAAATGGGTATTTGGTTTACCTCCACAAGAGAGGATAGATCACCCGACTGTCAGACTTACAACCACCTAGGGGTGTCCGCCAACTAACTCCTCCTATTGTTTTTAAATACATATAGGAAATTCAAATGCTTTTGTAAGATAGCTAAGCTATTGTTTATTTAGAAAGAGACTACATCCTTAAACACACTCTCTAAGCGACTAGATCATGTAGGGCATGCTTTAATGACTTAAATATAATACAAATTTTGTTACATTTTATTTTTATTTTGGACAATCAATTTGACATAGGATTTAGGATTTATATGCATAATGCATGAGAAATTAGATAATGGGCCAAAATCAGCAAGATAAGGAGGTTTCCACCATGGCTCTCATAGGCCAAGCCAAGTTCTCTGGAAAAAGTGAAAACCCTCCAATCAAGAGTGAAACAATATGCTTTTTTTTTTATGCATGATGTTAAAAATGTAAGACAACATCGAGCTAAGGGGTTGCTAATTCTTTTATCTTGTTTTATAACCTAAGCTTTAGGTGAGGTTATAAGTTATTTATTTTTAATTTGAGTTATTTAATTGGATAAATAATTTATTTTCCTAAGAGCTTAATCGTCATCTAGGCCATACATCAAAGTAAGGAAGAAACTATGAAAAGATGTCATCTTAATGCACAAGTTTAATAAATATCAATCAATTTATAAAACTAGCACAAAAGAATAATAGGCCATTTGTGGTCGGGCTCTAATGCACAAACCCGAAAAAAATAAATTGGGTAGCCGAGCTCTACCCTTACACAACCTGGATTATAAATGAATTAATTACAATTAAGAAAGGAAATTCATGTTATGGGGGTCTTCATTCTTCATTTCTTCATTCTTCTTTTCTTCTTTCTTCTTCTTTTCTTCTTTCTTCTTTTGTTCCATCTTTTAGATGGTTGGAATGTAGATGCTCCAAAGGCTTCACATGGTACATAAGATGAGATCTTATGACTAATGTTCATCCTAATCCCCCATAACAATCATTCCAAACTCCTAATTACAAAATTACATGAAAATGAGAAAAAGGAAATCTAACTAATACCCGTAAAATAATAATTAGCCAAACAAACCATACAATCCTAAGCATGTATATATATAATTTGGACTTAGCACTCCACACATGGGTAACCAAGTCCACCTGGCCTATTTTGGATTATGCTTAGGGGTATAAGCACTTGTACAACAAACACATTTATATTTTTATTACAATGCTTTAATCCTCTTGAAGATAATGGTTGACTTAGATACTACCATTCAAGAGTAATACATGCACCCTAACATCCAGACTAAAATAAAATATCATAAAATAAATGCAAACATCAAACCATGCACCGCCCTAACCTAAAGCCAGAAGTGGTGACTTAGCCTAATGTGTGTGCCATTTAAGGTTTGTGTGGTATGCTTAGCTAGGGCTTTAAGGTTTAGATTTCCTAAGTATGAAAATGTTCAACTTAGATGGTGGTTTCATTTAAGTTGTTTAGTTATTTTGGGTTAATTTTATTTTGTGTTTTGATTAGGTTTGAGTGAATCATGCAATTAATTACTAAGTTGTAAGAGAGGAAAGAGAAGAGAACTTCTCCCTCCTACCTGTAATTTTAAGGTGGATTCATATTTAATTTTTTTTGTTTAGTGAATATTTTATTATGTGTTTTAATTAATCCCAAGTTTAGATTTTCCCTAAACAAACCTATTAAAAAAGAAAGGCATTTTAAGATTAAGTAAAGTGAATTAATATCACAAAGCACACATCATTTCATTTCTTTTCCAACATGTGTAACATGCATATGGATGAATCCTAAGCAGTGTTACTTAAGAAAATTTGGATGCTTTATGATGCATGATTTTATTAAGTAGAAAAGGGTGATTCTTTTATCCATTTTTTACATGCAGATTTATGTGTATGAAAGGAATAAGTGAGTACGATACCATTATTAACACCAGGGTTGTAAGGTACAAGACCTACTTAAGGCTACTTAAAGTCTCGCAACCCCGGGGTTGTCCAGACTAATATACCACTTTCCTTAAATACATATGCATGTACTAAAGAAATGAATAGAAAAAGAAAGATGCAAAAGTTTGTGTTTGCTTGTTTGATTTATTTATGCAATTTATATGTGTGATGTGGAATTCCTTCTTAAGTCATGATATAGGAGTGTATAAGAATGGATTTAAGCAAGTGTTATGTCCTTTTCAAATGTACTATATACTTTGCAAATCCTATACAATTCTATGTTAAGAAAGAGAGGGAAAATCACATAACACATTTTATGCTATTCACATGCAAACTCTTAAGTACTTATAAATAGCATACCTTTTAGTTTTTATGTTTAATTCATAAGTTTTAAAATAATTTTAAGAATTAATTGTGATAATAGCCATCCATATCCTTACTTTAACCAAAACATGCAATTTGACATAAAGGAAACATTTTATTTTAAATTTAAATTTTAAAAATCATGAATGCATGATTTTCATATGACATACACATTTAACATAATAGGAAAGAAATGAAGTGATGAAAGCATGTAAATTCATTCACCCTAATTAATTCCTAAAGACAATGTTATGAAATAGAATTATTTAAAGCAAATCAAATTTATTTTAAAGAGATTTTTATTTTGTTTTGAGTTTGATTTTAATTTGAGAAATGTGAGAAGGTTTGCTGGTTGTTGACCTCATTTTTAGAATGAGCCCTCAACCCCTCCATCTTAGACATAGGACTTCTCTTAGACTTTAAGAGTTCATTAGTCTTAAGACACATCTAGTGATTAGGTGGACACTCAACCTAGTCCCAGAGACTTGAAGAGTTAGCCATAGGAATAGGTGATGCTTTAGGGGTGTTAGGAAAATTTGCTTACCCTATAGCTTAAACCACATTCCTCACTTCATTCCTTCAACTCAAACTCTAAATCAAATTAACATTAAAGATTAAATCAATTCCAACTTAATTGATTTCCTCCAAACTCAAATCAATTCCAAAGGATTGAAACCCATGATTGAAACTAATGATTGAACTCCATGATTGAAATCCATGATTAAAATCCATGATTGAAATAAATGATTGAAGCTTATGATTGAAATTCCAAGTTCAAAATATTTCCTAAGTCTTTTGATTCCCTCTCATGGACTTAGGCTAAATCAAATTTAAATCAATTCAAATTCATGAAATTTTCTCACAATCCATTTATTCTCATTTATATTCACACATATAAATGAGATATAAATTCAAATCAATCAAACTAAACCCAAAATTCAAATCCAAATTCTAAAAAAAATCTTTCCTAAGTCCTTTGATTCCCTCTTATGGACTTAGCCCAAATCAATTTTAAATCAAGCCAAACCTTTGATTTTTCTTCATGATTCAATCAATCCTTCAATCATGAATCCAAATATAAACATAAACTTCAATCATCACATAAAAAATCAATCCAAAAATCAAACTCAAATTCATTCAAAATTCAACCTAAGCTTTTCAAGTCAAATTCTTGAATTTAGCTAAATTAATTTCAAATCAAGCCAAACCCTTGATTTCCCTTCATGATTTAATCAATCCTTCAATTATGAATCCAAATATAAATACAAACTTCAATCATTAAACCTAAACTCAATTCAAAAATCAAACCCAAGTCAAACCCATGTTCACCCTTTGAACTTGAAATTGTCAAATGAATCAAAACCCATTTGACTTCAAACCACAAGAAAATGGATTTATATTTCAATCATAAGTCCATATGCGAGTTCAATCAAACTCCAATCAAGCTTTGACCAACATTTGACCCAATTGACCCAAAGTGACCTAAAGTACCCCTTATGAGCCAAATTCTAATCCTAACCAATTTGGATTGAACTAAGCCCACCTAAGCCTCTCATCATGAGATGATCAATCACTCAAATTGGGTCAAACCAAGTCAAACCTAAGGGTTGACCAAGTCAACACTTAGCCAAAATGAAACCTAACATATCCAACACCCACCATAGGCCAAATTGATTGAAACTATTGATCAAGACCAATTCATGACCAATGTTTGAACTTGACTAAGTCAACATTTGAGCCTAACCTGCCCAATTGGCCACTTGACTCAAGTTGACCCAACTTGACCTAAAAAGTCAAAATGTGTCAAAATTTGATCTAAGCCAAATTGATTGAAACCAATGGGTCAAGTTCATTCCAAAATGATTATTGAACTTGACAAAAGCCCCAATTGGCCAAATTGACCCAACCTAGCCCAATTGACCATGAACCCAACTTGACCTAAAATGTCATATTGAGCCAAAAATAAATTAAATAAAAATTGATTGGAAACAAAGATGCCAATCTATTTCATATGACCAATGAAACCTAAGCCAACTCATGACCTAACCCAAATAGGTCAAATGGGTCAAATTGGTCAACTTGACCCATTTGACCTAAATGAACTCAATTGAACCAAAATCAAATATAAACCAAATTGAATCTAAGCAAAGGCAGCAAAATATTTCAAATGGTCATATGAACTTGACCTAACCCTTGGTTTGACCCAATTTGACCAATTAGTCAACTTGACCTAAGTTGACCCATTTTGACCTAAATGGGTCAACATGAGCCAAATCACATCAAACCAACTCCAAATTCAATGAAGCTTGGCCTAACCCATTTTTCAAACATACTAAAGATATTCAAATTGAAACCCAAGCCAAATGACCATTTTACCGCTAGGCCATAAGGTAAATTTTGGCCAAATTCACTTGAAATTTGGTCAAATCCTCTTCGTAACCACTTGGCACCCTCTTAGTGGACCAAGTGGACACTAGTGAGCGTGGTGCACCTAACCCAATGGGTTTGGGTTAGTCCAACCTAGCCTAAGGCTAAAACTAACCACTTGCATGAAATTGAGCACATGAGAATCCTTCCTCCACTCATTTCAAGCATATGACACTTCACCACTCCACTCCTCTAGCCAAACTGAATGCAAGGACACCTCTAACAGCCTAATAATCCCACTCAAGGTGGTCAATTGGATCAAAATGACAAGCTCCTTCACGATTGGCCGATTGCTCTAGGGTGAGATATACTCCCCCTAATTTCATTTCATTCCATCAGTCTCTAATTCGATTGAGTAAAGGGAAGCCAGAGAAGCCATTTCCAAGCCTCCCTAAGCTTCTCAAGTGAATTCAACTTCTCCATTTTTGGATTTTCTAAAACCAAAAATAGGAGAGCTCCATTGAAATTCAATCTCACTCCACACTCAATACCAATCCAATTCACTTTGCAAGATTCATTAGGGAACTCAATCGAGTTCACCCAAGCATTTTCCCAAGCTCCAAAGGCAAGGGAGGTGCTACTTCGACCAAGACTAAGCTCAAGTTAAGGTGAAGTTGGCCTCTAGAAGGATCTACCAAATCTCAACATCTCCAAACTTTAACAAAGCTTCATCTCGACTAGATGAAGTTTCTCCAACAAAATCGAGCATCGGTGATAGCCTCCGATGAGGTAAGCCATGAAACTGAGCTTACATTAGCCATAGTGTGGAGCTTTGTGAAAGAAAGTCTCATCCCATGAGAAACTAACCATTGGATGTATCCCCCTTTACCCTTAGATGGTGTGAGTTGAGGTCAGATCTTCCATTAGAAGATGGAAGGTGGCCATCTCTGATAGTGAAGATCAGAGGAGAATCATGGGCCATCCATTCAAATATTTTGGATAGACGACCATGATTAAAACATGTAGATTCCATGTTTTATCCTTTTAGAACTACAGATTTAACCTCAACTGATCAGACGGATGGGGAGAAAGCGCGTAGCGCCGTCACTGATGTGGCATTATGATATGATTGCTTAAATAGTAAATCCCATCACACTATGTGGAAAGCATGCGCCACGTCAGCCTCCATGTGGCACCGATGAGATTAATTATATAATTAGGGATTCAAATTGCCTAATTAAGCTGGGAAACTTCAAAAATGCATATCTAAGTGTAGAAAAATTAGAAAAATATGAAATAGATTGCATATGAAAGGTATTTAAATCTAGAATATTATAAAATTAATTTGAATGAATTTTGAATAGTGTTATTTTCAAGATTTGGGTTTTATTGAGAATTTGATTTTACTAATTACTCTCTAATTACCCCACTGATTAATTCCAAACTTCTTGCGTATGATTAGTGGGATGACTTCTGCCTCCCCTAATTTTCCTATTATTTATTGATGGTTTAATTAGAGGAATTGCTAGATTAATTTCTAATTACTGTCTTAATGTAATTAAGTATAATTAAGTGTGTAATTAGTGGTTTAACCCCTTGATTGAGTTAGTTAAGGTTTGTTTAAGTGAACAAAAGGTTTAGGGAATAATTTTGGGATGTTTTCCTTATGCTATTCCTTAAACCCCCTCTTTCTTCCTTAATCCAAACTTAATTAATGATTAACCCACTAATTGCCTACCAAATTATTTTGATGAAATTCTAAAACCTTCCAGAACTTAACTAATCCATCTCGGGTAGATGCTTAGGTGTTCAATGATCTAAGTATATTAATAAAATGAAAATCGCACTCACATGTGTGAGATGGGTTATGAAAGTACTTAAATTAAACCCTTTAGTTTAATTAATCATTAATCATGAGCTAATTCCATTAGGCCCCTTTTATTTCCTAAGTGCATTATTGATTTAAATTCCTTATGTGGTTTTATTTCATATCATTGGCTCATTTCTTTTGTACATATATTTATATTTAAGAAAAGTGGTATATTAATCTGGAAAACCCTGGGGTTGCATGGCTTTAAGTAGCCATAAGTAAGTCTTGTACCTTACACCCCTGTTGCTAACAATGGAGCCACACTCACTTATGCCTTTCATACATACAGATGTGCACATGAATAATGGATAAAAGAAACCCCTCTTTTTTACTTAATGAAAATCATGGATCATAAAGCATTCTACTTTTCTTAAGTAACATTTCTTAGCATCCATCATAAAGTGTGCTAAACATTTCTATTTGTATGTATAGATATGCTTAGGATTCATTCACATGCATGTTATACATGTTGAGAAAGAAATGAAGTGATGTGTGTTTTGTGATATTAATTCACTTTACTTAATCTTAAAATGCCTTTCCTTTTGAATGGGTTTTTTAGAGTTGATCTAAACTTTGGATTAATTAAAACACAAAATAAAACATTCACTAAACAAAAATTAAGCATGAATCTACTTCAAAAATTACTTAAGGTAGGGAAGGAAAGAGAAGTTCTCTTCTCTTTTCCCTCTCTTTATAACCTTTAGTGATTAAGTAGGTTCATTTAAATCAAACAAAAATCATCAAATAAAATCAACCCAAATCAACTAAATAACTTAAATGAAACAAACCTCTAAGTTGAACATTTTCATACCTAGGAAATCTAAACTTTAAAGCCTTGCTAAGCATATCACACAAACCTTAAATAACACACATATTAGCTAAGTCACCACTTCTAGCTTTAGGATAGGGAGTGCATGGCTTGATGTTTATTTTTATTTTATGATGTATTATTTCTAGTCTAGTTGTTAGGGTGAATGTGCGTAGAATGAATGGTAGGATGATTTAGTCTAATCATTATTTTCTGTAGGAGATTGTGCTTTAATATAATAAAAAATATATCGATTTTTATGCGGTGCTTATACCCCTAAGCATAATCCAATAGGCCAGACAAACATGGTTACCCATGTGTGGGGTGCTAAGTCCAATATACATGCTTGAGATTTTTATGATTTGTTTAGCTAATCTCTATTTTGCACGTGTTAGTTAGATTTACTTTTTCTTTTTATGTAATTTTACAATTAGGATTTTGGAATGATTATTATGGAGGATTAGGATGAGCATTGGTCATAAGATCTCATCTTATATACCATGTGAAGCCTTTGAAGCATCCACATTCCAACCATGAAATAGAAGGAACCAAAGAAGATAGAAGAAAATAAAAAGAAAGAAGAAAAGAAGAATGAAGAAATTAAGAATGAATATCCCCATAACATGAATTTCCTTGCTTAATTATAATTAATTCATTTGTAATCTGGGTTGTATAAGGGTAGAGCTCGGCTACCCAATTTATTTTTGGGTTTGTGTGATGGAGCCCAACCACAAATGGCCTTTTATTCTTTTGCGTTAGCTTTATAAAATGTTTGATATTTTGTTTAGCTTGTGCAATAAGATGTATGGCTTGGATGACGATTAGGCTCTTAGGAAAAAAATAAATCTTCTACCAAATTAGTAAACTTAAAATTAAAAATAAATAACTCATAACCTCATCTAAAGCCTAAGTTAAAATCAAGATAAAAGAATTAGCAACCACTTAGCTGGATGAGTATTTTTTTCTAATATCATGCATAAAAGCATATTATTTCACCTTTGATTGGAGGGCTTCTAATTTTGCAAGAGAACTTGGCTTGACCTGTGAGAGCCATGGTAGAAATACACCTCATTATCTCACTAATTTTGTCTCACAATCTTATTTCTCATGCATTAGGCATATAAATCCTATAAGTCTGAGTCAAATGATTGTCCAAAAAAACTGTAATGTGATTTGCGTTAGATCTAGGTCATTTTTCATGCCCTTACATGATCTAGTCTCTTAGGGAGTGAGTTTAAGGACTTAGTCTCTTTCTAAATAAATAGCAGCCTAGCTATCTTGTATAAAACATACGACTTGCCAATATGAATTTAAAATCGTAATAGGAGTTAATTGGCGACCACCCCCAGGCAGTTGTAAGTCCAACAATCAGGTGGTTTATCCTCTCTTGTGGAGGTAAACTAAATACCTATTTTTGCCTTAGATTTATGTCATGCTTTTGGCCCTCACTAAAGCTCCCTAGATTTAGGTTCAGAGGTTGCTACTTCCCTTTTGCGGGCTATAAGTATAAATCCTCACCTCTTAGGCATTTCCTTGATCTTGTATCATGAAATTATATGCCCTAGCATTCTAATAAAAATTCAACTGAAATAAATTAATTCAATTTAAAAAATGTAAATCCTAACCATAAGGTAGTTCGGGATGCTTACTAGGTTTACTAGTATCTTAAGCATCCCCTACTTATTTTTATTTGGCTTCGATAAGAACTCCATCCTTTTGATTGATCCCACTTGACTTTCTAAAAATAATCCAATCGATTGATAGTCCTACCCTTTTAAAATCTTTGGAGACAACAATCATTTATCTTAATCGAGAGTATTCCTAAGAGATCTCATTCCTTAGGATGTAATTAACTATGGGGGCTTGCTTCTAGAGGGAACTTAACGAACCAAGTTTAAAATAAACCCTACTTTACTTTTTTCATGTAAGGTAGGGGAAGAATCTTTAGTACATTTGCCGACCCATTATCCTTAAGAGTCCTTATTGAGGTGATTAGGTCCATTGTAGGGTGGTGACTTCTATCTTTTGAGATAGTACACCTCTCCTCAATGTGGTACCCAATCATCCTAATAAGAACATATGTGGATCTACGTGGTGTCCAAATGCGCAAAGAGTTTATTTCTATCTTCATTTTATCCACATAGATTGAAGATGGAAGTATTACTCTTAGAAAATGTCTAATAAAATTTTCACCACAGATTTTGCTGGCGACTCCGCTGGGGAATGTTCCTCTCTCCATCTTTGGTAAATGATCATTGTCTCTAAGTATCGATAGTGGGTTTGTACTTTTATTTGAATCCAAGACTATCTTTCTTTCTGTTGGCACTTAGCTTATTTCATCCTTAAGTTAAGCTAGCCAACATCCTTAGGTTTTAGGACCTCACCCCGTGTTGGTCTTAAAACCCCCGTTGGGTTCTGTAATGGGTGAAAATAAAATTTAATAAAAAGAAAACATTTAAAGACTTCCTCCTTATCATTTTTATGATAAGGAAAGGTTAATTCCATAATTAAAGAAAATAAATCCTTCATAAGAATCTTACTTTTCAAAAGCACTCTTTCAAAATGCATATAATAAAATATTTTGCACAAACATTTTTCCTAAATCACCTTCATCTAACAATCTTCATGATTGTTATATGTAGGATCATCTTTGCAAAAATAAGAATTCCAACAATCATAAACTTTCAAAAAGCACAAAATTTAAAGATGGGTTTATGCATTCAATACATTCAAATGTGTTGAATGGATGTTACATCTTCAAACAAAAATTACAACTTTGAAATTCCATTCAACACATTTCACATGTGGTAAGTTGGAATTTTCACCTTTTCAAACAAAATCAAAAATAAATTTTTCAAAAGCACATGTGAAACCTCTCCATTCAATATACCCACATTTATTGAATGGATGTTTCTTTTTTTTTTTTAAATCAAAGATAAATTTTTCAAAAGCACATATGAAACCTCTCCATTTAATATTATCATATTTATTGAATGGGTGTTTCATTCTCAAAACAAAATCAAAAAATAAATCTTTAGAAGCACGTATGAACATCTCCATTTAATATACCCAAATTTATTGAATGAAAATTTCATTTCCAAATAAAATTACAATATTTTAAAATCCCACTTAACATGCTTCATATATGATTAGGTTGAGATTTCCTCTTTCAAAAATGAATTTCCATCTCACTTACCCAAATTTGTTAAATGGAAATCTCTTTCTTTAAAATCAACAAAATAAAGATTTTTCAAAACACATTTGGAACGTCATTATAGCATATCATATTTTCTAAAGTGAATTCTCCAAAATTCAAAAAGAAAAAAAAACACAAATTTGAAACACATTTTTGGAATTTCATTTAGCATACTCAAATTTTCTAAGTGAAATCTCCATTTCACAAATATTTTTCAAAACACATGGGAACTTCATTTTTAGCATACCACATTTGCTAAAATGAAGTCTCCATTTATCAAAATCAAAATCCCAAAACAAAAGAAACACATTAGGACTCCCTTAGCATACTTAAATTTTCTAAGGATCCTACTTTTTTAAAATAAAAATCAAAGGTTTGGCTTGATTTGAATTTTATTTGGTTAAGTTCAAGAATTTGACTTGAAAGGCTTAGGTTTAATTTTGGTTGAATTTGTGGTTTGATTTTTGAATTGATTTTTGGATTTTTGAATTTATATTTCATTTATGTTTGTGAATATAAATGAGAATATAAATGGGTTATGAGAAAATTCTTTGAATTTGAACTGATTTATATTTGATTTAGGCTAAGTCCATAAGATAGAATCAAAGTGACTTAGGAAAAATTTTTGATTTGGATTTGAATTTTGAATTTGGTTTGATTGATTTGAATTTATATTTCATTTATATATGTGAATACAAATGAGACTATAAATGGGTTGTGAGAAAAGTTCTTGAATTTGAATTGATTTGGATTTGATTTGAGCTAAGTCCATGAGAGGGAATCAAAGGACTTAGGAAAGATTTTTGGAGTTTAGAATTTAAATCTTAAGCTTCAATCATTTGGAATTGATTTGAGTTTGAAAAAATAATTAAGTTGGAATTGATTTAAGTTTTGATGTTGATTTGATTTGGAGTTTGGAGTTAGTTTGATTTGGAGTTTGACTTTGAAGGAAGGAAGTGAGGAATTTGGTTCAAGCTATAGGGTATGTAAATTTTCCTAACACCCCTAAGGCATGACCTATTCTTATGGCTAACTCTTCTAGGTCTCTAAGGTTAGGTTGTGTGTCCACCTAATCACTAGATGTGTCTTAAGACTAAGAAACTCTTAAAGTCTAAGAGAAATCCTATGTCTAAGATGGAGAGGTTGAGAGCTCATCCTAAAAATAAGGTCAACATTAGTATATGGATTTCTTTGGTTTATTTTGGGGAACATCCACTAGAGATAAGAGTGGATGGATTTAATTTAGATTCCACTGGGGAAGGATGGTGGATTTAATAAAAGGGACCCTATCGATGTGTGATGGATCCACTAAGAATGGGCTAATATCAGCTTTATCCTGTCTCAAATTTACAAATCCAAAGGGAAAGTCTACCAACCATCAGATAGAGCTAACCAACCTTAGGGGTGCCTTTCAGTGTGCAATGGCCAAGTAAGGAAGAAAGATTGTAGACTTACATCCTCTTAAACAAGGATCCACTAGGGTGATCGGTTGATAGCATAACAAATCAAACCTGACATAAGGCGACTATTGAGCGAATGCCGCCGTGGACTTTTATCAACTCAAAAATAGTCAAAGTTAGTTTCATTTTATATGGATCCTATTAGTGTGTAGTGGATACACTAAGAAGGGACTAATATCAGCCTACTCCTATCTCATATTTATAAATCCAAAGGGAAAGTCTACCAGCCATCAGGTAGAGCTAACCAACCTAAGGGGTGCCTTTCGGTGTGCAATGGTCAAGTCAGGAAGGAAGCTTGTAGACTTACATCCTTCTAAACAAGGAACCTCTAGGGTGATCAGTTGATAGCATAACAAATCGAACCCGACCTAAAGCGACTATTGAGCGTATGCCACCGTGGACTCATATCGACATAAAATAGTAAAAGTTAATTTTATTTTAGATGGACCCCGTCGGCGTGCGATGGATCCACTAAGAAGAAGCTAATATCAGCATAGTCCTGTCTTAAATGTACAAATCCAAAGGGATAGTCTACCAGCTGTAGGGTAGAGCTAACCAATGTAAGGGGTGTCTTTTAGTGTGCAATCATCAAGTCAAAAAGAAAGCTTGTAGACTTACATCCTCCTAAACAAGGAATCACTGGGGTGATCGGTTGATAGCACAACAAATTGAACCTGACCTAAGGCATTGAGCGAATATGTGATAGACTTATATCGACTAAAAATAATCAAAATTAATTTCATTTTAGATGGACCTTGTCGGTGTGCGATGGATCCACTAAGAAGGGGATAATATTAACCTAGTCCTATCTTAAATTTACAAATCCAAAGGGATTGTCTACCGGCCGCAGGGTAGAGATAGCCAACCTAAGGGGTGCCTTTCGGTGTGCAATGGTTAAGTTACGAAGAAAGCTTATAGACTTACATCTTCCTAAATAAGGAACCATTAGGGTGATTGGTTGATAGCTTAATAAATCAAACTTGACTTAAGGTTGCCCATCGGTGTCCAATGGTCGTGGCAGAGAGAATGTGTGATAAACTTATATCTTCCAAAGTAAGGATGACTGCCAGGGTGACTCATTGGTGGCACAACAAGTCGAACCTGACCTAAGGGTGACTACTGAGAGAGTGCCGACCTGGGGACTTATCTCAACTCAAATGTAGTCAGGCGATTCCTATAGAAAGTTTTACTGATACCACCCTAAAGATAGGATGTCTGCTTAAGAAAATATTCCACTGGGATTTTCCTCCTAATCCATAAGCTAAAATTATATATTTGTTTTATTTATATGTTTGCATGGACCCAGTTGGTGTGCAAGGGATCGCACTAAGAAGGGGCTTGTATCAGCCTAGTCCTATTTCTGACTTACTGGACCAAGGGAGAATCTGCATGTCCACAAGATAAATTCTCCAACCACAAGGGTGGCTAATAGGAAAGGGGGACTATCCAATCCAAGAGTAGTGTCTAAATGGGGTCGCTAAGGACATAATCTAAATAGAGTGCCACAGGGGAGGTGCTGCTTGGGGCTTTATCCAGGACCTTGTAAAAGAAAGCCTATAGGTATACGGTGGCCAACTATAAGAGAAAACTTGTAGACTTACATCTGCCATGAGTGGTGTATCCACCGAGTGGGTCACCATCAGCATGGCAATATGCAACCAACTTAAGGTGCACATCGATTTGCGATAATCAATCTGAGAAGAAGGCTTGTAGGCTTACATCCTCAGAGACAAAAATGTTCACTGGGATAGTTTATCATCGGCGAGCCAGGTCCTATCCGTCCTAGGGCGACTACTAAGCGGAGAGTCCCGTGTAAGGACTAGACCTATACTTAAAGTAGTTAGGAGGAAAGGATCCACTGGGGGAGTTATCCTAAGCCTCAAATATACTCGACCTAGTCAGTGCATGATAGCTAGTTAAAGAAGAAAGCATGTAGGCTTATATCCTCTTAAACAAAG
The DNA here is from genome assembly GCA_021442155.1 of Cymbidium sinense. Classification (NCBI taxonomy): domain Eukaryota; kingdom Viridiplantae; phylum Streptophyta; class Magnoliopsida; order Asparagales; family Orchidaceae; genus Cymbidium; species Cymbidium sinense. Next base: position 13,204,185 of record CM038221.1, on the reverse strand, counting down.
TCAACATGGGGTAGCTTACCGGTTGCACAGTAAAGTATACCAAACTAACAAGGCGCTCATTGATTTGCAATGGTCAAGTTAAAAATAAAGCTTATAGACTCACATCCTCCAGACAAGTAACCACTGGGGTGACATACTAGCAAGGTAACATGTCAGCCCGACCTAGAGCAGCTAATGAGTGAGTGTCACAAGAGGCTTTATCCTACATTAAAATAGCCCAAGACAGAAGATATATGTTTGTTTTATGTGATTACGTGTAGTTAGTGTTAGTGTTGTGTTCCTAAAGGATATGACGCTGCTTGAGTTTCTTACAACTACCCTAAACACATCATGGCAGATTCGCAAGCAAAGATATTTCTAACTAATATGAAGAGATGAAATTTTCAATGAAAGAAATTTTATTGATAATTGATTTAAAACAAGATTTATATATAGTATTTATTTAAGTAGAGCCCATTGATTAGAAGCATTGGGCACTCTCCATTATAATTTATGAGTTGATAAGATCCTCCTTGGTAGGCCTTCTTTATGACAAAAGGGCCTTCCCAAGTGGGTTCAAACTTGCCTCCTATCTTTCAACGGGTAAAAATTGGTCTCCTTATAACTAAAACAGGCTCTCCTACTTGAAAGCTCTAGGACAAACCAACTTATTATGAGCTTGAATCATTTTGGCTTTGTATAACTCAAGGTTCTAGCATGATCGGAGGTGTCTCTCCTCTAAATCTTTGAGCTCTTCTAACCACAACTTGGCATTCTGCTCCATGGTGATTTTACTACCCATAACTATTCTTAATGATGGGAGTTGGACTTCTAATGGTAGAACTACTTTAGACCCATACACTAAGGAGAATGGGGTAGATTGAGTTGGTGTTCTATATGTGGTGCGATAAGCCCGCAAGGCTTTAACTAACTGCTCATGCCACTGTCGCTTGTTGTCATCAAGTATATTCTTTAATATTTAGATGAAAATTTTGTTGAAGGCTTTTGCTAATCCATTTACCCTTGGGATAGTTGATGGTAGAATATCTCTAATCTATGTTGTGTCTTCAGGCAAAGTTATTGATTTTAGTGCTCTTGAATGCAGTACCATTATTGGATATAATTCATTGAGGCACCCTGAACCTATATATGATATGGTTCCTAAAAAATTGGAGCACATGTTGAGCTGTGACCTCTCTAAGTGGGATTGCCTCCGCCCACTTGGAAAAGTAGTCGATGGCAACTAGAATGAATCGATGACCCTTGGAAGAAGGAGGATCAATCGGACCCACTAAGTCAATACCCCAGCAGTCAAATGGTCATGAGGTCAATGTAAGATGTAGAATGTTGGGTGGTTGGTGTAAGATCATACTGTGCACCTGACATTGGTGGCATTTCCTAGCAACCTCCATGCAATCTGTGATCATCAAAGGCCAGTAGTATCCTAGTCTCTTGATCTTGGCTTTCATCTTCAGCCAGATTGGTGCGCTCCATATAATTTTGAATGTACCTCGATCATGATACTATGGGCTTCGTGTTTGTCTAGACAACGTAACCATATATGATTGAAGGACCGCCAGTACAAGGTGCCATCCACGAGAGCATATGGGAGGGCTCTCTACTTCACTTGATGGGCTAGTGACTTCTCTTGAGGTAGTTTGCCTATTTTTAGATAATCCATGAATGATTTCCTCTAATCCGACTCCTCGTCCATTTTGGCAATGAAAACCTCTCCTTCACGAGAGAGTCTCTTGATGAGTTCAAAGTCAACAAGGGATAAGACTTGTCTATTTTGAGCCCTTATTAGTATGGAATCATCTTTCGGACATGCCAATTCTTTGGCAAGCTTGGCTAATGCATCCACTATGGCATTCTCTCATTGAGGAATCTTATAGATGGTAACCTCTGGGATTTGGGCCAACAACTCCATGATGTACTTGTGGCAATGATGGAGCTTAGGCTTTAGAACCATATAAGATTCAACAATTTGGTTAATAACTAATTGAGAATCTCTAAAGATGTTGATGCTCTAGATGCATAGTGTAATGGCTAACTATAGAATGGCAATCAGAGCCTCATATTCAACTTCGTTATTGGTGCATGGATTGGATGGATGATATGAGAATCTCATCACATCACGGTATAGAGTTAGGAGAACTATTCCTACCAATGCTTTCCCTAGAAGAGTAGATCATGGTTCTTCTCCTTTTTAAAAGGAAGTTGTACCATCAAAATACATCTCCCAATGGTGAATGCTAGTGTCCCCTAAGTTTGTGATTTGTTAATCGGGGAGGGAATCACTAAGCGGGGAATCAGCATGAAGTGGGTGTGCTGCTAGGAAATCTGCTAGTGCTTGTCTTTTCATTGCACAGAGGGGTACAAATGTAATATCAAACTGGAATAAAATCAAGGACCAATGCGCTAACTGTGCGGATAACATCGGCCGTGTCATGATATATTACAATGGATTGATCCTAGAGATCATATTCACCTTATGAGAAAGCATCTAATATCGTAGCTTTTGGGATGCAGAGATTAAAGCTAGGCAGTGCTTTTCAATAGATGGATAGTTTACCTCAATAGGAATTAGATGATGACTTTGATAGTAGAGTGCATTCTCTTTCCCTTCATCATTGGTTTGGGTCAACAAAATGCCAAGGGAGTCATCTAATATAATAGTATATAGTATCAATGGCTTGCCCAGGATAGGGGCTGCTAGAACTGGCGGTGTCATCAGGTGGTGCTTGATATCTTTGGAGGCATGTTGGCACTTGTCATCCCACTTGAACTTGGCATCCTTTTTGATAAGTGATGAAAATAGTTGGCACCTTCTTAATAGGTTGGAAATGAAGTATCTTAGATACGCCAACCTCCCTTGAAATAATCTGAATTGAGTTAAACTTTTAGGGGGTGGAATTTCTAATATCACCTTGATCTTCTCTAGATCGATTTCTATTCCACGGTACCAGACAATAAACCCAAGGAATTTCCTTAAAGTTACTCTGAATGCACACTTCAGGGGATTCATTTTAAGGTTAAATTATCTTAACCGTTCAAAAATTACTCTCAAGTCAAAGAGATGGTCTTCCTTTTCTTTACTTTTGACTACAAGATCATCCACGCAACATTCAACCTGATGATGAATGAGTTCATTGAAGATCTGAGTCATGGCCCGCTGGTATGTAGCACAGGCATTTTTAAGGCCGAAAGGCATGACCTTATAGCAAAAGATTTTGATCGGAGTTTGGAACGCAGTGTTTCTTTTATTTTTAGGGCCATCTTTATTTGGTTATAACCAGATGAGCCATCCATGAAAGAGAAGATTGCATGAGATGAGGCAATGTCCACCACCATTTTTGTTATTGGTAGTGGAAATTTATCTTTTGGACATGCTTTATTTATAGCCCAAAAATTGATACATATGCGAATTTGGCCATTCTTTTTCTTCACTAGGGTGACACTGGCTAACCAGGTAAGATATTTTCTTCCCTGATGAAACTAGCATCGATAAGTTTCTTGACTTTTAAAATGACCCACTGTTCAGTGTCTAATCGCATGCATCTAGGAGCTTTCTTGACAGGGTTAGCACCAGACTCTATTGCTAGTTTGTGGACTACTACGACAGGAGATAAACCGAGTATCTCTTTATAACTCTATTAGAAGAAGTCCTTAAACTCACTCAATAGCCTAACTAAGTCATTGATTTTAGTGTCATTCAATGATGAACTGATGTATGTCGAACGTGGATTATCTTTAGTTGCTAAGTTAATTTCTTTGAGCTCATCGATGGTTGACCTGATCTCCTCTTTGAACTTTGGCGGTGCATCTCTAACTTCAAGATCATTTGGATCATCTAAAGTTTCTAAACACACCTCCTCATATGAGTTAGCATGATTTGAAAAGAACATATCAGATTCCAAATAATTAATGATGACTGGACAATAACTATCATCATTGACTTGACCTACTGTACCAAATCCTAGTCTTGATCTTGATTAAAGATGTCTACTTTGGTTATCCCACAACTTTTCAAAGTAGTCCAACCTGTGTTTAGACCAAGTATGTTGGATTAATCCCTTCTTTGCAAAATTAAGAACACAAGCTGAATACCAATCAAAATGCATTTGTATTAAATCTTTATATGAATCATCCTCAAGTTTTACAACAGCTTCTTGACTTGAGGATGATGCTCCTAAAAAGAATCTTTGAATTTTTCCATCTGTGGATTACTTAGAGGCTTCCTTAACTACCAAACCCTTAACTTTCTTAGAAGAAAGTTGGGTTAGAGCTAAGGTTCCCAACTGATACCTCATATATAGGCTTGGATACATTTATGCTTTGCTTTGGAGCCTGATCTTCATCACTGTCATATGCCAACATCACCTTGAAAGGGATCTTCTGCTAAAAAGAGCTAGCTAGAATGCTAACAACATAAGACTCATCCTCTGAACTATATTCTAAGTCTATGTGGATAGCAGGTGTACTCTTGGTGGCTGGAACATACCTCTTATTGGGTGGCTAATAGAGAGGCTTTCCACCTCGAGGGCTGCCTATGAACCATCCTCTGCCTCTGCCTAGTGGAGGTTAGGTCACCCTACCCATGTGTTTGAATGGTGTAACAAACCATGGGTGCAATCCAATATCAGGCTCTATATCTTCCCCTGAGTCCATATCTCTCTCTAGTATTTTATTTTTTTATTTCTTTTCTATTTATTTTTCTTTTCTTTCTTTTTGTCCCTCTTGGGGATCTTGACTAGATGCATAAGAATGGACTTATTAGTTTTGGGGAAGAAAATAGACTGCATCTTCATATATCCCGACCTCATGAACTATGAATGGTTTGAGATCTCCTTTGATGCAGTACTCAATTCCACCTCTCATGAACTTCATGCACTGATGTAGAGAGGATGGAACTATGTTATTCTCATGTATCCATGATCTCCCAAGCAAAGCATTGAAAGATGTATCTGAGTCTATGATATGAAACTTGGCTTTAGTCTTTCAATCATCTATCTCTAATGGCAACACTATGGAGCCTAAGGTCCTCTCACCTTATTTATTGAATCCTCTCAGCATCATTCTCTCTTTTTGGAGTTTAAAGATGTCGATCCTCAAGTAGGCAAGGGTTCTTAAACTCATAATATTGTCTGATGCACCTTGGTCAACAAGAAATCTTGATAACTTGTATCTACCAATGTCCACTTTGCTGTAAAGAGGATAGTTGTGCTTGGTCATTCCTAGAAGCAAGCCTTCATCACTAAATTTAAATCCTAGGATGTCCTTTGAGCTGTGTGCCTCCTCTTCAGTAGTGGTCAACTGAGCTAAGCATGTCTCTGGGTCAAGAAGAGCCTTGACCAGAGATTCTCTCATTTCTTTGGATAAGACAAGGGCGTCATATATGCTTAACTTAGCTAGCAACTTTCTAAGATGTGCTAGGATGTTGTAATCAATTTTGACTTGATCCTCCACAAGTATATCAATGGGTGGAGCATCCTGTGAAGGGGTTATCTGCTCAGTGGAACCAATGACTTGTTTATCCTTATCAAGAGGTGCTACCCTTTGAGGTAAAACTTTGCCACTATGTAGGTTGACTTCAACGACTTCTTGGAATGATGAACTTGATGACAGTTCTACCTTCTCATAACGTATATCTATAGCTTCTCCTATGGGATTCTTGGATTTAGTTGACTCTAAATCAATCTCAAGAGGTCAACCCGATTGATTTAAAAAAAAGGAAAATCTGATTCTCAATCAGAAGAGAATGGATCAAAATGACTCAAGCTATCATTATTATTTTCTAGACTTGGAGAGTTTTTGAGAGGAATAAAATCTAAAGTATCAGAAGTAGACAAGGTGTAAGTAAAAGTTTTCTTTATTGATTTCTTTTTAGGTGGAGGTACATGATAGAAATCAAATAAAGTAAGCGGGGTAAGGGATTTAATGCCCTTGTCCACTAATACAATGCTCTTGCTAGCAGAAGAGGAGATACTAGAGAAAGAAGTAGTAGCTGCAACTGTGGATGGAGTGCTGGACTCGGACGGTGGTTGTGCTATTGAACTATCTTAGGCAAGAAAGGGTAACTATTTGGCTTTCTCTTGCAAGCTAGCCACCTTGTTAATTAGTTTCTCAAATGTCTGGATGGTAAAGCCCTTAAGCATGAAGGTGATCGGGCCATGAATATTCTTGAGGAGAATCTCAATGACATGTTGCTTAGATAGCTGCAGCTCACATTTCATGCTCAGGTTGCACCACCTGAGATTACAATCAACAAAGAACTCATTAGGACAACAAGATTGCCTATATTTGGAGAGACCTTTGAAGATATTTGTATTATGTATCTTGTTTGAAAATTTTGATTTAGGAAACTCTTACTTAGCAAATTTAGGTATGCTAGAAAGAGGTTTTGATTGAAAATTTTGTGAAAGTATCTTTGCTTGTGCTGGTTGGTTATATGTGTGAAAAATGTTGATTTGAAACTGAGGCTTTTTACTTAATAAATTTGGTATGTTAAATAGAGGCCAAATATGCTTGATACGTGTTTGTTTGATTTGAAAATGTCGCTCTTACTTAACAAAGTTGGTATGTTAAGTAAAAACCAATATGTGCTTTGATTTGTGTTTGAAACTGAGACTCTCACTTAACAAATTTGTTATGTTAAGTGGGAGTCAAATGTGATTTTGATTTATATTTGTTTGCTTTTGAAAATGAGGTTCTTACTTAACAAATTTGGTTTGTTAAGTAGGAGACCAAATGTGATTATGATTTTTTTTTGCAAATGAGACTCTCACTTAATAAATTTGGTATGTTAAGTGGTATCCAAATGTGATTTGAATTGTGTTTTGAAAATAGGACTCTCACTTAACAAATTTGGTATGTTAAGTGGAAGTCAAAATGTGATTATGATTTAAAAATGAGACTCTCACTTAACAAATTTAGTATGTTAGGTGAAAGCCAAATGTGATATAATTTGAGTTTTGAAAATGAGACTCTCACTTAATAAATTTGGTATGTTAAGTGAAAGCCAAATGTGATTTAATTTGCTTTTTAAAATGAGTCTCCCACTTAACAAATTTGGTATGTTAAGTGGAAGTCAAATGTGATATGATTTGCTTTTTGAAAATGAGACTCTCACTTAACAAATTTTGTATGTTAAGTGGAAGTCAAATGTGATATGATTTGAGTTTCGAAAATGAGACTCTCACTTAACAAATTTCGTATATTAAGTGAAAGCCAAATGTGATTTAATTTGCTTTTGAAAATGAGACTCCCATTTAACAAATTTAATATGTTAAGTGGAAGTCAAATGTGACATGATTTGCTTTTTGAAAATGAGACTCTCATTTAACAAATTTGGTATGTTATATGGAAGCCAAATGTGATATGATTTGAAAATGAGACTCTCACTTAACAAATTTGGTATGTTAAGTGGGAGTCAAATGTGGTTTAATTTGTTTTTGAAAGACTCTCACTTAAAAAAATTTGGAATGTTAAGTGGAAGTCAAATGTGATTTAATTTGCTTTTGAAAATAAGACTCTCACTTAACAAATTTGATATGCTAAGTGAAAGTCAAATATGATATGATTTGAAAATTAGACTCTCACTTAACAAATTTGGTATGTTAAGTGGGAGTCAAATGAATATGATTTGAGTTTTGAAAATGAGACTCTCACTTAACAAATTTGGTATGTTAAGTGAAAGCCAAATGTGATTTAATTTGCTTTTGAAAATGAGTCTATCACTTAGCAAATTTAGTATGTTAAGTGGAAGTCAAATGTGATATGATTTGAGTTTTGAAAATGAGACTCTCACTTAACAAATTTGGTATGTTAAGTGAAAGCCAAATGTGATTTAATTTGTGTTTGAAAGTGAGACTCTCACTTAACAAATTTGGTATGTTAAGTGGGAGCCAAATGCATTTATGATTTTTGAGAGTGAGAGGAAATCTATTTAACAAATTTGGGTATGTTAAATAGAATTCAAATTGTTTTTTTAACTTTTGGGAATGTGACTCTCATTTGACAAGTTTGGTTATGCCAAATGGAGTCCAAAATATGTCTTGATTTCATGTGCGTGTTTTCATGCTTTTGAAAAGATGAAAACTTCAACCCTATCATATGTGAAAAATGTTAAATTGAGTTTCAATTTCATACTATGGTTTTATTTGAAAATAGGATCTTCATCCAACAAATTTGTGCTTTTTTAAAAAGATGCTTTTTTAGAAAAATAATTTTGATTTTGATTTTGATTTTGAAAAGAACCTCCATGTAATAATCATGGGGATTGTTAGATGAGGTTTGGTTATATAAGTTTTGTGCTTTTTGAAAGTTTCTTATGAATCTTGTGCAAGATCTTTTGTTATGTGAATCTTGAAAACTAATTTTGGAAAGTGATATTTCTACAAAAGAGTTTATTTTCTTTAAAAATTAAGAGGAACCTTGCCTCACCATGCTAGTGGTAAAAAGGTTTTAAATTGTTGTCATATCCTTTCATGCATTGATTTTACTTTTCACATATTGGGGGATCCAATAGGGGTTTCAAGACTTATAAGGAGTGAGGTCTAATACTTAGAGGATGTTGGCTAGCTTTGCATAAGAATGAAATAAGCTAAGTGCCAATAGAAAGAGAGATAGTCTTGGACTCACATGAAATGAAAGTCCACTATCAATGCTTGGAGATAATAATTGTCTACTAGAGATGGAGAGAGGAACCATCCCCAGCGGAGTCACCAAAAAAATTTGTGATATTTATTTTTGATTTGTGTATATGGGGGACACCACACAGATCTGAGGGTGTACTTATTGAGGTGATCGAGTATGACATTAAGGAATAGTGCAAAATCTCAAAAGATATAAATCACTATCCTACAATAGACCTAATCACCTAATAAGGACTCCTAAGGCATGATGGATTTTCGAATATACCATAGATTTTTTTCCTACTTTACATGAATGAATAAAGTAGGGTTTATTTAAACTAGATTCTAAAGTTCCCTATGGGGGCAAGTCCCCATAGTTAATTTCATCCTAAGGAAGGTGATTTCTTTAGGAATACTCTCGATTAAAGTAGGCAATTGTTATCTCCAAAGATTTCAAAGATAGGACTATAAAAATTGGCTATATTCATGAAAATCAAGTGGGATATATCAAAAGAAAAGACTTATTTATTGAAGCCAAAGGAGATGAGTAGGGAATGCTCATGATACTAGGAAACCTAGTGAGCATTCTAATCTATCTTATGGTTGGGCTTTATATGTTTGAAATCGAGGAGAATTATGTATTTGAGTTGAAATTTATTAGAAAGCTAAGACTTATAATCCCATAATATAAGATTGTAGAAATGCCTAAGAGGTGAGGATTTGTACTTATAGCCCAAGGGAAAACATAAACCTTAGATCATAAATCTAGGAATTTTTAGTGAGGGCCGAAGCACATCTTAAATCTAAGGTGAAAACTAGGTATATTATTTATCTTGACAAGAGAGGATAAACCACCCGACTGCTGAACTTATAATAGCCTCGAGTGACTGCCAGCTAACTCCTCCTACACTTTAAAACTATATGGTCAAGTCATATGTTTTGCAAGATGGCTAGGATGTTATTATTTAGAAAAAAAAAACTAAAGTGTTTAAACCCACTCCCTAAGAGATTAGAGCATGAGTGGTATGAATAATGACTTAGTCTAATACAAATTTTATCAATTTTTATTTGATTGTGGACTCTTTATTTTGACAAAGGCTATAGAATTTTTACATGTCTAAATGCATGATGAAATGAGGTTATTGGATAAATCAGAGAGAAAGAGGTGTTTTTGACCACAAGGGAGACCCTCAAAGGTCAAGTCTTCCTCTATCGTACAAGGATGGAAACCCTCTCTTAGCAAAAGTGAAACAAGATGACATGCATGATCTTAAGCATACAATATCCAACTAAGGGGTTGCTAAATCTTTTAATTATATTGATTTAATACCTAGGATTTAAATGAGGTTATGAGTTATCTAGAAAATTAGTTATGAGTTGTAGTTGAGGTAGAAAGCTTATTTTTCTCTAAGAGCCTAACCGAATCCAGGCCAAACATTAAATCACATACATGAAGAAACTAGGAAAATACATGCCATTTATATTACACAATTGTAAAAAAAGCATCAAATAATTTATAAACCCAACATAAAAGAATAATAGGCTGGTGCGGTTAGGTACTGCCGTACAACCCGAAAAGAAAAATGAGTAGTGTCGAGTTCTACCCTTATACAACTTGGTATATGAAAGAATAATTACAATTACCTAAATGAATAAATGTTAGGGTATCTGGTCTCCAGGGACAAAGCCTTCTAGCCTCCTCTCATCCTAATCCCCCATAACACTAATCCTAATTCATAATGCAAAATTATATCAAAAATAAGAAAAGTAAATCTAACTACACCTGTAAAATAAGTGTTAGCTAAACACACCATACAATCCAAGCAGTTATATGTATAATTTGGACTTAAGACCTTGCACATGGATAACCAAGTCCACCTGTCCTAATTTAGATTGTGCTTAAGGGTTAAGCAACCTACAAAAGAGAGCATTTATATTTATTTTAAGCACCCCTTAAGCACAATCTCTTATAGAAAATATAATTAAGCTAATCACGGCCTAACATCCAGTCTACAAAGCATCACCCTAACATCCAGTCTATAATAATACTTCATAAAATCAAACATACATCAAACTATGCACCACCATAACATAAGGCTAAAAGTGGTGACTTAATATAAGGTATGTGTATTAAGGCTTGTGTGGTATGCCTTAGCTAGGCTTTGTTGTAATTTCCTAAGTATGAAGAGATTTAATTTGAAGGGTGGTTTCACTTTAAGTGATTTAGTTAATTGAGGAATTCTTATTTAATGTTTTCTTTTGTTCCATTTGGTTTACACTTAACAACTAAGTATTTTAAAGAGAAGAAAAGAGAGGATCATTCTCTTTTATCCCTACCTTAAGCCACATCTAAAGATAATTAATTAATTGATTCTCTTTAGTGAATGACTTATTACATATTTTAAATTAATCCTAAGTTTAGATTTACTTTAAATAATCTTATTCAATAAGAAAGGCATCTTAAAATTAATTTGAGTTAATTACTATCAGACAACAAATGTTTGTTCATTTTTTTCCGTTATATATAACATGCATATGATTAAGCCCTAAACATATCTACACATGCAATATGTTTTTGGCACATTTAAATGTAAGATGCATAAAAATGAGTTTTATAGAAAAGAGGATTTTCATTCATTAGCTAAATACACATTAAAATATATGAAAGTTTTAAGCAAGTATGTTGCCATTATTTTACACCATAGAAGTGAGGTATGAACCTTCTTAGGGCTACTTAAAGCCGTGCGTCCCCAAAATTTCCAGACTAATATACCCGCTATTCTTAAATACATATGGATGTATAAACAATTATAAGAGTAGAAAACCATGCAAAAGTAGAATTTGATTTATTTGTGTGAATGGATTAAAGCTCTATCCAAATTCTAATGTCAAAATACATAAAAATAAAATCAAACGGGTACGTCGCCATTATTTTGCACCAGGGGAGTGAGGTAGGACCCTCCTTGGGGCTACTTAAAGCTGTGCATCCGTATAATGTCCAGACTAATATATCCATTAACATTCATACCTATGCAAATCAACATATGAATGAAAGAAGATAACTTCACTTCATACACTAAGTTTATATCCACATGCACGTCCTATGTATATATAGATAATATCACAACATGTATTATTATTCATTAATAAGCTTTTGAAAATATATTTGAGATTTAATAGTGATAATAGCCACACATATTTCTAATTAAGTCAACACATGCAAATTTGACATAAAGGAAATCATTTTTTATTGATCTTTGAAGAAATGAATGCATGAATCAAGTGGCATACAACACCTTAATATGATTAGAAAGAAAAAAAAAGGAAACACAAGCATGTAATTTCATTCAATCCAACTAATTCCTAAGGACAATCACATTAAAAAAGTTTATTTAAGATGAACCAAAGTTTCTTAAAGTCACTTTTGCTTTATGTTTTGGTTTTGATTTAAGAGATATGAGAAAGGTTTGCTAATCCTAATCCCATCCCCATATGTGTGAGTTAATTTGATTTAATAATAAGCAATTAAATGATTATAATGGATTGATTAAATTAAGCATGGATTAAGTCACTCAATTAACCCTTACCTATGTTACATTAGGGTAATTAATTAAACAATTATGAGCTAATATAATATGCAAATGTATTTAAAAGTAAGTAGCAATGCTCCTTTGAAATGAAAGGGGCCTAATGCAATTAGCTCATAATCATTTAATAATTAAGCTTAAGGAACTCACTTTAATTACTTTTATGATTTTTCTCACACATGTGAGCTACTCATAATTTCATTAAGCTCTCTTTAGATTCTTGAGCACCTAAAGATCTACCCATGGTTTAATTAATCCAATTAATGATGATTTGAGTTTAGAGTTAGATTAATTAAATCATAAATTAATTAATTAAGCCTTAACCATCCTTGATTAGTGAGATAAAATTGGCTTAAGGAAAGAGACCAGGAAATAAGCCTCAATCCTTATCCCCAAGCCCTTTGCTTAATTAATTAAATTCTATAGCAATTGAAACTTTAATTAAGTTAATTGGTTAATTAAGTGATTAATGAATTCTTCATTAACTCTTTAAAGAAAATGATGGGGGCTTAAGGAAAAGATTAGAAGAAAGGTCCCAATCCATTTCCTTAAGTCCTATCACTATTAACAGAGGTCATTAAGCTTAATTAATTAACTAAATTATTGTTCATTTGATTAATTATCCTTAATTAAGCTAAAAGGGTAACAAAGGCTTAACCAATTGATTACCCTAATTAATTAGCTAATAAATTCCAAGAAAAATGGGGGAGGTAGAGGTCATCACCTTAAACATTTCTAGAAAGTTTGAAATTAATGAGATAATTAATTTAAGAGTAATTAGGTTAATTAAAATTTTAATTAAATCTTAATTAAGAAAAATTATTATTCTAAGTTAATTAATGATAATTTGATTGGATTCTCCACTGAAATACCTTCAAAATGAGCCCTCAATTGTATTTTTTTTATATTTCTTATAATTAGTTATAAATTTTAGAAGTTTTAGCCTTAAAAATTAATTAAATAACCCTTATTAAACCTAATCCTGCCGGCGCCACATGGAGCATTAACGTGGCATGCTTTGCACATGGCACCACGGGATGGGTTCTTTAAATTATCACATCCGAACGCCTCATCGGCTAGCCATGGACGTGATATTGATCCTCATCATCCTGTCTTGGATCGGACAATGCGGATCAAACTCAAGGATTATGGAAGGAAATGCCGCAGATCTATCATGATCTAATCAGAGCCGTTTGTTCTGATCACATGGAACGGATGGCTTGCCGTTCCATGTGATCCTTTCTCTACACGAGTGGCAGAAGACAGAACTCACCCATTGTCTCTCATGAAATTTGAGCTCACCAGAGCTCAGATTGGCTCCAAATCGAGCCCACACCTTCGCATAAAGGATCTAAAGGGATCCAATGGCTATGATCGATTCACATTCATTTTCACTTCATAAAAGACCAACCAAAAATGAGCTAAGGCTCAATTTAGTAATTACCTCTTGTTAAGGCCAAAGCAGTTGAGTTGAGGAAGCTTTGTCTAGTAGAGATGAGGTCCTTCTGAGCAAAAATTTCTTTAGTTTGAGGTGGGTTGCTCTAGAGATGAAGATCCTCCTTTTGAGCATTCAGTTTTGGTCGAACTCCTATCTTCGGCGGTATTGGAGCTTGGGAAATGGTTTGTATGGCTTCGAGGTCCAAGGAAGGTGTATGCAAGTTTGATTAATGTTTGGATGAGAGATGGAGGAGTTTGAATCAAGGGAGGCATCCCCTATTTCGATTTGGCATAAAATCAAGAAGGGAGAAAATGGGGGAGCTTTGGAAAATGACCGAGGAGTTTTTTTTTCAATCTCCAGGGCTTAGAAGAAAATAAATGTTTCAATTCTTGTTTGAATTGAGGGGGGTATATCCCCTCAATTACTGAGGTGGACGGACAGGATTCAACCATTTTCTCATCGACCAACCGCCATCTAACCCCCGGACTTGTCGACATCGGGTCCATGTGGCTCACCTTGAGTGGCGGGAGTCTTTGGGTGGAGTCTCCAAGGCTGATATGGGTAGGTGGTGGCTGATTTCCTCCTCCCTTTATCCATGGGGTTTGGTTTCGAGTGAAGGTGATGAGGTTGGGTTTCCATTGGTCCATGGCTAATCTTAGTGTGCTTAGAGTGGACTATGGGGCAGATGATACTCCAAATAGCAAAGTTTAGGGCTGCTAAGGAAAGAGGAGAGTGGACTTTGTCTCTTTTGCATGAAATCCAATGTAAAAGTGTTTTTCTAATGGTTAATCCCCTTGGGTGGGGCCCACTTTGCTTATGCACAGATTTTGGGTTGAATTAAGATCAATTTGGGTTGGGTTTGGTCAGCCACCAAAGCCCTATGAGTTGATTTTGGGTGCTTAGGCTTCATTTGGTTAAATAGGTTCATGTTGGATTGGGTTCACCAATTGGTCAAATTAGGTCAAACCAAGGCTTGGGTTAGGTTCAAATGATGTTTTTAAGAGTTTTGGTTCAAATGATTTGGGTTGGTTTGGCTTAGGTTTGATTTTGGCTCATTTGAAATCAAATGGGTCAAATGGGTCAAGTTGACCAATTTGACCAATTTGACCAAACTGGGTTGGGTTAGGTGTTGGTTCATGTTCAATTGGTTAACTGAAAATGATTGTAGGCTTTGGTTTAATTTTATTTGGGTTTAATTTGGATTTTGGTCAATTTGACCTTTTAGCTCAATTTGGGCTAGGTTGGGTCAAGTTGACCAATTGTACAAATTGGGCTCAATTATGACTTTGGTCAAGTTCAATAAATGATTTGGAATGAACTTGAGCCATTGGTTACAATCAATTTGGGTTAAATCATGATTTGACCCATTTTGGGTTTTTAGGCCAATTTAGGTCAACTTAGGTCAAATGGTCAATTGGGCTTGGTTTGACTCAATTAAGGGTTTGATCATGTTCAATCATTAATTATGAATTAGTTTAAATCAATGGTTTCAATCAATTTGATATCTGCTAGGTTTTGGCTAGTTTAGGTTTCATTTGGGCTAAAGGTTGACTTGGTCAAAGGACCAAGATGACTTGGTTTGACCTAATTCAAGGCAGTTGATCACCTTAGGATGATTGTTTATCATGATATGTGGTTTGGATGGGCTAAGTTCAATCCAATTTGGGTTGGATTAGAACTTGGCTCAAAAAAGGTCTTTTAGGTCACTTTGGGTCAGGTGGACCTAAATGGGTCAATTGGTTTGGTTTTGGCTTGATTCAAGTTTGGTTAAACTCATATATGAGCCTAGCATTGGAATATAAATACAACTACAATCAATTTTGAGTCTAATGAATTTTATCTCATTTGAAGTTTTCAAGTAAAAAGGCTAACTTGGGCTTGACTTGGGTTGACTTGAGTTTGGTTCGATAATTATAGTTTATGTTTATATTTGGGTAAATGATTGAGGGAATGATTGATTCAAGAGAAAATCTATTAGTTTTGGCTTGATTTGGATATGATTTGGCCAAGTTCAACAAATTGGCTAAAAAGGCTTGAATTGGGTTTTGGTTTCATTTTGGATTTGATTTTGGCTATTTGTATTTATATTTCATTTATATTTGGGGATATAAATGAAGATATAAAAGATCCATGAGAAAATCACTTGAGTTCGGAGTGATTTGGAAGGAAATTTGACCAAGCTTAAGGATGTCGATCAAAAGAGCTTAAGTAGGGAATTGATTTAGTTTGACTTATTTTTGGTCATTGGAGGATGGGTTTCATTTATATTTATGAATATAAATGAAGGAATAACTGATTTATAAAGAAATCAATCAATTTTGGGTTGACTTGTATGAGATTTGGCTAAGCTTATGGATGTAGGTCCATAAGGCTTAAGAGGGGATTTGGCTTGGTTTGATCTGGTTTTGGCTATTTGAGTTTAGATTTCATTTATATTTGTGAATATAAATGAAGGAATAATTGATTTATAAGGAAATAAATGAAGTTTAGGATAATTTGAGTTGATATTTGGCTAACCTTATGGAGGTAGGTCCATAGGGCTTAAGAAGGGATTTTGGCTTGGTTTGATTTAGTTTTGGCTAATTGAGTTTGAATTTCAATTATATTTGTGAATATAAATGAAGGAATAATTGATTTATAAAGAAATAAATCAAGTTTGGGATAATTTGGGTTGATATTTGGCTAAGCTTATGAGAGTGGATCATAAGGCTTAACAGGAAAATTTGATCTTGGATTTGATTTGAGATTGATTTATTTGGTTTGGAATTTGGATTTGGATTTGGATTTGGTAAATGATTGAAGGATTGAATTGATATTTGGGATAATCAATTGAATTGAGATTGATTTGAATTTGGTTAAGGCTAAGTCCATAAGATGAAATCAAAGGGCTTATGAAGAGTTTTGAATTTAATCATGGGGGTTTTTTTGGAGAAATCTTGAGCTTGAATTTGATCATGGGATTGATTTACATCTTGGAAATTTGGTTTGGTATGAATTTGAGGTTTGGTTTGAGAAGGAAAGCATGGATTGGGTTTAGGCTATAGGTTAGGAAAATTTTCCTGAGTCCCTAAGGCATAACCTATTCCTATGGCTAACCCTTCTAAGTCTCTAGGCTTTGCTTAAGTGTTCACCTAATCAATGAATGACGAAAGTGAAGGACCCATAAACCTGAGATGTAGATGGAATCAAGATCTTAGTGCAATGCAACTCAACTTATGATAAGGGCATAAGAGAGGAAGAAAGGGATCCATTGAGGCATCAAGTATATAAACCTTCCACTAGGGATGCAAGTTCAGATTATCCACTAGGGATATACATTTGAGTTGGTTTGATTTTATGAGGGGCTCTACTAGGGAGAAGATATAATTTGTGCTTCATTAGGGAAAATTTTGATTCAATTTTATTGGTGGACATCCACTAGGGATGAGAATTTGATTTAGTTTGTTTATGATTGGGGGCTCCACTAGGGAGAGGATCTGATTTTGATTTTAAGGGCACATCTGCTAGAGTATGAGCTCAGATTTGCTGGGGATAAGATGGGTTTAGTATATAAATTTCTTTGGTTTATTTTGGGGGAGTATCCACTAGAGATAAGAGTGGATGGATTTAATTTAGATTCCATTGGGGAAGGATGGGGGATTTAATAAAATGGACCCTGTCGGTGTGTGATGGATCTACTAAGAAGGGGCTAATATCATCCTAGTTCTATCTCAGATTTACAAATCCAAAGGGAAAGTCTACCAACCATCAGGTAGTGCTAACCAATCTAAAGGGTGCCTTTCGGTGTGTAATGGTCAAGTTAGGATGAAATCTTGTAGACTTACATCCTCCTAAACAAGGAACCACTAGGATGATCGGTTGATGGCATAACAAATCAAACTTGACCTAAGGTGACTATTGAGCGAATGCTACTGTGGACTCATATTGACTCAAAGATAGTTAAAGTTCAATTTTATTTTAGATGGACCTTATCGGTGTGCGATGGATCCACTAAGAAGGGGATAATATCTGCCTAGTACTATCTTAGATTTGTAAATCCAAAAGGATAGTCTACCGACTGTGGGGTAGAGCTAACCAACATAAGGGATGCCTTTTGGTGTGCAATGGTTAAGTTAAGAAGAAAGCTTGTAGACTTACATCCTTCTAAACAAGGAACCACTAGGGTGATCGGTTGATAACACACCAAATCGAACCTAACCTAAGGCGACTATTGAGAGAATGTGTGATAGACTTATATCGACTCAAAAATAGTCAAAATTAATTTCATTTTAGATGGATCCTATCGGTGTGTGATGGATGTACTAAGAAGGGGCTAATATCAGCTTAGTACTATCTTAGATTTACAAATCGAAAAGGATAGCCTCTCGGCCATTGGGTAGAGCTAGCCAACCTAAGGGGTGCCTTTCGGTGTGCAATGATTATGTTAGGAAGAAAGCTTGTAGACTTACATCTTCCTAAATAGGGAACCACTTGGGTGATCGGTTAATAGCATAATAAATCAAACCCGATCTAAGGCTGCCCGTTAGTGTGCAACAGCCATGCTGGAGAGAAGGCATGATAGACTTATATCTTCCAATGCAAGGACGGCCGCCAGGACTCGTTGGTGGCACAACAAGTCGAACTCGACCTAAGAGAAACTACTGAGAGAGTGCTGAATCAGGGACTTATCTCAACTCAAAAGTAATCAAGCAATTCCTATAGGGAGTTTTGATGACATTGCCCAAAAGATAGGATGCCTGCTTGGGAAAAGGTACCTCTGGAATTTTCCTCCTAATATGCAATCAAAAATTATATATATATTTGTTTATATGTTTGCATGGATCCTGTTGGTGTGCGAGAGACCACATTGAGAAGGGGCTTATATCAGCCTAGTCCAATCTCAGACTTACTGGACCAAAGGAGAATCTGCATATCCGTAAGACAAATTCTCCAATCACAGGGGTGGCTACTAGGAAAGGGGGACTGTCCAATCCAAGAGTAACCGAGGTAGTGTCTAAATGGGGTCACTAAGGATGTGACCAAAATAGAGTGCCCATAGGGGAGGTACTACTAGAGGATTTATCCAGGACCCTGTAAAAGAAAGCCTATAGGTATACGGTGGCCAACTCCGTAGGAAAACTTGTAGACTTACATCTGCCATAAGTGGTTTATCCTTAATGATGAGAGTTGGACTTCTAATGGTAGAACTATTTCAGATCCATACATTAAGGAGAAACATGGGTAACCAAGCCCACCTGCCCTAACTTGGATTATGCTTAGGGGTTAAGCATCCTGCAAAAGAGAGAATTTATATTTATTCTGAGCACCCTTTAAGCACAATCCCTTGTAGAAAATATTATTAGGCTAATCATGTCCTAACATCTAGCGAAATATACACCCAAACATCCAGTCTAAAATAATACATCGTAAAATAAAATATAGATCACACCATGCACCGCCCTAACATAAAGCTAAAAATGGTAACTTAATTCTAAAGTGTGTATATTAAAGCTTGTGTGGCTTGACTTAACTAAGCTTTATCATGATTATCTAAGTATGAAAGGATTTAATTATAAGAGGTTGATTTCACTTTAAGTGGTTTAATTGATTTGGGATTTTACTTAGCATTTTATTTTGTTTCATTTGACTTACACATAGAAATTAAGTGTTATAAAGAGAAGAAATAGAGAGGGTTACTCTTTTCCATCCTTACCTTAAGTCATATCTAAAGCATATTAATTAATCAATTCTCTTTAGTGAATGGCTTATTACAAAGTTTAAATTAATCATAAGTTTAGGTTCACTTTAAATGATCATATTCAATAAGAGAGACATCTTAAGATTAATTGGAATGAATTACTATCACATAAAACATGTTTATTTATTTCCTTCCATCATATGTAACATGCATGTGACTGAATCCTAAGTATAAGTATGCATACAATATGTCTTATCACACTTAAATGATGGATGTAAGAATATACATTTGGAATATAGATATTTCATTTGATTGAATAGTTTTTTTCATATTAATTTAAATCACTATCTAAATTATGATATAAAAATACATATGAATGAAATTAAATAGGTATGTGTCATTGTTAACCAGGAAAGTGAGGTAATCAAATAACCTCGTTGGGGCTAGCAAAAGCCTCGTATTTTTTGGATGTCCAAACTATATGCCCATTACATTCAAACATATGTAAGTTTATACACATAAACATAAGAAAGAGGACTTTAAGCCACATGATCAATTCAATCACTTGAACAAATATGAATGCATGCCTTTTTTAATAGAAAATGGGATTTTCATTCATTAGTTAAATGAACATATAAGTATATAAAAGTTTTAAGCAGATACTTCACCATTGTTAAACCAAGGGAGTGAGGTAAATACCTCCTTGGGGCTACTTAAAGCCTTGCATCCTCGAAATGTCTAGACTAGATATATCCACTATTCTTAAATATACATGAATGTACAAATAACTACAAGAATGGAAAAAGCATGCAAAAGTTGTATTTGATTTAATTGAATTATTTAAATATGTGAGCTAAATTTCTATCTAAGTTCCAACATAGATGTACATAGGAATGATTCCAAACAAATGTTGTGTCCTTTTCAAATGAACTATACACTTATTAATATTCAAACTTTATGTAAATCCATATAAAATAAAGAAAGAGAACTCCATATCACATATTCTAAACCATAGGCACATGCAAGCTTATGAATATTTATAACTATATCTCTCCATAAATTATAATTGATTTATATGCTTTCGAAAATAAATTTAATTTAATAGTGATAATAGCCACACATATTTTTAATTTAAATCAACACATACAAGCTTGACATAAAGAAAATCATTTCATTTAATTAATTTTTTGAAAAAGATGAATGCATGATTACAAGTGGCATACAATATTTAATATGAACGGAAATAAATGAAGGGACATAAGCACATGATTTCATTCAATCTAATTAATTCTTAAGGACAATCATACTAAGTAGGATCATTTAAAATAAACCAAAGCTTCTTAAAGTCACTTTTAATTTTATGTGTGATTTGATTTAAGAAATGTGAGAGGAGGTTTGCTAATTCTAATCCCATTCCCATATCTGTGAGTTAATTTGATTTAATGAAAAGTGATTAGGTCAATTTTTTGGGATTAATTATGTTAAGGTATGAATTGAATTAATTAATTAACCCTTACCTATGTTACCTTAAGGTAATTAATCAACTGATTATAAACCAATGTAATATGCAAATGAATTGAAAAGTAAATATCAATGCTCCTATGAAATGAAAGGGGCCTAATGTAATTAGCTCACAATCATTAATTAATTAAGCTTAAAAAAACTTACTTAATTACTTTTATGATTTTCACACACATGTGAGCTAACCATAATTTCACTAAACCTCTTTAAGTTATTAAACACCTAAAGACCTACCCACGAATTAAATAGGTTTAGATCCATTTTAAAATTTAATAAAGCTAATTAAGTAATTAATTAGCTAATTAATTCATAATTAATTTCTCTTGAAAAGTAAATGAAACTTAGGGAAAATATTAGGAAAAAGGCCCCAATCACATTCCCTAAACCTCCCTACTATTAATCAGTGCCAAATGAGTCCAATTAATTAGTTAAATTACTGTTCACATGCTTAATTAATCTTTAATTAAGTTAAGAAGGTAATTAGGGTATAATAAATCAACTTACCTAATTAACCATCTAATAAAATCCAAGAAAAATGGGGGAGGTAGAGGTCATCCCCCTAACCAACCTCAAAAAGTTTGAAACTAATTGGACGATTAATTAGGGAGAAATTAGGTTAATTAAAATTTTAATTAAACCCTAATTAATCCAAAATTATTGTTCAAAATTAATTAAGGATAATTTTAATGGATTCCCTTCTGAAATATCTTTAAAATGAGCCATTATTTATATTTGTTTTATTTTTTTACAATTAGTTATGAACTATTAAAGTTTCAACCTTAAAAAGTAATTAATTTAACCTAATTAAGCCTTAATCCTGTCGACACCACGTGGCGTGCTAACGCGGCACGCTTTCCATGTGGCATCGTGGGATTGGCTATTTAAGTAGTCATATCCATAACTGACTTGGATGGTGGTGGGCTACGCTTTCTTGTGGGCCATCCGATCTAAGATTAGACGGCCATGATCAAACCCACGGCTAAGGAGGGATCAAGCGATGGATCTAGTGTGATCTGATCAGACCTGTCCATTTTAATCATGTGAAACAGATGACCCGTGATCTCTCTTCCTACTAGTGACAAACGACGGAGCCCGTACGCCATGGATTGCTCGATCTGAGCTCACCCGAGCTCATATTCACTCTAAAATAACCCCACACCTTTGCGTGAGGGATCCATGAAGATCCAACTACTAGGATCAACTTACATGCAATTTTTCTTCACAAAAGACCATCCCATTTTTACATAAAGCTCAATTTTAATGGATTTACCTCACTGAAGCTAAGACCGGCAGTTCACATGCTTGAGAAAGCTTCATTTAGTTAAGATGAAGTCCTATTGAGCAGCAATTGGATTGGTTCCAAGTGGATCGTTCGATTGTCCAAGAACACTGCTTTGGAGCTTCGGCTTTGATCAAAGTCTGTCCTCCGATGGCTTTGGAGCTTAGGAAACAACATGGGTGGCTTCGACGATGTGTATGGAAGATGTGTGTAAGAGCAACTAAGTTTTGGTTGAGAGATGAGGTACTTTGAATCGAGATTGAGCTCCCCAATTTTGGCTACGCATAGGAGGAGAAATCCAAAGTGGGGAGGCCTTGGGGAAGCGCTGGATGTGCTACGGAGTTTTGTTTCTCTCTTGGGAGCTCAAAGGAGACGAATGCAAGTGAAATATGGTTTGAATTTAGGGGTATATCCCTCAATTTTCTGAGGTGGATGAACGGTTCCATTTTTTGGCCGACCAGTTATTACCAGGGTGCCAGAGTGGTCTCTATCATGTCCATGTGGCACAATTTGATTGGAGGAGTGCTTGGGAGGTGGCTCAATGCTTGATATGGTCTGATTTTCTTGCTTGGATCTATTAGGTGGTTGGCTTGCAAAGGAGGTGAGTTAACTCACCTCCTTTAGGACCATGATATGTCTTAGCCCACTTAGGGTGGGCTAGGAGGTTAGGTCAGATCCCAAATGGGGTGAGTGAGGGCTGCCAAGTGATGGGAGAGTGGACTTTGCCATTTATGGGTGGAATCCTAAGTAAAAAAGGCTTGACCAATGGACAATGGCTTGGATTGGACCCACTTGGCCTTTGAGCTAACTTTAGGCTGACCCAAGATGGATTTATGTTGGGTTTGATCACCCTCCAATGGCTCATGGGTTGGTTTCATGGGTTTTGGCTCAATTTGGTTATATGGGTTCAATTTGAGTCATGTTGGGTTAGGTTAACCAATTAGTCAAATTGGGTCAAACCAAGGCTTGGGTTAGGTTTAAATGGTAATTTGAAGTATTTTGGTTCAAGTGGTTTCAATCAATTTGGCCTATGTTTGATTTTGGCTCATTTGGGTTCATTTATGTCAAATGGGCTAAGTTGACCAATTTGACCAAATTGGCCCAATTGGATTAGGTTGGGTGTTGATTCAAGTTAAATTGGTTAATTAAAAATTATTATAGGTTTTGGTTTGAATCAATTTGAATTTAATTTGGATTTTGACCAATTTGACCTTTTAGGTCAATTTGGGCTAGGTTGGTCAATTGGGTTAGGTTGGTCAATTGGGCTAGGTTGGGTCCAATTGATCAGATTGGAGCTTTGGTCAAGCTCAACCATGAATTTGGAATGAACTTGAGCCATTGGTTACAATCAATTTGGGTTGGATCATGATTTGACCCACTTTAGCCCTTTAGGCTAATTTGGGTCAACTTGGGTCAAATGGAAAACTGGACGTGGTTTGGCTCAAGTGTGGGTCAAATCATGTTCAATCATTGATTATGAGTTAGTGTGAATCAATAGTTTCAATCAATTTGGTGTATGATGAATTTTAGCTAATTTTGGTTCATTTGGGCTAAGGGTTAACTTGGTCAAATGACTAAGTTGACTTGGTTTGACCTAATTCAAGATAATTGATCATCTTATGGTGATCAATGATCATGGTATGAGGCTTGGATGGGCTTGGTTCAATCCAATTTGGGTTGGATTAGAACTTGGTTTAAAAAGGTCCTTTAGCCCACTTTGGGTCAAGTGAGCCTAAGTGGTCAATTGACTTGGTTTTGGCTTGATTTAAGTTTGGTTGGATTTATATATGAGACTAGGATTCAAATATAAATTCCATTTCAATCAATTTGGAGTCTAATGGATTTTGGTTCACTTGGAATTTTCAAGCCAAAAGGGCTAAGTTGTGCTTGACTTGGGTTGACTTGAATTTGATTTATGATTGTAGGTTTCATTTATATTTAGATAGATGATTGAAGGAATGATTGATTAAGAGAAAATCCATTGGTTTTGGCTTGATTTAAATAAGTTTTGGCCAAGTTCAAGAAATTAGCTTAAAGGGCTTGAATTGAGTTTTGATTTGATTTTGGGTTTGGCTTTGGCTATTTGAATGAAATATATTCAGGAATAAAAATGCAGATATAAATGATTCATGAGAAAATCACTTGAGTTTGGATTGATTTGGAAGCAAATTTGATTAGGCTCATGGAGGTAGGTCAAAAGGGCTAGGAAAGAAATTAATTTAGTTTGATTTAGTTTTTTTATTGTTGGAATGTGGGTTTCATTCATATTTGTGAATTTAAATGAAGGAAAATTTGATTTACAAAGAAATTAATTAATTTTGGGTTGATTTGGGTTGAGATTTGCTTAAGCTCATGGAGGTGGGACCACATAGATTAAGAAGGGTCTTTGTTTGGTTTGATTTAGTTTAATTTGGTTTTGGTCATTTGAGTTTGGATTTCATTTATATTTGTGAATATAAATGATGGAATAATTTATTTATAAAAAAGCAATTGATTTTGCATTGATTTGAAGGGGATTTTGGCTAAGGTTATGAGAGTGGATCATATGGCTTAGGAAGGACTTTGGAGCTTGGATTTGATTTTGGGTTCCAATCATTTGGAATTAGGATTGGACTTGGGTTTAATAAATGATTGAAGGATTGAATTGATCTGAGAGAAAATCAATTGAATTTGGATTGATTTGAATTTGGCTAAGGTTTAAGCCATGGAATTCAATCATAGGGTTTATGAAGGATTTGGAAATTTAATTTGATAATGAGATTGATTATGAATTTAGGAAATTTGATTTGGTATTTGAAATTTGAAGTTGTGGTTTGATTGTGAATTTTGGAATTTGGAATTTGAATTGGATTTGAGATTTGATTTGAGAAGGAAAGAATGGATTAAGTTTAGGCAATAGGGCAGGCAAGTCTCCCTAAGTCCCTAAGGCATAACCTGCTCCTATGACTAACATTTCAAAGTCTCTAGGTTTAGGTTAAGTGTTTACCTAATCACTAGACGTGTCTTAGAAATAAGGAGCTCTTAGTGTCTATAAGAGTCGTAGATCTGTGATGAGGAGATTGAAAACTCACTCCAAAAGTGAGGTCAACAAAAGGACCCAATAGGTGTGGTGTAACTAACAAGGCACACTGCACGTATCAGCTTTGACCGACATGATCAATCAATGTCCAAAGGATTACAAGCATGAAATGATCTATACCTAAACTCGAGATGTAGATAGAATCACGATCTTAGTGCAATGTAACTCAACTTATGCCAAGGTCATAAGAGAGGAATGAAGGATTGGGTATATGAACCTTCCACTAGGGAAGCAAGTTTGAGTTATCCACCGGAGATAAGCATTTGAATTTGATTATGTGATTTGGGGGAAGAAGATCTGCTAGGGATTAGAATTTATAATCCTCCAGGGATGGATGCATGAACCTTCCACTAGGGAAGCAGGTTTGGGTTATGTGACTTTGATTTCGTGAAGGTATCCACTAGGGTATAGGAGTTTGGTTAGATTTGTTTGCGGATGTATCTGCTGGGGATAAGAGTTCAATTTGATTTTCTTGATTGTTATGACTTAGGGTTCCACTGAGGAGAATGGTTTTGAATTGAGGGCATATCCATTGTGGATAAGAGATGTGAACCTTCCATTAGGGAAGCATGTTTGGGTTGTCCACTAAGGATAAGAGTATATGGGTTTGGTTTTATGGGTGTATCCACTAGGGATAGGATATGATTTGGTTTAATTTAGTTGACATCCGTAAGGGATGAGAATTTGACTTAATGATTTGGGGCCCCACTGAGGAGAGGATATAATTTGGCTTGAGGTTGACGGCATATCTACTGAAGATATGAGCTCGGATCCACTAGGGATATGGGTGGATTTAATTCATGGACCCTATCGGTGTGCGATAGATCCACTAAGAAGGGGCTATATCAGCCTTGGCCTATCTCAGGTTTCCAAATCCAAAGAGACGGTCTACTAGCTATGGGGTAAGACCATCCAAACTAAAGGTTACCTTTCGGTGTGCAATAATTGAGCTAGGAATAAAGCATGTATACTTACATCCTCTAAAGCGGGGAGTTACTGCTGGGATGATCAGTTGGTGGCACAATAAATTGAAGCCGACCCAGGGTGACTACTGAGGGAATGCCGCTGTAGACTCATATCAACTCAAAATAGTAAGAAATATCATTTTAATTTAATGGACCCTGTCAGTGTGTGATGGATCCATTGAGAAGGGGCTATATCATCCTTGTCCTATCCCAGATTTATAAATCCAAAGGGATAATCTACCGGTCATGGGGTAGAGCTAACCAACCTAAGGGCTTGCTTTTTGGTGTATATTGACCTAAGCCTAGAGATTTAGAAGGGTTAATCATAAGATTAGGCTATGCCTTAGGACTTAAGAAAATCACCTATCTTATAGCCTAAACCAAATCCATTTGTACCTTCTTAAATCCAATCAAAATCCGAATCTCAAAGAAAACCTCAAATTTAAATTCAATTTCCAAATCTAAATCCAAATTCTAAATCAAATTATTGAAATCTATGACCAAATCCAAATTCAAAATCCGTCATAAGCCTTATGATTTTATCTTATGGACTTAGCCTTAGTCAAATGCAAATCCACACAAACTTAATTACTTTTCTCAAATATCAATTCAATCCTTCAATTAAATAATCAAATTCCATTTCAAATCCAGATCCAAGTGATTCAATCCCAAGATCAAACTCAAACCCCAAATTTTTTCTTAAGCCATTTGAGTTGGTGCCATGAACCTAGCCAAATCTTAACCCAAGTCAACCCAAATTCGATTGCTTTCTTTATAAATCAGTCATATCTCCAATCATGTTCACAAATATAAACAAAATCTACACTCAAATTATCAAAACTAAATCAAACTAAACCAAATTCTCTTCTAAGCCCTCTAAACCTACCTTCATGAGCTTAGCCAAATTTGCCTTCAAATTAGTTCAAACTCAATTGATTTTCTTATAAGTCAATTGATACTTTGATTATATTCATAAATATAAATTAAATATACATTCAAATAACCAAAACCAAAACCAAAATCAAATCAAAACTCAATCTAAGCCCTTTAAGCCAATTTTTTGGACTTGGCCAAATCCTATCCAAATCAAGTCAAAATTAATAATTTTTCTCATGAATCAATCAGTTCTCCAATCACCTACTTAAATATAAATGAAACCTATAATCTCAACCCATGTCAAGTCCAACTTAGCCCTTTCAACTTGAAAATTTCAAATGATTCAACTAAACTTAAATCAAGTCCAAACCAAGCCAATTGACCCACTTAGGCTCACTTGACCTAAAGTGACCTGAAGGAACCTTTCAAACCAAGTTATAATCCAACCCAAATTAGATTGAACCAAGCCCATTCAAGCCTCATACCATATCCATTGATCACCCTAGGATGACCAATTGCCGTGAATTGGGTCAAGCCAACTCAACTTGGTCATTTGACCAAGCAACCCTTTAGCCCAAATGAATCAAAATTAGCCAAAACTCACCCTACACCAAATTGGTTGAAATCATTGATTCACCTCAACCAATGATCAATTTTTTAACATGACTTGATCATCAATTGAGCCAGACCTAACCCAACCTAGCCCAATTGACCCACTTAGCCCAAATTGACCCAAATGGTTAATTTGGCCTAAATCCAAATTAAATCCAAAATTGATTCAAACCAAAGACTACTGTGGTGAGAATTTTTTATACATTCCTGCCTTCATCTATTGTCCCCTCTTTTAGAAAAGAAGGATATATGAAAATAGAAATATATAAAATATGCTTTGTTGGGATGCCACGTAGATTCGCAGATGTTCTTATTAAGGTGATTGGGTGCAACATTGAGGAGAGGTGTACTATCTCAAGAGATAGAAGTCACCACCCTACAATGGACCTAATCACCTAAATAAGGACACCTAAGGACAATGGGTCTGCATATGTCCTAAATATTCTTCTCCTACTTTACATGGAAAGGTAAAGTAGGGTTTATTTAAATCGGGTTCGTTAAGTTCCATACAAGGGCAAACCCCCATTGTTAATTACATCCTAAGAAAGAGGATTCCTTAGGAATACTCTCGATTAAGGTAAATGATCGTTGTCTCCAAAGATTTCAATAGACAAGACTATTAATCGATTAGTTTATTTTGGAAGATCAAATGGGATTGATCAAAGAGAGAGTTATTATCGAAGCCAAATGAAGTTAAGTAGGAGATGCTCACGATGCTAGGAAACCTAGTGAGCATGTCAAACTATCCTATGGTTGGGCTTTATATTTTTTAAATTGATTTAATTTGTTCGAGTTGAATTTTTTATTAGAAATTTAGGGCTTATGATTCCACAACCCAATATTATGGAAATGCCTAAGAGGTGAGGATTTATACTTATGACCCACAAAGGAGAGAAGCAACCTTAGAACCTAAATCTAGGAAGCTTCGGTGAGGGCCAAAAGCACAACCTAAATTTAAGGCAAAAATGGATATTTGGTTTGCCTCCACAAGAGAGGACAAACCACCCGACTGCTTAGACTCTCAACCGCCTAGGGGTGGCCGCCAACTAACTCCTCCTATAATTTCAAATTCATGTAGGCAAGTCTTATGCTTTATGCAAGATAGTTATGCTATTATTTATTTAGGACAAGACTAAGTCCTTAAACTCACTCACTAAGAGACTAGATCATGTAAGGACATAAAAAATGACCTAAATCTAATGCAATTCATATTACATTTTATTTTCATTTTTGGAAAATCATTTTTGACTCGGGATAATAGGATTCATATGCCTAATGCATGATAAATAATATTATTGGACAAAATCAACGAGAAGGGAGGAGGTGTGTTTCTACCATAGCTCTCAAGGTGAAGCCAAGTTTCTCTAGCAAAGGTGGAAGCCCTCCAATCAAGAGTGAAACAAGATGCTTTTATGCATGATGTCATAAAAGAAAGACTCATCTAGCTAAGGGGTTGCTAATTCTTTTATCTTGATTTTAACTTAGGCATTAAATGAGGTTATGAATTATTTATTTTTAATTTTGAGTTGAGTAATTTAGTAAAAGATTTGTTTTTTCCTAAGAGCCTAATCATCATCTAGGCCATACATCAAGCAAGAAAGACACTAGGAAAATGATGCCATCTTAATGCACAAGCTAAACAAATCATCAATCAATTTATAAAGCTAACACAAAAGAATAAGATGCCATTTATAGTCGGGTACCACCGCACAAACCCAAAAATAAATTGGGTAGCTGAGCTCTACTCTTATACAACCCGAATTACAAATGAAATAAGCACAATTAAGCAAGAAATTCATTGTTATGGGGGTCTTCAAGCTTCATTTTTTCTTTCTTCGTTTCTTATTTCTTCTTCTTTTCTTTTTTCTTCTTTGGTTCCTTCTTTTGGATGGTTGGAAGGTGGATGCTCCAAAGGCTTTACATGGTACATAAGGCATGGCCTTATCACCAATGCTCATCCTAATCCCCATAACAATCATTCCAAAATTGTAATTACAAAAATTATATGAAAAGAAAAAAAATGAAAATCTAACTAACACCCATAAAATAGAGATTTGCTAAAACAAACCATACAAATCCCAAGCATGTATATTGGACTTAACACCTCACACATGGGTGACAAAGTCCAACTGGCCTATTGGATTATGCTTAGGGGTATAAGCACTTTCATAAAAAAGTATTTATATTTTTATTTTTTACAGGACCCCTTAAGCATAATCCCCTGCAGAAGATAATGGTTAGACTAAATAGTCCTACCATTTAGTCTATGCACATACACTCTAACATCCAGTCTATAATATTACATCATAAAATAAAAGCAAACATCAAATCATGCATACCCCTAACCTAAAGCTTGAAGTGGTGATTTAGCTTAATGTGTGTGCTTAGCTATGGATTTAAGTTAGAGTTTTCTAAGTGTGAAGAATGTTCAACTTAGAAGAGGGTTTCATTTAAGTTGTTTAGTTATTTTGGGTTGATTTTATTTTGTATTTTGATTAGGTTCAAATGAATCCTACAATTAATTACTAAGTTGTAAAGAGAAGGAAAGAGAAGAAAACTTCTCTTTCCTTCCCTACCTTAAGTAATTTCTAAAGCAAATTCATATTTTAGTTTTGTTTAGTGAATGTTTTATTATGTGTTTTAATTAATCCTAAGTTTATATGAACTCAAAACAAATCTATTCAAAAGAAAGACATTTTAAGATTAAGTAAAGTGAATTAAATTCACAAAACACACATAACTTAATTTCTTTCCCAACATGTATAACATGCATATGAATGAATCCTAAACATATCTATACACACCAAATGGGAATGTTTAGCACACTTTATAATGAATGCTAAGTGAGTTAGTTAAGAAAATTTGAATGCTTATGATTCATGATTTTCATTAAATAGAAAAAGAGATTTTCTTATCCATTTTTCACATGCACACATGAATGTATGAAAGGCATAAGTGAGTACGATGCCATTGTTAGCACTAGGGGTGTAAGGTAGAAGACTTACTTAGGGTTACTTAAAGCCTTGCAACCCTGGGGTTGTCCAGATTAATCTACCACTTTCTTTAACTACAAGCATGTGTACAAAAGAAATTCATGGAAAATAAAGGAAGCAAAAAGTTTGTATTTGTACTTTGAATTTGCTTATGCAATTTATATTTGTAAATGTGAGGATCCTTCTTAAGTTATAACATGTAAGGGGATAAGAGTAGATTTAAGCAAGTGTTATGTTCTTTAAAAGAACTATACACTTTGCAAATCTTATCCAAATCCATGTTAAGAGGAAAGAAAGGAAGCAAACATAAGACACATATTTATATCCACATGAAAACTAACAAATAAAGTATAAGTATAACACTTTCAGTTTTGGTAATTGATTCATATATTTTGAAAAAAATTTGGATCTAATAGTGATAATAGCCACTCATATTTCTATTTTAGCCAAAACATGCAATTTGACATAAAGAAAACATTTTCATTTTTTTATTTTTGAAAAGCATGAATACATAAAATCCATATGACATACATTTAGCATGCTAGGAAGGAAATCAAATGATGAAATAAAGTAAACACATTCACCTTAATTAATTCCTAAAGACAATCTTATGAAATAAAAAAGCTTAAAGCGAATCAAATTATTTTTAAGGAAGATTTTATTTTGTTTTGAGTTTAATTTAATTTAAAAAGATGTGAGGTAAGTTTGTTGTTCCTGACCCATTCCCACATGTGTTGGTTGTTTTAGTTTAATTTTTAGGTGATTAGATGATTTTAATATGTTGCTTAGGTTAAGGTATGAAGTAAACATGTTAATTACCCCTTACCTGTACCACCGTAGCATAACTAATCAAATTTTTTTGAGCCAATGAGATGGCATAAAATCTCATAAGGAATTTAAATTTGCAATGCACCTAGGAAGAAAGGGGCCTAATGCAATTTTGCTCATGATTAATGATTAATTAAATTAAGGGGTTTAAGCTTAAGTATTTTCAAAAACCCCTCTCACACATATGAGTTGGATTTTGATTTCCTTAATTGTGCTTAGGATCTTGAACACCTAAGCATCTACCTAAGATAAATTAATCAAGCTATGAAAAGTTTTAAAATTTTATGAAATTAATTAAGGGGGTCATTACTGAATTAACCTTTAATTAAAGATGGATTAAGGAAGAAAAGGGGGTTAAGGGAATATCTTAAGGAAAGTATCCCAAAATTATTCCCTAAACCTCACTTTCACTTAATCAAAACTTAATTGACTCAATCAAAGGGTTAAACCACTAATTATACCCTTAATTAAGCTTAATTACATGAAGGGGTAATTAGAAATTAATCAAGTACTTCCTTTAATTAAGCCACCAATAAATCCCAATGAAATTCGGAGGCAGTCATCCCTTTAATTCTACCCAAGAAGTTTGGGATTAATCAGTAGAGTAATTAGAGGGTAATTAACAAAATAACATTCCCAATAAAACCCAAATTCAGAGAAAAATACTACTCAAAATACATCGAAATTAATTTTAAAATATTCTAAATTCAATTATCTTTCATATGCAATTTATTTTATATTTTTTTGAGTTTTATACACTTATATATGAATTTAGAAAGATTTGGTGATTAATTAAAAATTAAATAATCCCTAATTATATTATTAATCCCGTCACTGCTACATATGCCACTGACGCGACATGCTCTTTCCATGTGGCATGATAGGATTAGATAGTTAACCCGTCACATCATAGCGCCATGTGGCGATGGCGCAACGCGCTTTCTCCTTAGCCATCCGATCAAGGATGAGACCGCTGAGATTAAAGACGTGGATCAGAGGGAAAAGTGTCGGAGGCTACATGTTCTAATCTCGGACGTCCATCCAAAATGCACAGATGGATGGCCAGAGATTCATCCCTGCCATTCTTTGTGTAAAATGGAGGCTGTCCATCCTTGAGGCCATGATCCGAGCTCGATTGAGCTCGAATTGGAATAAAAATTAACCCACACCATCTAAGCATGAGTACAAGTACATCTAACGACTAGATCAACGTAAGGTTGAAATCCACTTCACAAAGG
The DNA here is from genome assembly GCA_021442155.1 of Cymbidium sinense. Taxonomy (NCBI): domain Eukaryota; kingdom Viridiplantae; phylum Streptophyta; class Magnoliopsida; order Asparagales; family Orchidaceae; genus Cymbidium; species Cymbidium sinense. Next base: position 13,171,477 of record CM038221.1, on the reverse strand, counting down.
ACCAACATATGTTGAGCTTAAGCTCAAAAAAATGGCATACCTCGCTGGAGGTGATCACCGATGCTTGAATTTCTTGGAGAAGCTTTGTTTGGTTGAGACGAAGCTTTGCTAAAAGTTTGAGCTCTTAAGATTGAGTGATTGCTTCTAGAGACCAACTCCCTTTTGCCTTGAGCTCGGTCTTGATTAAATTGGATCTTGCCTTGCCTTTGGAGCTTGGGAAAGAGCTTGGTCAAGTTCGACTTGGTCCTTTGATGGAGCTTGAAGAAGGAATTGGGTTGATGTTGAGTGTAGAGCAAATTGGCTTTTCAATAGAGCTCTCCTATTTTCAAGCTCTAAAAATTGAGAATTGAGATTTTCAAACCCTCTCTAGGAAGATTGGGAAGACTCTCTAAGGCTTGCTCACGAGTTCTATCTTGATCGGGAGTGTGCAAATTTTGTTGAATTAGGGGGAGTATCTCTCCCCCTTTGGAAATCAGATGGACATGAAGGATTGTGCCAATTTTGATCAATTGACCATATGCCATGGGTTTGTTAGGCCATTTAGGATGTCCTTGAATTCAATTTTGGCCAGGGAGTGGAATGGTGAACTCCCCATGTGCTTCAATTGAGTGGGAGAAGGTTTGTCATGTGGATATTTCCATGCACATGGTCGATTTGGCCATTGGGCTAGGTTGGGCTGACCCAAATCCATTTGGTTGGGTGCACCATAATCCCTAGTGTTCATTTGATCCACTAAGAGGGTGCCAAGTGGTTAAGAAGAGGATTTGACCAAATTCCAAGCAGAATTGGCCAAAATTTACCCTATGGCCTAGGGGTAAAATAGCCATTTGACCTTAATTTCAGTTTGGGCATATTTGATATGATGAGAAAATAGGTTTGGCCAAGTTTCATTGAATTTGGAGTTGGTTTGATGTGATTTGGCTCATGTTGACCCATTTAGGTCAAAATGGGTCAACTTGGGTCAAGTTGACCAACTGGTCAAATTATGTGAAACCAAGGGTTGGGTCAAGTTCATATGACCATTTGAAATATTTTGGGGGCTTTGGTTTGATTCAATTTGGTTTATATTTGGTTTTGATTTAATTGAGTTCATTTAGGTCAAATGGGTCAAGTTGACCAATTTGACACATTTGACCCATTTGACCTATTTGACCTAGGTCATGGGTAGATTTAGGTTTGGTTGGTCATATGAAAGGGATTGGTATCTTTGTTTCCAATCAATTTTGGTTAAGTTTAAATTTGGCTCAATATGACCTTTTTAGGTTAAGTTGGGTTCAAGGTCAACTGGGCTAGATTAGGTCTAATTGGCCAATTGAGGCTTTGGTCAAGATCAACAAGTGATTTAGAATGAACTTGACCCGTTAGTTTTAATCAATTTGGCTTTGATCAAGTTTTAACACATTTTTACTTTTTAGGTTAAGTTGGGTCAACTTGGGTCAAGTGGCCAATTTGGCTAGGTTAGGCTCAAATGTTGACTTGGTCAAGTTTAAACACTGGTCATGAATGAACTTAGATCAATGGTTTCAATCAATTTGGCATATCATGGATTTTAGCTATGTTGGGTTTCATTTTAGCTAAGTGTTGACTTGGTCAACCCTTAGGTTTGACTTGGTTTAACCCAATTTGAGTGATTGATCATCTCATGATGATTGTTGATCATGATGAGAAGCTTAGATAGGCTTAGTTCAATCTAATTTGGTCAGGATTAGAATTTGGCTCATTAGGAGAACTTTAGGTCACTTTGGGTCAAGTGAGCCTAACTTGGTCAAATGGCTTGGTCAAAGCTTGATTGGAGTTTGATTGAACTCACATATAGACTTATGATTGGAATATAAATCTATTTGCAAGTGGTTTGAAGTCAAATGGGTTTTGGTTCATTTGACAATTTCAAGTTCAAAGGGTGAATATGAGTTTGAGTTGGGTTTGATTTTTAAATTGAGTTTTGGTTAAGTGATTGAAGTTTATGTTTATATTTGGATTCATGTTTGAAGGATTGATTGAATCATGAAGAAAAATCAAGGGTTTGGCTTGATTTGAAATTGATTTGGCTAAGTTCAAGATTTTGACTTGAAAAGCTTAGGTTGAATTTTGAATGAATTTGAGTTTGAGTTTTGGAGTCAGTTTTGGTTGTTTGAATTTATATTTCATTTATATATGTGAACATAAATGTGAGTATAAATAGGTTATGAGAAAATTTTAGGAATTTGAAGTGATTTTTGCTAAGTCCATAAGAGCGGAATCGAAGGACTTAGAAAAGATTTGGAGTTTGACCAATGGATTTTGGATTTGATTTTTGGCTTTAGTTTGATTGATTTGAATTTATATTTCATATATATATATATATATATATATATATATATATATATATATATATATATATATATATATATATATATATATATATATATATATATATATATATATGAATATAAATGAGTTGTAAAAAAATTCCATGGGTTTGAATTGATTTGATTTGATTTAGGCTAAGTCTATAAGAAGGGAATCAAAGGACTTAGAAAAGATTTAGAATTTGACCATGGATTTTGGGTTTGATTTTTGGCTTTAGTTTGATTAGATTTAGGCTAAGTCCATACGAAGGGAACCAAAGGACTTAGAAAAGATTTTGAACTTGGAATTTCAATCATGGATTTTAATTATGGATTTCAATTATGGATTTCAATCATATGGTATTGATTTGAGTTTGGAGAAAATCAATTAGGTCAAAATTGATTTAAGTTTGATTTTGATTTGATTTGGAGTTTGATTTGAAGGAAGTGAGGAATGTGGTTCAAGCTATAGGGTAGGGAAATTTTCCTAACACCTTTAGGGAATGACCTATTCCTATGGATAACCCTTCTAAGTCTCTAAGGATAGGTTGAGTGTCCACATAATCACTAGATGTGTCCTAAGAGGAATCCTATGTCTAAGATGGAGGGGTTGAGAGCTCATCCTAAAAATGAGGTCAACAACTACATTGATCTTCAATTAGCCAATTGAACATGAATCAACTCATAACCCAAACTAATTTGGCCAATTTTGGTCTAATTGGTCAACTTGACCCATTTGACCTATTTGATTCTAATGAGCCAAAATCAATTATAGGCCAAATTAAATCAAATTGACCATACCAAAACACTTTAAATCATCATTTGAATGTAACCTATGCTTTATTTTGACCCAATTGGATCAATTATTCAACCTAACCTAAAATGACTCAATGTGACCCAAATGACTCAAATTGAGATAAATCCTTTGAAACCAACCCATGACATCTTGAGAGCTGATCAAACCCAACCCAAACCTACTTGGGATCAGCACAAAATTAGCCCAACCCAATCAAATCTCTCATGGATCCTCCCCCACATAGGATTCCACCCAATCTCATTCAATCCTCCCTATCACTTGCATTCAATGAGGACTGACTCCACAACCCCAAAGGAAGACTTTGGAGCTAAATCCAAAGTCCCCAATTAAGCCATCACCTCCCAACCATCTCCCCACCACCTTCAATGGTGATTTTAGGCCATCCCAAAAAGATAAGAACTTGAAGCCTCCAAGTTCTTCCTTCTGCCATTATTCAGCTCCCAAGAGCTTCCCCAAGAAAAGAACATCCCTTCCCTACTTCCTTTGAGCCATTTGGACTGAAAAATATCAAAGTTAATGAATTTCGGCAAGGGTGCAACGAAGGTTGGTGATTATGACGTTCCAAAGTGAAGCAAAGGTTCAAACTTATTCTAAAGCTTCCTCTCACACCCGGGAGCTCGTTCAGATCTTCACCACCACTGAAAACCATCCTCAATGAGGTAATTTAATCAAACTTTAGCTGACCTTAAAGTGCTTTATTTGTGGTAATATATGCATAATTTTAGGAATTTCTCTTAGATTACCCTTGTATGTTTCATTTTTCATCATCCCCACATGTTTTGGGACATTTTTCGGTAAAGATCATCAAAAAATTGAGCCTAAAATGATGTTTTTCGTTCCATTTTTTTCGTAAAAATCCCGTCAGAATAGTGTTTCCGTCCGTCCCTTCCACTAGATCGCCCACCAACTGTCCGATCTTCTGTTCAAAGAGACAAATAGCTCAGATTAATTGATTTTGATTGGTGGATTTTGTGGATCGATTTGGACTATCTGATCTGCGATCGGACGATCCAAAATGATCCACATGTCGTGATCCCTGTTCCCTTTATTTTCCAGCTCGTCCGATGATGCGACATTGCTCCAGCTAATCACACATCACCTCATTGTGCCATGTGTCATGCGGAATCACACAGCCAATCGCCTGGCACAGCGTTGCCACGTCAGCGCCGCGCGGTGCTTACTGGTTTAAGTGGAAAAATTACCCATTTTCGGATTTTAAAAATTACTTAAATTGCCTAAAGTTTTAAAAATTTATAGAAAATAAAATACTTAACAAAAAATTACAAATAAAGGCTCGCTAGATTCGTCTTTCTGAGAGGAATCCAACGAACCTAACATACCTAAATTTTACTGAATATTTTGAGCTTAGTTTGAGTTTTAGTATATCCAGCATAAAAATTTTGAAATTTTCAAGGATTGAAATTGAAATTAAAATGCAACCACCATAAAATTTCAAGTCATAAGGATTTTTGGAATGGAAGGTATTGCATTCTGAAGTTCAAATAGTGAAACTAAATTAATGGACTTTATAAAATTCATGGAAAATCATTTAAATTAGTTGAAACTTTGGAAAATTATAGAAAATGATAGAAAAATAAAAAAAATAAATAAATACTCATTTTAAATGTATTTCAGAGGAGAATTTAATAAAAATATTCCCAATTGATTTTGAATCGTAATTGAAGCTTTATTGGGTTTAATTAAAAACTTAATTAGCTTAATTACTCTCTAATTACTCAAGTAATTAATTCGAAACTTTCTAATATTGATTAATGGGATGACCCCTGCCTCCCATAGTTTTATTGGGATTTATTGTATGGTTAATGAAGGAAATTGGTTGTGTTAGCCTTAATTACTTTCTTAATTAATTAGGTGATTAATTAACATGCTATTAATTAAGCTTGCTAATCATTGTGGAATAGTGAATGGGCATGGGGAATGAGATTGGGATCTCTTTCCCATTCTTTTTCCTTAGTTCATTTCACTTGACTTGAAACTAATTAATTTAAGATTAATTAATAGTTTAATTCATTAATTAAAAGTCTTAATTAATTAAACAAAATTATAATCATTCTGACCTCATCTAATTAAGTTTCCTGGCTAGATCTTTAGGTGTTTAATAACCTAAAGTTATTTAAGAAAATTATGGCTAACCTATATGTGTGGGGAAGCCGTAAGAGTACTTAATCAAGTTCTTTAATCAAATTAACCAATAATTATGAGCTAATTGCATTAGGCCTTTTATTTCTTAGGGTCATTGTTGATTTAAATTCCAATTCATGTGCATATCATGTTGCCTCATAATTTATTAGTTAATTACTTTAAGGTAACATAGGTAAGGGATAATTAATAGACTTAACTCATATTTCAATCTAATTAATCTATAAAATCAACTTATTTTCTTTTCATTGAACCAAATAGATTAACTAATATGGAAATGGGTTAGGATTAGCAAATGCTTGAATCTCCTCCTTTCTCTAAATCAAATCAACCATCCAAAAAATAATTTAATAAGAAGCTTTGGTTTACTTTAAATGATTATATTTGATATGATTTTCCTTAGGAATTAGTTTGATTGAATGAAACATGTATTTTATGTCTTATTATTCCTTTCCAATCATATTAAATGATGTGTGTCATGTGGTTCCATGCATTCATGCTTTCAAAATATTTAAACTTAAATGTATTTTCTTTATGTCAAGCTTGCATGTGTTGATTTAATTTAATATATATGTGGCTATTATCACTATTAAATCTAAATGTATTTTCAAAAATCTTATAAATGAGTAATAACATATGAAGTGATAGTATTTATGATTACATATAGGTTTGCATTTGATGGAAGCATGTGCTTATAGCTTAAGTATGTGAAAATAGATGTGAAATAGAGCTTAATTTATTTGATTGTATAAGACACTTAATTGAAATAATCAATTAGATGGAAGGATGAGGTGTTTGTACTAGCCATTAAAATGGGAGTAATGTCTCTTTCCAAACCACCTAGCCACTGGTCATATTATAAGTATAAATATTTAAATAAAATTGATTAATTATACATTAATTAATTATAAGGACATTTAATTTTTAAGTCCTTACTTTTCCAAGATATTACAACCACTTAGAATAAATTACATGGAAATGACACATGGAAATTGCACAATAACATCATAAAATACAACATAACATGAACTACATAAACAAAGTCTTCCAATTGATATTTATGCACCTGTAATTAACTTACTCCCAAGGCACTCTTGTTCCATGTGATGGGACCACCACGATAAGTCTTTAGTGTCCTTTCCCTAGCTCTTATCTTGGGACATTTTTGCTTATGCTACACCATTTCTTTTAGGCCTTAAAGAACTCTTCTATGAAGAGTTGAACTCGAAGTAGATAGTTTCAAGCTCTCAAGCTAGCTTCAATAAGTCCTCTCTAGTTATCCAAGTGTCCTTTGTAGGTGGCTTTTCTCTCCATCTAACAAAAAACCTATGACCTATACTCCTATCTACCTTATTTGTGATAAAGTGATTCACTTCAAAGAATGAATGGTGATTTTGTAGACTCCAAATAACACATAGAAATTAAGCACATTTGTATTAAATTTTTTTTGAAAAGTTTTATGAAATTTTGTGGAGTTTAAGAGCACTAGGCAACAGTTAGATTTACACATATGAAGTGATAGTAGTTAGATTTACACCTCATCCTTCCATCAAATCAAATATATGTAGTTTCACATGTATTTGAATGTTAATAAGTATATAGTATGGTCATCCCAGGAATACGAGGCTTTAGTTAGCCCCAAGGAGGTCATTTAATTACCTCACTTTCCTTGTTTAATAATGACACATACTTATTTGATTTCATGTACATGTGTTCCTACATTAGAATTGGGATGAAATTATGTTTCACATGCATAAATGTTCTAATAAAATAAAATTGCAATTTTTGCATGATTTTCTTCTTCTTGTTTACATATACACTCATATGTAGTGAGATAACAAAGTATATAGTCTGGGAATACAAAGCTTTAGCTAGCCCTAAGGAGGTCATTTGATTACCTCACTTCCTTGGTTAACAAAGGCACATACTTGCTCATTTCTCTTTACATATGTGTGTATATGTGGCTAAAGGATGAAAATCTCTCTTTTCAACTAAATGATTGAATTAATAAGTCATATAGTTGGAAGCTTCCTGAAATATGTTTGAATGTAAATGGGTATATAGTCTAGACATCCCGAGAATACGAGGCTATAGCTAGCCCCAAGGAGATCATTTTATTACCTCACTTCCCTGGTTTAACAATGGCACGCATCCATTTAATTTTTTCCTTATGTATTTTTGTATAAGAATTTTGATAGAGCTTTAAATTAATATGATAAAATAATTCAATCAAATGAAAAATATACACTTTAAATGTACGTGTTCACATCCATCATTCAAATGTGCTAAAATATATTATATGTGCAGGTATACATAGCATTTAATCATATGCATATTACATGTGATGGAAAGGAATGATTAAATATACATACCATGTGATAGTAATTCGATCAAATTAATCTTAAGATGCCTTTCATATTGAATTGAATCATTTAAAGTGAACCTAAACTTAAGTTTAATTTAAAATGTGTAATAATCCATTCACTAAAGAGAACAAATAAAATTAACATGCTTTAGAAAGTGGCTTAGGATAGGGATGAAAGAGAGCAATTCCCTTTCATCTCTTTATAACACTTAGTTACTAAGTGTAAGGCATATGAAACAAAAGAAAATACTAAGTAAAATTCTCAAATCAATTAAACCACTTAAAGTAAAATCAACCTCTTATGACTAAACAACCTTTCACATTTAGAAAATCATAACCTTAATACCTAGTTAGGACTTACCACAAAAGCCTTAACACACATATTAGAATTAAATCACCACTTTTAGTCCTAAGTTAGGGCGGTGTATGTTTTGTTTTGTGATGTAATGTTTCAGACTAGATGTTACGAGGTATGTTTCGTAGACTGGATGGTAGGCTGTGATTAGGCTAATCTTATTTTTCTGTAGGGGATTATGCTTAAAGAGGCCGCTTAAAAAAATAAATATAAATGCTCTCTTAGCCCCTAAGCATAATAGAAGTTAGGACAGGTATAGTTAGATTTACTTTTTATTTTATTTTTAATATAATGTTACATTAGGAATTAGGATTAGTTCTATGGGGGTTTAGGATGAGTATTGGCTAGAAGGCTTAGTCTTGGGGTGCTATGTGATGCATTGAAGCCTACCAATTCAAAAGAGAAAAGATATGAAGAAATGAAGGAGACATGAAGACTTGAATATTTGAACACCCCTCATAGTATTTATTATTTGTAAGTTATAATTATTATTTCATTTTCTAGGTTGTATAAGGGTAGAGCTCGGCTACCCATCTTATCTTTTCGGGGTGTATGGCAGAACCTGACCACACTGACCTTTTATTCTTTTGGGGTAGTCTATAAAATTGTTTGATGTTGTGTTTAGTTTGTGTGATAGAAATGACATATTTTTCTTAGTCAATGTTTAATGCTTGAATGTGTGGCCTGGATACGATTAGGATCATAGAAAAAAAAATAAATTTTCTATCCAATTAATCACTTATAACTAAAATTTTCTACAACTCATAACCTCACCATAAAGCTTAGGTACTAAACAAGATAATTAAAAGATTTAGCAACCCTTTAGCTGAATGGTTGAATGTCTCACAACATGCATGCATATTCTTCCTCTCTTGAACATGAAGGATCTCCATCCTTGCATAATAGGGGAATTCTTGACCTGTGAGGGCATCCCTTGTGGTGGAGAACACCGTCCTCAAGCTGATTTAGTCCATGACCTATTTTCAATATGCATTTAGGCATAAGAAATCCTATGGCCTGTTAAAATGAAGTGTCAAAAAATAAATAAAATTTGAAAATATTTGCATTATAGATTAAGTCACTACTCATACTATTCATGCTCTAGTCTCTTAGGGAGTGGGTTTAAGGACTCTAGTCTCTTTCAAATTAAATAATAGCACAACTATCATGCACTTTCATAAGATCGGACTACATAGTTTTGAATCGTAGGAGGTGTTAACTGGAAGCCACTCCAGGTGGTTGTAAGTCCAGAAGTTAGATGGTTTATCCTCTCTAGTGGAGGGAAACCAATATGTTCATCTTCCGCTTAGATTTAGGTCATACTTTAACTCTTCCTAAAGCTCCCAAGATTTAGGATCTGAGATAGCTATTTTCTTCGGGCTACAACCATAAATTCTCACCTCTTAGGCATCTACACAATCTTGTGTTGTTGGATTATAAGTCTTAGATTTCTAATAAAATTTCAACTCAAATAAATAAATCTCTTCAAATTCAAACATATAAAGCTCAATTATAGGATAGGTTAGAATGATCACTAGGTTTCCTTTATCATGAGAATTCCTTATTCATTCCCCTTGGCTTCGAGTGGTGGAAATTTATATTCTTGTTTTCATCTATCCTCCTCCTGTTTAGAGGAAAGAAAGAAGATAAATGAAAATAGGAATATAAATGCCTTGGTTGGACACCACACAGATATGCAGATGTACTTATTAAAGTGATCAAATACGACATTAAGGAGAAGTGTACTATCTCGAAAGATAGAGATCACCACCCTATAATGGACCTAATCACCAAAATAAGGACTCCTAAGGATGTTGGGTCTTCAAGGTGTACCATAGATTCTTCAGCTACTTTACATGGAAAAGTAAAGCAGGGTTTATTTTAAACTGGGTTCATTAAGTTCCCTACAGGGGAAAGCCCCCATAGTTAATTACATCCTAAGGAATGGGGATTCCTCAGGAAAACTCTTAATTAAGGCAAATGATCATTATCTCTAAAGATTTCAATAGGGTAGGACTATCAATCAATTAGCTTATTTTTGAAGATCAATTAGGATTGACCAGAGAGAGAGTTCTTATCCAAGCAAATGAAGATAAATAAGAGATGCTCACGATGCTAGGAAACCTAGCGAGCATCTCAAACTATCTTATGATTGGGCTTTACATTTTTGAAATTGATTTAATTTGTTTGAGTTGAATTTTTCATTAGAAATTTAGGGTTTATGATTTCACAATACAAGATTATGGAAATGCCTAAGAGATGAGGATTTATGCTTATGGCCCCTAAAGGGGAGAAGTAACCTTAGAACTTAAATCTAGGGAGCTTTGGCGAGGGCCAAAAGCACAACCTAAATCTAAGGTGAAAAATGGGTACTTTGGTTTGCCTCCACAAGAGAGGATAAACCACTTTGGACTTACATGGGGTGGCCACTAACTCCTCCTACAATTTTAAATTTATGTAGGTAAGTCATATGTTTTATGCAAGATAGCTCGGCTGTTATTTATTTAAAAAGAAACTGAGTCCTTAAACTCTCTCCTAAAGAGATTAGATCATGTATGAGCCTGAGTAATGACCTAAATCTAATGCAATTCATATTACATTTTATTTTAATTTTTGGATAAACATTTTGACTGAGGCTAATAGGATTCATATGCTTAATTCATGAGAAGTAAGATTATTTGCTAAAATTAGCGAGAAGGGAGGAGGTGTGTTTCCACCATGGCTCTCAAAGGTCAAGCCAAGTTTCTCTGACAAAGGTGGAAGCCCTCCAATCAAGAGTGAAATAAGATGCATTTATGCATGATGTTATAAAAGAAATACTCATCCAGCTAAGGGGTTGCTAATTCTTTTATTTTGATTTTAAGCCTAAGCTTTATGTGAGATTATGAGTTCTTTATTTTAATTTTGAATTGTTTGATTTGGTAGAAGATTTATTTTTTTTCTAAGAGCCTAATCATCATCCAGGCCATACATAAAGCAAGGAAGAAACTAGGGTAATGATGCCACTTAATGCACAAGCTAAACAAATCATCAATCAATTTATAAAGCTAATCGCAAAAGAATAAGAGGAAATTATGGTTGGGTACCACCGTACGAACTCGAAAACAAATTGGTAGCCAAGCTCTACCCTTATACAACCCGGATTACAAGTGAATTAAGTACAATTAAGCAAGGAACTCATTGTTATGGGGTCTTCAAGCTTCATTTCTTCATTCTCCTTTTCTTCTTTCTTCTTTGGTTCCTTCTTTTGGATGGTTGGAGGGTGGTTGCTCCAAAGGCTTCACATGATACATAAGATGTAATCTTATGACCAATGCTTATCCTAATCCCCATAACAATCATTCCAAAATCTTAATTGCAAAAATTACATGAAGAGGGAAAAATTGATATCTAACTAACACCTGCAAAATAGAGATTAGCTAAAACAAATCATACAAATTCCAAGCTCATATATTGGACTTTAACACCCCATACATGGGTGACTAAGTCCACTTGGCCTATTGGATTATGCTTAGGGGTATAAGTACTTGCACAACAAAAGTATTTATATTTTTATTTATTATAACGCTCTTTAAGCATAATCCCCTGTAGAAGATAATGATTTGACTAAGATCATCCTACCATTCAGTCTACGTACATGCACCCTAACATCCAGTCTAAAATATTACATTACAAAATAAAAGAAAACATCAAACCATGCACCATCCTAACATAAAACTAGAAGTGGTGAATTAGCCTAATGTGTGTGCTTTTGAGGTTTGTGTGGCAAGCTTAGCTATGGCTTTCGATTAGAGTTTTCTAAGTATGAAGAATGTTCAACTTAGGGGAGGGTTTCATTTAAGTGGTTTAGTTGTTTATGTTGATTTTATTTTATGTTTTGATTAGGTTCAAGTGAATCATATAATTAATTACTAAGTCATAAAGAGAGGGAAAGAGAAGAGAACTTTTCTTTCCTTCCCTAACCTAAGTAATTTCTAAAGTGAATTCATATATTATTTTTGTTTATAGAATGTATTATTATGTGTTTTAATTAATCCTAAGTTTAGATTAACTCTAAATAAAGCTATTCAAAAGAAAGATATTTTAATATGAAGTAAAATGAAGTAAATTCACAAAACACACATCACTTCATTTCTTTCCTAGCATGTATAACATGCATATGAATAAATCCTAAGCATATATATACATACTAAACGAAAATGTTTAGCACACTTTATGATGCATGCTAAGTAAGTTACTTAAAAAAATTTGAGTTTTTATGATGCATGATTTTCATTAAGTAAAAAAGGGGTTTCTTATCCAATTTCCACATGCACATATGAGTGTATGAAAGGCATAAGTGAGTATGATGCCATTGTTAGTACCAGGGGTGTAAGGTACAAGACCTACTTGGGACTACTTAAAGCCTCACAACCCTAGGATTGTCCAGACTAATATACCACTTTCCTTAAATACAAGCATGTGTACAAAAGAAATGAATGGAAAAGAAAGATGCAAAAATTTGTATTTGCTTGTTGGATTTTGTTTATGCAATTTATATGTGTAAGTGTAGGTGTCCTTCTTAAGTCATTGCATAGGAATGAGTAGGAAATGGAATTAGGCAAGTGTTGTGTTTTTTTCAAATGAATTATACACTTTACCAAATCCTATTCAAAACTATACCGAAAGAGAGGAGAATGAAAACTACACTAAGCACATCCTTATATTTTACTGACATGCAAGCTTATAAGTAAGATATAAGCAACACACTTTTAGTTTTGATAATTGATTCATATATTTTAAAAATAATTTAGATTTAATAGTGATAACAACCACTCATATTCTTACTTTAGCCAAAACATGCAATTTGATATAAAGGAAACATTTTCATTTTAAATTTGATTTTTGAAAAACATGAATGTATGAAATCATATGACACACATATTTAGCATGTTGGGAAAGAACTAAAGTAATGAAAGCATGTAAACACATTCACCTTAATTAATTCCTAAAGGAAATCTTATGAAATAAGAAAGCTTAAAGCAAATCAAAGTTTGTTTAATGTAATTTTTGTTTGATTTAATTTGGAAAATGTGAATTAAGTTTGCTGTTTCTAACCCATTCCCACATATTTTTAACATTTTTGTTTAATTTTTTAGGTGATTAGATTCATTTTATATTTTTATTAGGTTAAGGTATGGATTAAGCATGTTAATTACCCTTATCTATACCACCTTAACATAGTTAATCAAATAATTATGAGCCAATGAGATGATATAAATTGCACAAAGAATTTAAATCAGCAATGCACTTAGGAAGAAAAGGGCCTAATGCAATTTGGCTCATGATTAATGATTAATTAAGCTAAGGGGTTTAACTTAAGTATTTTTAAAACACCCCTCACACATATGAGTTGAATTTTGATTTCCTTAATTGTCTTAGGCTTTTGAACACACCCAAGCATCTACCTAAGAAGGATTAATTGAGTTCTGGAAATATTTAGAATTTTATGAAATTAATTAAGGGCGTAATTAGTGAATTAACCCTTAATTAAGGATGGATTAAAGAAGAAAAAATGGGTTTTAAGGAATAGCTTATGGGAAATGCCCCAAAATTATTCCCTAAATCTCATATTCTTTCAAACAGACCTTAATCAGCTCCATCAGAGGATTAAACCAATAATTACAACCTTAATTAACCTTAATTACATTAAAGGAGTAATTAGTAAAAGAATTAGAAATTTACCCAATTAAGCCACCAGTAAATCTCAAAAAACTTAGGGGAGGCAGAAGTCATCCCCCAAAATACACTCAAGAAGTTTGGGAATAGTTAGTGGATTAATTAAAGAGTAATTAGTAAATTAACATTCTAAATAAAACCCAAATTCAATGAAAAGGACTATTCAAAATCAACCAAAATTAATTTTAGAATATTCTATGTTCAATTATCTTTCTAATGCAATTTATTTCATATTTTTCTAATTTTTCTATGTTGAGATGTGAATTTTAGAAGTTTAGATGATTAATTAAAATTATTTAAATCCCTAATTAAATCCTTATTCCCACCGGTGCCATGCATGCGGCTGACGCGGCATACACTTTACACACGTCGCCACTTGATTCGTTACTTAAAATATGGTATCGTAGTGCCGCATGGTAGCCGCGCTATGCTCTTTCTCCTCAGCCGTTCGATCAAGGATCGAATGGATGAGATTATAGTTGCGGATCAGAGGATTAAATATAAATGAATTATACATTTTATTCTTGACCGTCCATCCAAAATGCGCAGATGGATGGCCAGAGATCCATCCCTATAATTGCTAGTGAGCCATGGAGAGTATCCATGTTCGAGGTCATGATCCGAGCTTGATTGAGCTCAGATTGGGATGAAACTCAACTAAAACCATCAACGTGCATCCTTGATCATATCTAATGGTAAAGATCCTATGCCATTAACATTTATTTTACAAAGCTCCAAACCATATTGAATTTAAGCTCAAAAAAATGGCATACCTCACCGGAGGTGATCGCCGGCGGTCGTTTCCCTTGGAGAAGCTTTATCTGGTTGAGATGAAGCTTTGCTGAAAGTTTGAGGGGTTGAGGTTGAGTATCTTCTCCTATGGACTAACTCCTCCTTCAAGTGAGCTCGACTTTAGTCTAGGTGACTCCTCCTTTGCTTTAAGAACTTGAAAGAGAGCTTGGGCAAGCTCGGTTGGGATCCCTGAGGGAGTGTGCAAAGGGAATTGGCTTGGTTTTAGGTGTAGAGTAAAATGGACTTTTATTGGAGCTCCTCTATTTTCACTTAAGAAAAACCGAGAAGATGGAAATTGGATCTCCCTCTAGGAAGCTTAGGATCACTTGCAAATGGCTCCTATGACTTCCTAACTCTCAATCAACAATGGCTCTGTGAAGATTCAAATGAATTAGGGGGAGTATATCTCCCCCTTTGGCAATCGGATGACCAAGCATGAGCTTGCCATTTTGATCCAATTGCTCTCATTCAGGGGGTTATTTGAGCTATTAGAGCTATTAGTGCTATCCTTGGGTTTGTTTTAGGCTAGGGTGTGGAATGGTGAACTCCCCACGTGCTTCAATTGTAAGGAAGATTCCCATGTGGCCATTTCCATGCACATGGTCGATTTGTCCATTGGGTCAGGTTGGGCTGACCCAAACCCATTGGGTTGGGTGCACCACCCTCCCTAATGCTCACTTGATCCACTAGGAGAGTGCCAAGTAGTTATGAAGAGGAATTGACCAAATTCCCAATGGATTTGATCAAAATTTACTCTATGGCCTAGGGATAAAATGGACATTTGGCTAATTTTTTGAATTTGGGTCTGTTTGGTATTCTGAGAAAATAGGTTTAGCCAAGTTTCATTGTATTTGGAGTTCATTTGGTATGGTTTGGCTCATGTTGACCCATTTAGGTCAAAATGGGTCAACTTGGGTCAAGTTGACTAATTGGTCAAATTGGATCAAACCAAGGGTTAGGTCAAGTTCATATGATCATTTGAAATATTTTGGTGGCTCTGGTTTGATTCAATTTGGTTTAGGTTTGAATTTGGTTCATATGACTTCATTTAGGTCAAATGGGTCAAGTTGACTAATTTGACCCATTTGACCTATTTGAGCTAGGTCATGGGTAGGTTTAAGTTTGGTTAGTCATATGAAGTGGATTGGTATCTTTGTTTCCAATCAATTTTGGTTAAGTTTGAATTGGCTCAATATGACCCTTTAGGTCAAGTTGGGTTCAAGGTCAATTGGGCTAAGTTAGGTCTAGTTGGCTAATTGAGGCTTTGGTCAAGTTCAACAAGTGATTTAGAATGAACTTGATCCATTGGTTTCAATCAATTTAGCTTAGATCAAGTTTTGACACATTTTGACTTTTTTTAGGTCAAGTTGGGTCAACTTGGGTCAAGTGGCCAATTCAGCTAGGTTAGGCTCAAATGTTAACTTGGTCAAGTTCAAACATTGATCATGAATGAACTTAGATCATTGGGTTCAATCAATTTATTCTATGGTGGATTTTGGCTATGTTGGGCTTCATTTTAGCTAAGTGTTGACTTGGTCAACCCTTAGGTTTGACTTAGTTTGACCCAATTTGATTGATTGATCATCCCATGATGATTATTGATCATGATGAGAGGCTTAGGTGAGTTTGATTCAATCCAATTTGGTTAGGATTAGAATTTGGCTCATAAGTGGTACTTTAGGCCACTTTGGGTCAAGTGAGCTTAAGTGGGTCAAATGGCTTGGTCAAAGCTTGATTTGGGTTTGATTGAACTTATATATGGACTTATGATTGAAATATAAATCCATTTGTAATAGGTTTGAAGTCAAATGGGATTTGATTCATTTGACAATTTCAAGTTCAAAGGGTGAACATGAAATGGATTTTGGTTTGATTTTTAAATTGAGTTTTGATTAAGTGATTGAAGTTTGTGTTTATATTTGGATTCATGATTGACGGATCGATTGAATCATGAAGGAAAATCAAGAGCTTGGCTTGATTTGAAGTTGATTTGGCTAAGATCAAGAATTTGACTTGAAAGGCTTAGGTTAGATTTTGATTGAATTTGAACTTGAATTTTTGTTATTGGTTTTGGTTATTTGAATTTATATTTCATTTATATATGTGAATATAAATGAGAATATAAATGGGTTACGAGAAAATTTCAAGAGTTTGAAGTGATTTGAACATGATCTAGGCTAAGTCCATAAGAGGGAAATTAAGGATTTAGGAAAGATTTTGGAGTTTGAATTTTGGATTTGATTTGATTGATTTGAATTTATATTTCATTTATATATGTGAATATAAATGAGAATATAAGTGAGTTATGAGAAAATTTTAAAGATTTGATGTGATTTGAATATGGTCTAGGCTAAGTCCTTAAGAGGGAATTAAAGGCTTAGGAAAGATTTTAAACTTGGAATTTCAATCATGGGTTTCAATCATATGATATTAACGTGAGTTTGGAGAAAATCAAATAAATTTGGTTTGGAGTTTGAGAAAATCAATCAGGATTGATTTGAAATTTGACTTGAAGGAAGGAAGTGAGGAATGGTTCAAGCTAAGGGTAGGAAAATTTTTCTAACACCCCTAAGGCATGACTTATTCCTATGGCTAACCCTTCTAAGTCTCAAGGGATAGGTTGAGTGTCCACTTAATCACTAGATGTGTCTTAAGACTAAGGAACTCTT
This sequence comes from Cymbidium sinense, assembly GCA_021442155.1. Classification (NCBI taxonomy): domain Eukaryota; kingdom Viridiplantae; phylum Streptophyta; class Magnoliopsida; order Asparagales; family Orchidaceae; genus Cymbidium; species Cymbidium sinense. The sequence continues at coordinate 13,154,274 of CM038221.1, read as the reverse complement.
AAAGTCTAAGAGAAGTCCTATGTCTAAGATAGAGGGGTTGAGAGCTCATCCTAAAATTGAGGTCAACAAAGGGCGCCCAATAGGTGTGGTGTGACTGACAAGGTACACAACACATATTGGTGTTGATCAAAATGATCAACAACACCAAACGATCATAAGCACTAACAAAAATAATCTACCCCTAACCTAAGGTGTAGAAGGAATCCAGAGCTTAGTTCAATGTGGCTCTACTTATGTCCAAGACATAAGAGAGAGGGAGGAATCCACTAAGGGATAGAGTAGGTGAACCTTACACTAAGGAAGTAGGTTCAAATCATCCACAAAGGGATGAGAGGTTTGATTTGATATGAATTTCACTGGGGAGAGAAAAATTTCTTTTATGTTCCACTGGGGAAAAGGGTTGAATTTATTTCAATTTATTATTTATTGTTCAAGCTCCATGAGGAATATAAAAGTGAACTCTCCAGTAGGGAGGCAAGTTCAAGTCATCCACAAGGGAGGGGTTATGAAATCCGCCAAGTGATTAAAATTCTAGATCCGCTGGGGGACTAGAAAGATTTGCATCTCACTGAGGATAAGCAAAAGATTTGATTTAGATTAATTATTTATTTTGTTTCTTTATTTCATTGGATTTATTTTGTTAAATTTGTTTCAGATTTTTAGATTTTGGATTTTGAGATGGGCCCTGTTGGTTTGCAATTGATCACACTGAGTAGGAGCCATGGAGGCCTAAACCTAACTCAAATTTATCAATCCAAAAGGGTAGTCTACTTAAACACATAGTAAGATTAGCCAACCAAAGGGATACCTTTCGGTATACAATAGCTGTATTAGGAAGAAAGCATAGTAGACTTACATCCTCCAAAGTAGGGACCAGTTGCTGGGCTGATCCATTAACAAGGCAACTTTTGAGTGAATGCTGCTGGGGGACTTAGATCAACTCAAAGATAGTAAAAATTAAATTCCATTTTGAGATTTCTTTTAATTATGATGGATCTCATCAATTTGCGATGAACTGCACTGAGTAGGGGCCATGGAGGTCTAGACCTAACTCAGAATTACCAATCCAAAAGGAGTAGTCTACCAACCACAAGGTAGGACTATCCAACCAAAGGGGTGCCTTTCAATTTGCAATGGTTAAGTCTTAAGAAGAAAGTGCGGGAACTCACATCTTCTAGAAATAAGGAACCACTAGGGTGATCGGCTGCTTTGGGCAACAAATCAAACCCAACTTAGGCCTGACTATTGAGTGAACACCACTGGGGGACTTAGATCAACTCAAGGATATTCAAAGATTAATTTTATTTTGATGGATTCACCCACCACCCAACATTTTAGACCCTACCTTGGCCTCATGGCCATTTGATTGTTGGGGTGCCGACATTGTGGGTCTAATTTATCCTCCTTCTTCTAAAAGTCACTAGTTCATTCTAGCAGCCATTGACCACTTTTCCAAGTGGGCGGAAGCATTCCCACTCAGAGAGGTCACAGCTCAGCATGTGCTTCACTTTTTTAGAAACTGTATCGTATATAGGTTTGGGGTGCCTCGACTAATTATATCCGATAATGGTACTGCATTCAAAATCACAAAGATCAATAGCTTTGCCAGAAGACACGAGATAGATTAGAGATACTCTACTATCTACTTCTCCAGAGCAAATGGCTTAGCAGAAGCATTCAACAAAACTCTCATATAGATATTAAAAAATACTCTTGATGACAATAAATGATAGTGGCATGAGCAGTTAGTTGAAGCTTTGTGGGCCTACCGTATCACATACCGAACTCCAACTCAATCTATTGCATTTTCCTTAGTGTTTGGGTCCGAAGCAGTTCTACCTCTAGAAGTTCAACTCCCATCACTAAGGATAGCATTGGATAGCAAGATCACTTCAAAGTAGAATGCAAAGTTGCAGTTAGAAGAGCTTAAAGGTTTGGAGGAGAGTTGCCTACGGGCGTGCCAGAACCTCGACTTGTACAAGGCCAAAATGATTCAACCCCACAACAAGCTAGTCTAACCTAGGTCTTTCCAAGTAGGGGAACTTGTGTTAGTACTAAGGAGATAAATTATTGTCCGTCGAAAGATGGGAGGCAAGTTTGTACCCACTTGGGAAGGCCCCTATGCTAGAGAGAAGGCCTATTAAGAAGGATCATATCAGCTCATCAATTGTAAAGGGGAACACCCGATGCTTCCAATTAGTGGGCTCTACCTAAAGAAATATTACCCATGAAATAAGTCATGTTTGAAAACAATTCTATCAAATCAATAAAATCTGATTCCATTTCATCAAAATCTTCTCTTCTTGTGAAGTGTTGTTTGTTTATCTTGTGAATCCGCCATGACGTGTTTAGGGTAGGTGTAAGAGTCCCCTAGCGGCATTTTATCCCTCTTTCACAACATAAACACAATCTCTTGGTGCTTTTAGAATAGGTGTGAGAGAATCCAAGATACATCCTATTTTGATTAGAATAACTAAGTTAAGTATAAGAGAACCCGAGCGACATCTTTTCTTAGTGGGAATCCCCAGCTGCCATCCGTGGCACCATTCCATTAAACTCCCCAGTGTGTTTAGGATAGATGTGAGAGAACCCAAGAGGCATCCTATTCATGTTAACAAATACACAAAAAAAATCACAAATCTTTTATCTCAGGCTATTTTAATGTGGGAGCAAGCCCCTGTGGCACTCACTCATTAGCTGCTCTAGGTCGAGTCTACATGCTACCTTGCTAGTATGTCATCCTAGTGCTCACTTGTTGGAGGATGTGAGTCCCTGTACTTTCTTCCTAACTTGATTATTGCAAACCAATGAGCACTTTATTAATATGGTAGGCTTCACAACCCAGCCAGTAAGCTACCTCATATTGACTTTGCTTAAGAAGATGTGAGTCCCCATGCTTTCTTCTTGAACTAGCCATCATGCACTAAATATGTTGAGTATATTTGAGGTTTAGGGTAAGTCCCCCAGAGGCTCCTTTTCTCTTGACTACGTTTGAGTCGATATAAGTCCCCCAGTTGAATTCACTCAGTAGTCTCCCTAGGTTGGATGACACCTGTCGAGCCAAAGATCGACTATCCCAGCAATTAGTTCCGCTATAGGAGGATGTGAGTCCTCGAGCTTTCTTCTTAGGCTGATTGTTGCAAATAGATGGGCACCTTTGGTTGGTTGCTATTCTCTATGCTAACAATGACTCACCCGATGAGTACACCACTCGTAGAAGATGTGAGTCCCCGAGCTTTCTCCTAGAGTTGGACACTGAATACCTATTGGATATAAGACTAGCCATGTCATCTTCTCCAGGGTGTTAGATTAAGCCCTTTAGAGACCCTATCCCCTGTAAGCATTCTATTTGGATCACATCCTTTGTGACCCCATTTAGACACTATCGAGATACTTTTGGATTGGACAGTCCCCCTTTTATAGTAGCTACCCCTGTGGTTGGAGAATTTGTTCAGCGGATATGTAGATTCTCCCTTAGTTCAGTAAATCTGAGATAAGTCTAGGCTGATATAAACTCTTTCTTAGTTTGATTCCTTGCAAACCAATAAGGTTCATGATAAAACAAATTAAATAAAACTAACAAACTATTTTTCTTGTGGATTAGGAATTCAAGCCCCCAAAGGGCCCCTTTTTCCAAGCAGACATCCTATCTTTTGGGCAGTGTCAGTAGAACTCCCTATAGGAATTGCCTGACTACCTGAGTTGAGATAAATGCCTAGGTTGGTACTCATTCCGTAGTCGTTCTTAGGTCGGGCTCAATTTGTTTTGCCATAAATGGGTTACCCCGATAGTCATTCTGCTTTGGAAGATGTAAGACTATGATGTATTCTTTCTAGCATGACTGTCGCAAACCGACGAGCAACCCTAGGTTGGGTTCGATTTGTTGCCCAAAGCAACCGATCACCCCAATGGTCTTTTGTAGTAGATGATGTGATTCCCCGAGCTTTCTTCCCCTAAATTGATCATTGCAAACTGAACGATACTCCTTTGATCGGATAGTTCTCCCATTGGCCGGGAAGCTACTCCCTTTGGTTCAGTAAATCTGAGATAGGTCTAGGCTAATATCAGCTCCTTCTTAGTTTGATCCATTGTAAATCAACTGAATCCATCAAAATGAACTAAAAAAAATAAAATTAACCTTCGACTATCCTTGAGCTGATTTAAGTCCCTTAGCGATATTCACTCAATAGTCAGCCTTAGGTCGAGTTCGATTTATTGACCAAAGTAGCCGATCACCCCAGTGGTTCCCTGTTTCTATAAGATGTGAATCTCCATGCTTTCTTCTTAAGACTTGACAACTGTAAACCAAAAGGAACCCCTTTGGTTGGATAATCTTACCTTGTGGTTGGTAGTCTACTCCCTTTAGATTGGTAAATCTGAGCTAGGTTTAGGCCTCCATGGCTTCTACTCAGTGCAGTTCATCGCAAACCAATGGGATCCATCATAATCAAAATAATCTAAAAAAATGAAATCTACCTTTGACTATATTTGAGTTGATTTAAGTCCCCCAATGACATTCACTCAATAATAACCTTAGGTTGAGTTCAATTTATTGCCTTGCCAATAGATTGCCCCAGCAACTAGTCCCTACTTTGGAGGATGTAAGTCTACTATGCTTTCTTCCTAGTACAGCTGCTGTATACAGAAAAATATCCCTTTGGTTGGTTAGTCCTATATGTGTTTAGTAGACTACCCCTTTGGATTGATAAATCTGAGTTAGGAGTAGGCCTCCGTGGCTCCTACTCAGTGTGATCCATTGCAAACCAACAGGGCCTATCTCAAAATTCAAAATCTAAAAATCTGAAATAAATCCAATAAAATAAATCCAATGAAATAAAGAAACAATTAATCAACCAATCTAAATCAAATATTTTGCTTCTCCTCATTGAGATGCAAATCTTTCTAGTTCCCTAGTAGATCTAGAATTCTAATCCCTCAGTAGATTTCACAACCCCTCCCTTGTGGATGACTTGGTATTGCCTCCCTAGTGGAGAGTTCACTTCTCTATCCCTAGTGGAGCCTAAATAATAAATAATATATTGAAACAAATTCAACCCTCTTACTTAGCAGAACTCAAACAAATCAAATTTCTCCCTCAGTGAGACTCATATCAAATCAAACCTCTCTTCCCCTTGTGGATGACTTGAACCTGCTTCCCTAGTGGAAGGTTCACCTACTCTATCCCTTAGTGGATTCCTCCCTCTCTCTTATGTCTTGGACATAAGTATAGCCACATTGCACTAAGCTCTAGATTTCTTCTACACCTTGGGCTAGGGGTAGATTATTTCTATTAGTGCTTATGATCTTTCAGTGTTGTTGATCATTTTGGTCAACACTAATACATGTGGTGTTCCTTGTCAGTCACACCACATCTATTGGGCACCTTTTGTTGACCTCATTTTTAGGACGAGCCCTCAACTCCTCCATCTTAGACATAGGACTCCTCTTAGATATTAAGATATCCTTAGTCTTAAGACTCATCTAGTGATTAGGTGGACACTCAACCTAGCCCTAGAGACTTAGAAGGGTCAGCAATAGGCATAGGTCTTGCCTTAAAGGTGTTAGGAAAATTTGTCTACCCTTAGCTTAAACCATTCCTCGCCTTCCTTCCTTAAATTCAAATTCCAAATCAATCCTAATTGATTTTATCAAACTCCAAATCAATATTATTTGATTTTATCTAAACTCAAATCAATATCACATGATTGAAATCCATAATTGAAATTCATGATTGAAATCCATGATTGAAACTCATGTTTGAAACCCATGATTGAGATTCCAAGTTCAAAATCTTTTCTAAGTCCTTTAGTTCCCTTCTTACGGACTTAGCCTAAATCAAATCAAATCAATTCAAACTCATAAAATTTTCTCACAACTCATTTATATTCTCATTGATATTTACATATATAAATGGAGTATAAATTCAAATCAATCAAATCAAATTCCAAGTTAAAATTCCAAAATCCAAATCTTGCCTAAGTCCTTTGGTTCCCTTCTTATGGACTTAGCCTAAATCAAATCTAAATCAATTCAAATTCATGAAATTTTCTCATAATTCATTTATATTCTCATATATATATATATATAAATGATCAATCAAACTAAATCTAAAATTCCAAATATTTCCTATGTATTTTGACTTCCAAATCAAATATCAAATATCTCATAAACCATTTATATTCTCATTTATATTTATATATATAAATGAAATATAAATTTAAACAACCAAAACCAATTCTAAAAATCAAACTCAAACTCATGCAAAATCCAACGTAAGCCTTTCAAGTCAAAATCTTGAACTTAGCCAAATCAATTTCAAATCAAGCCAAACCATTGATTTTTCTTCATGATTCAATCAATCCTTCAATCATGAATCCAAAGATAAACATAAACGTCAAACACTTAACCAAAACTTAATTCAAAAATCAAAACCAACTCAAACTCATGTTCATCCTTTGAACTTGAAATTGTCAAATGAACCAAAACCCATTTGACTTCAAACCACTTGCAAATGGATTTATATTCCAATCATAAGTCCATATGTGAGTTCAATCAAACTACAATCAAGCTTTGACCAAGCCAAATTGATTGAAACCAATGGGTAAAGTTCATTCCAAATCACTTGTTGAACTTGACCAAAGCCTCAATTGTCCAACTAGACCTAACCTAGCCCAATTGACCTTGAACCCAACTTGACCTAAAGGGTCATATTGAGCCCAATTAAAACTTAACAAAAATTGATTGGAAACAAAGATACCAATCCATTTCATATGACCAACCAAACATGAACCTACCCTTGACCTAACTCAAATAGGTCAAATGGGTCAATTTGGTCAACTTGACCCATTTGACCTAAATGAACTCAATTGAACAAAAACCAAATATAAACCAAATTGAATAAAAAAAAGCCACCAAAACATTTCAAGTGGTCATATGAACTTGACCCAACCCTTTTTTTGACCCAATTTGACCAATTGGTCAACTTGACCCAAGTTGACCCATTTTGACCTAAATGGGTCAACATGAGCCAAATCACATCAAACCAACTCCAAATTCAATGAAACTTGGCCAAACCTATTTTATCATCATACCAAATATGCCCAAACTGAAACTAATGTTAAATGACCATTTTACCCCTAGGCCATAGGGTAAATTTTGGCCAATTCCACTTGGAATTTGGTCAAATCCTCTTCATACTCATTTGACACCCTCTTAGTGGATCAAATGAACACTAGGGAGTGTGGTGCACCCAACCAAATGATTTTGGGTCAGCCCAACCTAGCCCAATGGCCAAATCAACCATGTGCATGGAAATGGCCACATGGCAAACCTTCTCCCACTCAATTGAAGACATGGGGAGTTCACCATTCCACTCCCTGAACAAAACCGAATTCAAGGACATCCTAAATAGCCTAACAAACCCATGGAATATGGTCAATTGATCAAAAATGACACAATCCTTCTTGGTCATTCGATTGCCAAAGGGGGATATATACTCCCCCTAATTTAATTCAATTTTCACTCCCCCTCTATCAATTGAAGCATAAGAACTCAGAGCAAGCCATAGAGAGTCTTCCCAAGCTTTCTAGAGAAGGTTTGAAAATCTCCATTCTTGGTTTTCATCACTTGAAAATAGGGGAGCCCCACTGAAATCCCAAATTTCTCTACACCCAACCTTAGCCTAATTCCCTTTTGCAAGCACTCTTAGGGAGCTTAATCGAGCTTGCCAAAATCTTCATACAAGTTCTTAAAGAAAGAGAGGAGTGCCATAGATCAAAGCCAAGCTCAAGTGCAAGTGGAGTTTGTACATAGAAGCCTCAACTCAATTTTAAGAGCTCAAACTTTCAGCAAAGCTTCGTCTCAACCAGACCAAGCTTCTCTAAGAGAATCGAGCGCCGGTGATCACCTCCGATGATGTTAGCCATTTTTTGAGCTTAAATTTAATGTTGTTTGTAGATTTGTGAAAGAAATTTTCATGGCATAGGATTTTGGCCTTTAGATGTAATCTTAGATGCATGATGAAGGTGTGGGCCAAGTTCTAGCCCAATCCGAGCTCAATTGAGCTCGGATCATGGCTTAGAACATGGATAGATCCCCTTTCCTATAGGGAATTGCATGGATGAATCTCTGGCCATCCATCCATGCATTTTGGATTGAAGACTGAGATTGAAATGTGTAATATCCATAATTTCCTCCCTCAGGTCTACGGCTTTAATCTTAGCTATCCAATTCTTGATCAGATAGCTAAGGAGAAAGCGCGTAGTGCCACGGTGCTATGATGTGATGGGTTAAGTACCCAATCCGCACACATGGTACATACGGGATTAATAATTATGGTATTTAATTTTCTAATTAATCACCTAAACTTCCTAAATTCATATCTCAACATAGAAAAATCAAAAAAATATGAAATAAATTGAATATGAAAGATAATTGAACATAGAATAGTCTAAAATTAATTTCAATAGATTTTGAATAGTATTTTTTTTTTTTCTGAATTTGGGTTTTTTGGGAATATTATTTTGCTAATTATCCTTTAATCACTTATCGGATTAATCCCAAAATTTTTGTGCTTAATTAGTGGGATGACTCCTGCCTCCCCTAATTTTCATGGGATTTATTGGTGGCTTAATTTGGGGAATTACTAGTTCATTCCATAATCACTCCCTTAATGTAATTAAGCTTAATTAAGGGTATAATTAGTGATTTAACCTCTGATTGAGTCAATTAAGTTTTTATTAAGTGAATATAAGGTTTAGAGAATATTTTGGGATATTTATTTAAGATATTCCTTAAACCCCTTTCATTCCTTAATCCAACCTTAATTAAGGGTTAATTCACTAATTATCCCTTTAATTAATTTCATTAAATTCTAAAAATTTCTAGAACTTAATTAATCCATCTTGGGTAGATACTTAGGTGTTCAAGAGCCTAAGTACAATTAAGAAAATGAAAATTCAATTCACATTTGTGAGGAATGTTTTGAAATTACTTAAGTTAAAGCTCTTAGCTTAATTAATCATTAATCATGAGCCAAATTATAATAGACCCTTTTCTTCCTAGGCGAATTACTGATTTAAATTCCTTGTGTGATTTTATGTCATCTCATTGGCTCATAATTATTTGATTAACTATGCTAAGGTGGTGTAGGTAAGGGGTAATTAACATGCTTAATTCATACCTTAACGTAATCAAAATATAAAATGAATCTAATCACCTAAAAAAATTGAACAAAAATATCAAAAATATGTGGGAATGGGTTAGGAATAACAAACTCATCTCACATTTTCCAAGTTAAATCAAACTCAAAAAAAACAAAAATCACATTCAACAAACTTTGATTGTCTTTAAACTTTCTTATTTCATAAGATTATCTTTAGGAATTAATTAAGGTAAATGTGTTTACATGCTTTCATTACTTTAGTTCTTTCCCAACATGATAAATATGTGTGTCATATGATTTCATACATTCATGCTTTTGAAAAATCAAATTTAAAATAAAAATGTTTCCTTTATGTCAAATTATATGTTTTGGCTAAAAATAGAAATATGAGTAGTTATTATCACTATTAAATTTCAAATTACTTTTAAAATATATGAATCAATTACTAAAAATAAAATCGTGCTACTTATACTTTATTTATATGCTTGCATGTGAGTAAAACATAAAGAGGTGCATAGTGTAGTTTTCCTTCTCCTCTCTTTTGGTATATGATTTGACAAAGTGTATAGTTCATTTGAAAAGAACACAACACTTGCCTAATTCCATTTCCTATTCATTCCTATGCTATGACTTAAGAAGGGCACCTACACTTACACATATAAATTACACAAACAAACCAAAATAAAATAAATACAAACTTTTTCATCTTTCTTTTCCATTAATTTCTTTTGTACACATGCTTGTATTTAAGGAAAGTGGTATATTAGTCTGGAAAACCCTGGGGTTGTGAGGCTTTAAGTAGCCCCAAGTAGGTCTTGTACCTTACACTTCTAGTGCTAACAATGGTGCCATACTCACTTATGCCTTTCATACATTCATATGTGCATTTGGATGAAAAAATCATGATCATGCATCAAATTTTCTTAAGTAACTTATTTAGCATGCATCATAAAGTGTGCTAAACATTCCATTTGGTTTGTACACATATGCTTAGGATTCATTCATATGCATGTTGTACATGTTAATAAAGAAATGGAGTGATGTGTGTTTTGTGATCTTAACTCACTTTATTTAAAATTAAAATGCCTTTCTTTTTGAATAAGTTTGTTTAGAGTTCATCTAAACTTAGGATTAATTAAAACACATAATAAAACATTCATTAAACAAAACTAAAACATGAATCCACTTTAGAAATTACTTAGGTTAGGGAAGGAAAGAGAAGTTCTCTTCTCTTCTCTCTTTACAACTTAATTGTAGGATTCATTTGAACCCAATCAAATCATAAAATAAAATCAACCCAAAACAACTAAACCACTTAAATGAAACCCTCCTCTAAGTTGAACATTCTTCACACTTAGAAAATTCTAACTTAAATCAATAGCTAAGCATACCACATAAACCTTAAAAGCACACACATTAGGCTAAATCACTACTTCTAACTTTAGGTTAGGGCGGTGCATGGTTTGATGTTTGCTTTTGTTTTGTGATGTAATATTTTAGACTGGGTGTTAGGGTGTATGTGTGTAGACTGAATGGTAAGGCTATCTTAGTCTAACTATTTTCTTCTGCAAGGGATTGTGCTTAAGGGGCGCTGTAATAAATAAAAACATAAAAGCTTTTTGCTGTGCAGGTGCTTATACCCCTAAGCATAATCTAATAGGCCAGGTCAATTTAGTCACCCATGTGTGGGGTGTTAATTCCAATATACATGCTTGGGATTTGTATGGTTTATTTTATCTAATATCTATTTTGCAGGTGTTAGTTAGATTTTCATTTTCCCCTTTTCATGTAATTTTTGAAATTAGGATTTTGGAATGATTATTATTGAGATTAAGATGAGCATTGGTTATAAGTCCATGCCTTATGTACCATGTGAAGCCTTTGGAACATCCACCTTCCAACTATCCAAAAGAAGGAACCAAAGAAGAATGAACAAAAGAAGAAGAAAGAAGAAAGGAAGAATGAAGAAATGAAGCTTGAAGGCCCCCATAATAATAAATTTCTTGCTTAATTATAAATTAATTTATTTATAATCCGGGTTGTATAAGGGTAGAGCTCAGCTCTCCAATTTATTTTTTGGGTTTGTGCGGTGGTGCCCGACCACAATTGGCCTCTTATTCTTTTACGTTAGCTTTATAAAATGTGTGATGTTTTATTTTGCTTGTGCATTAAGGTAGCATCCTCTTCCCAGTACCTTCCTTGCTTGATGTATGGCCTAGATGATGATTAGACACTTAGGGAAAAATTAATCTTCTACCAAATTTAATAATTAAAAATAAAAATAAAAAACTCATAACCTCACCTAAAGCTTAGGCTTAAAATCACGATAAAAGAATTAGCAACCCCTTAGCTGGATGAGTATTTTTTTATAACATCATGCATAAATGCATCTTGCTTCACTCTTGATTTGAGGGCTTCCACCTTTGCTAGAGAAACTTGGCTTGACTTGTGAGAGCCATAGTGGAAACATACCTCCTCCCATCTCGCTGATTTTGGCCAATAACCTTATTTCTCATGCATTAGGAATATAAATCCTATTAGCCTCAATCACAATGATTGCCCAAAAATGAAAATAAAGTGTAATATGAATTGCATTATATTTAGGTCATTACTCATGCCCATACATGATCTAGTCTCTTAGGGAGTGAGTTTAAGGACTTAGTATCTTTCTAAGTAAATAATAACCAAGCTATCTTGCATAAAGCATATGACTTGCCTTCATGAGTTTAAAATCATAGGAGGAGTTAGTTGGCAGCCACCCCCAAGTGGCTGTAAATCCAAGTAGTCGGGTGATTTGTCCTCTCTTGTGGAGGCAAACCAAATACCCATTTTCTCCTTAAATTTTGGTTGTGATTTTGGCCCTTGCTAAAGCTCCCTAGACTTAGGTTTTGAGATTGCTTCTCCCTTTTGTGGGTCATAAGCATAAATCCTCACCTCTTAGATATTTCCATACTCTTGTGTTGTGGAATCATAAGCCCTAAATTTCTAATGAAAAATTCAGCTCAAACAAATTAAATCAATTTCAAAAATATGAAGCCCAATCATAAGATAGTTTGAGATGCTCGCCAGGCTTCCTAACATCCTATTTATCTTTATTTGGCTTCGATAATAACTCTCTCTTTGATCAATCCCATTTGATCTTCAAAAAATGAAATGTCGATTGTGTCTATTGAAATCTTTAGAGACAACGATCATTTACCTTAATTGAGAGTTTTCTTAAGGAATCCCCATTCCTTATGATGTAATTAACTATGGGGGCTTGCTCCTGGAGAGAACTTAATGATCCCGATTTAAAATAAACTTTATTTTACTTCTCCATATAAAGTAGGGGAAGAATCTCTGGTAAACCTCGAGGACCTAACATCCTTAGGAGTCCTTATTTTGGTGATTAGGACCATTGTAAGGTGGTGATTTCTATCTATCGAGATAGTACACCTCTCATCAATGTCATACATGATCACTCTAATAAGTACAATTATGAATCTACATGGCGTCTGACCAAGGCATTATATTTCTATTTTCATTTATCTTCTATCCAAAAAAGGAGGATAGATGAAGGCAGGAATATAATTTTCTGCCACAACACGGTATTCAATCCCATCCTTTCTGAACTTGATGCACTGATGGAGGGAGGATAGAATTATCTTGTTCTGATGTATCCAATGCCTATCGAGCAAAGGAGTGAACAAAGTATTTGAATAGATTATATAAAACTTGGCTTCAGTCTTCTAGTCACCTATCTCTAAGGGTAACACTATGGAACCTAAAGCCCTCTCGCCTTGTTCATTGAATCCTCTCAACATCATTTGATCTCCTCAAAGTATGGAGATGTCGATCCTCAAATAGGTAAGAGTCTTTAAACTCATAATGTTCACCGATGCACCTGGATTGACGAGAAATCTAGCTAGTCTGAATCTGTCCATGTCAACTGTGATGTAGAGGGGATGGTTATGCTCCAAGTCCCTTAGAAGAAGGTCTTCTTTTGCATAATGTGCCTCCTCACCAATAACGATCAGCTGAGTTAAGCATATTTCAGGATCAAGGAGAACCTTGATTAATGACTCCCTCATCTCTTTGGATAAGATGAGGGCATCATATATGCTGAGTTTAGATGGCAACTTTCTTAGATGATAGAGAACATTGTAGTCCACCTTGGGCTAAAACTCCATAAGCATCCAAGGGTGGAGCATCCTGTGGAGGGGCTTCTCGATCCTTTGCACCAATGACTTATTTCCCTCTATCTTGAGGTCATGCCCTAGGAGGTAGAACCTTGCCACTATGGAGGTTGACATCTCTTATAGCGGTGTGGAAGGCTCACACGCGTCACCTGCAGCTTCTCCTATGGGATCCTCAGAATCTAATGATTCCAAGTCTATTTCAAGAGGCAAACCCATAGTATTCAGAGTTAGAAAGTCCAACTTTGAATCATAAAGAGGGAGATTAGAATTGTTATAGTAATTTTGACTTGAAGAGTTATCATTAGGAATAGAAGTAGACAACTCATCAGAAGTGAGACAGATGTAATACAAGCTAGCCTTATTCTTCAATTTCTTGGATTTGATAGGAGGTACAAAGTAGAAGTCAAGTAAAGTAAGAGGGATAAGGGATTTGATGCCCTTATCCATCGATACAAGAGTTCTACTACTAGAAGAAGAAGAGCTAGCTGAAGTAGGAGAAGTCTCTGATGTGGTAGCTGCAATGGTAGATTGGAGGCTGAACTCGATCGGTGGTTGTGCTACTAGGCTATCCTAGGCTGGCACAAGCTATTGCTGCTATTGAGTTTCCCCTTTCCCTGAGTTAGCACTGGAATCTTGCAAACCTTCCTTGATGTTGGAGGTTTGAGCTGACTCCGGCACCTGCAAGGAAAGTTTTTTGGTCTTTCGAATGATCTTTTTAAAGGTTTTGGATAAGGAGATATCCCAACCTTCTTTGGTTTTGGAGAGATCGCAAGTATCCCCAAGGATTATCCTGATGGAACTGGATGGTTGTTCCACAAGGTATTCCTTCAGGATAACTTTAGCACTAGTCTTGAAGCTATGTTCAAGCCAGTCCTTGAAAGTGAAGCAATCTTCCAAAACATGACCTAGCATACAGTGGTAGGGGTAAAACTTAGGATCATGGCTTTTGCCTACTTCCTCCAGTCTCCTAGGTTCGGGTAGCTAAAAATTAGGCTTCTTTAAGAGGTTCTTAAAGATCTTTCTGATTACCTCCCTCTTAAATGAATAAGGCTTGTTAAGCTTATCTAAAAGAGTAGGTGGACCATAGCTACCTGGTGGATATGTATACCTTGTTGTGGTGATGTGGTGAGGCGCAGTCTGGCCACGAGCTCTTGTTGGTGGTAAGGCTGCCTCGGTGGTAGTAGAGGAGATGGAAGTGAAGGCTGTTGAGATTGTGGTCTCTCAGACTGATCTCTAGCTAGTTGCTTCCCCTTATCTATGGCTGTCTCTATTCTCAGCTTCTTCTTATAGATCTTCTTTGGCTTTGGCTTAGGCAACTAATCTTAAAAAGGCTACTATTTGGCCTCTCCTTGTAGACTAGCTGCCTTGTTGATTAATTTCTCAAAAGTTTTGATAGTGAAGCCCTTAAGCATGATGGCGACTGAGCCATGGATATTATTTAGAAGAATCTTAATGGCATGCTATTCAGACAGTTGCAACTCGCATTTCATACTTAGGTTGCACCATCTAAGAATATAGTCAATAAGGGACTCACCTGGGTGTTGTTGTGCTAGAACAAGATTTCCTACTATAACCCATTACTGAGCTCCAGCAAACCTCTTGATGAAGAGTTTCTCCAACTTAAAAATGTCTTTATTGAACTATACATCTATTTCAGCTACTTAAAGAAAACAAGCGTGGCTGCAATAATTGGCTATGATGTGCTCGGGTTTTCATCAAAACTCTTAAAGGAAGGTGGCACAAAATCCTTAGAATATTGGATTGCATCAAATTCCTCTGGGTAGGGTTTACCCTTTGGAACTGATGATCCTCAGGCCAACACTTTTCCTTCACTTGCTCAACCATGTCTTTTCTTGTATGGAGGTACTTTCCACTACCTTCCTATACATGCTTACCTTTTCTTGATGGGAGGTAAGGTCTTGTGGGTCCAAGACATGCACTAACTCGGTGGTTTTAGGTTGTGGTAGGGTGATGGTGCTTGCAAATCAGGCCCTCTTCACCATCCTATCTGTCTTTTCATCTTTCTATTTTAATTATGCTAGGAGGTGTTGATGTGAGTGGGATGTGTCTTCCTGCTTGGCCTCATCACCTTCCATAGCCTGCTGCTCTCTGAGGAGGGATCCTCTGGTATCTACCATGCACACCCTTACTGAGTCTCCTAACAAATCATCTTCATTGGGATCAAAGCTGATCTTCTCCTCATCAGGCCAATCATACCCCAAAATTCCTTTTTTTCCATAAGATAATGTGCCACTATGTCCTCTAAAGAGCGATCAATATGAATAGGCACAAATGTCTTTGGCTAACCTGTGTGATCACTGTCATGTACAAAGAGGCACTAGACCTCCCCTACTACTAGAGAATCAATCTTATGAGGATTGTACTCACTAGAAGAGACACACTCCTGACTGTTACTAACTCTGGAAGGTGTGACACTCCTAGGAGGCTCTACTATCATCAGTGCAATAGGGTTATCCTCTGTTCCCTCTGCAATAGCTACAACCATCTCTATGTCCTGCTGAACTGGTGTTGTTGGTGAAGGGATTACCACTATACTTTGGGGTCGCCATTCCTTCCACACCACCATTGGGGCAGAAAGCCAAGATGGAGAGCTCGGCCTCACCATAGTAGGCGGTGTAGATGGAATAGGATCCCTCGGTTGTAGTCGGATCACCAACGGGATCTACTTCTCCCTGGATGTGGCCTTCATGGCCTTCGGTGAAATTGGAGATGCTGCGACATGAACGGGTGATGGTGGATGGGGTGTAGAGCAGTGTGGTAGAGACACCACCAACTCTTTTGAAACAGAGACCCTAATTTTATGATGGGTTATCCCTGCGAGAATAATACGTGTAATTGGCACGAGTAGCGTGCGATTGGAAAATCAGCAGTGCGGCTATAGGCGATGACTAAACCCCGCCTCTCTAGTGATCTAAATTATAGTGCGAGCCTCCCTAGCCCTCTCTTTCTGTATATGTTTCCCCATGCTGCGGGGGATAATAGATCTCAAATCAAATTGATCTCCGGACTTAGAACGTCCATAAGCTCCGCCAACTTGGTGTAGAACTGAACAGAGGCTAGCGTACAACCTCTTACCTTGACTAACTGGGGGCTGGTACTGACACTAGTGGAGGTAAAGTATGATTCCTCCTAGAATGCTCTCTGTCAAACCTAGAGAGAGGATGAAATGGGTTCGCTATAACCAGCGGGGAAGTCAAAACAGGCAACTCCTCATCAACTGATTGTGCAGTGGCCTCCATCTCCCTAGCGATGCGTCTATGGTACCGCTTAATCATGTGGTTTTTGTTCCTCCTCTGAGTCCTAGTAGGGTGAGTGGAGTAGGAGCTTGACCCAACCTTAAAAGTTGGGGAGGAAATCTCTAGGATCAGTGGAGCCTTACCCTTTGAGGGTGCTAATGAGTGGGTGCTTGTCCTTACCAAGGTAGCACGGGAAACTACAAGATGCACTGAGACTGGTGCTGATGCTGGTACTATCATTGGCACTGCTATAAAAATTGTCATTGCTTTCCTCTTCAGTGAGGGGATATCAAAATCTGATGGCAAATCAATCTGAATGATCAGCTTCTGCCCGACCACTGCAATCTTGCTAACAATTATGAAGGGAATGCCCTCATAGGTGATCCTCACCCCCTTGAAATCTCTACTGAAATGGATGAGATGGGTGCAGTCAGAACAGGGGAGATTGGCCTAATCCAAGGCCAATTCCATGTCGTAGGGGAAAGTAAACACATACTTCTATAAAGCTGCCATTATAGTCAACTAAAATATTGAAAACTGAACTATAGCTGCAATGTTGGAAATGAACTTGGATCATATTTCTATTTTGTTAACTTCTGAGTTTGAATTTAAAATTTGAACCCACATCCAACAACTTGAAAGTGTTAAGTGGGGTTCAAATGGATTTAGAGAAGATTTAGAGATTTGATTGGAAAGGGGATTTTTTTTAATATGAATCCACTTTCAACAAATTTGGGTATGTTGAAAATGGGTTCAAATATTTTTCAAAAGATGCTTCCATAGGTTCATGTTTTGAAATTAGATTTTTGATTTGAGGACCCTTTCCTTTAACAAATTTGAGTATGTTAAAGTAAGGGTCAATTTGTTTTGCTTTTGATTTGATATTTTGGAATTCACTCACTTAGCAAATTTGGGTATGCAAAGTGAGGTGTTTAAAAATAATTATTTCTTTTTCTTTTTGTTTGCATTTGCTTTGTGATTCTTTGGTGATTTTGAAAATTAGAGTTCATACTTAGCAAATTTGGGTATGATAAGTGAAGAACCCAAGTGTGTTTTGTTTTTTTTTTTTTTTGGAAAATTTTTGAAAATAGGATTCTCACTAAATTTAATTATACTAATAAAATCTTTAAGTGTTTCATTTGTTTTGGATATTTTGATTTTTGAAAAAAAAATAGGGTCCTTAGCAAATTTGGGTATGCTAAGGAAATCCTAATGTGTTTTTTTTTGGTCTTGATTTGTTTTTGATTAAAAGTGGAGACTTCACTTTAGAAAATATGGTGTGCTAAAAATGAAGTTCCACTTAATTTTGTGAAATGGATATTTCACTTAGCAAATTTGAGCATGCTAAATGAAATTCCAAAAGATGTGTTTAAAATCTTTGTTTTTTGGTTTTGTTTTGAAAATAGAGGCTTCACTTTGGCAAATTTAGTATGCTAAAGAGTGAAGTTACAAGAGTGTTTTTTTAGAAATTTTGTGAAATAGAAATTTCATTTAGCAAATTTGGGTATGCTAATTGAAATTCCAAAGGTGTTTCATATTTTTGTTCTTTGGATTTTGAAAAGGGGAGACTTCACTTTAGCAAATGGGATGTGCTAGAATGAAGTTCCAAATGTGTTTGAAATTTTGTTTTAAAAAGTGGAGACTTTATTTTATCAAATGTGGTATGCTAAAATGAAGTTCCAAATGTGTTTTTAAATTTTTGATTTCCCAATTTGGAGACTTCACTTAGCAAATTTGAGTGTGCTAAATGAAGTTCCAAATGTGTTTTGAATTTTGAAAATATGATTGTTAAGTTTTAATTTTGAAAAGAAGACTTCTATCTAACAAATTTGGGTATGTAGGAATGGAAGTCAATCCTATTTTTTGAAATGTGATAATTTTGTTTTGTGTGTGATTATTGCTTTTTGAAAGAAGCAATTCCAACTTAATCATATATGGAATATATTTAAGTGGGATTTCCAAATGATGTTATTTTTTATTTGGGAATGAAACCTCCATTCAATAAATGTGGGTATATTGAATGGAAAGGTTTCATATGTGCTTTTTGAAAGTTTTATTTTGATTTTGATTTTGATTTTAAAAATGAAATATTCATCAAAATGAATTGAGGGAAGATGTTCATTTGTGCTTTTGGAAGAGATTGTTGGTCTTATTTATTTATTTATTTTTGAAGATTCCTACATGTAACAATTATGAGAATTATTAGATGAGGGTAATTTAGGAAAATTATTGTGGAAAATATTTTATTATTTACATTTTTAAAATAGTGCTTTTTGAAAAGCAAGATTTTTATGAAAAATTTATTTTATCTTTATTATTTTAGAATGAACCTTTCTTTATCAAAAAAATGATAAGGAGGAAGTCTTTAAATGTTTTCTTTTATTAGATTTTTATTTTTTTCCCATTGGAGAACCCAACGGGGGGTTTTAAGACCAACACGGGGTGAGGTCCTAAAACCTAAAGATGTTGGCTTGCTTGACTTAAGAATGAAAAAAGTTAAGTGCTAATGGAAAGAAAGATAGTACAGGTTTTATACAAAAGTACAAACCCACTATCAATACTTAGAGATAATGATCATTTATCGAAGATGGAGAGAGAAACCATCCCCAATGGAGTCGCTAGAAAAATCTGTGATGAGAATTTTGTATACATTCCTTCCTTCATCTATTCTAACCTCTTTTGGAAAAGAAGGATAAATAAAAATAGAAATATACAAAATATGCCTTGTTGGGATGCCACGTAGATCCATAGATGTTCTTATTAAGGTGATCAGGTACGACATTGAGGAGAGGTGTACTATCTCGAGAGATAGAAGTCACCATCCTATAATGGATCTAATCTTCTGAATAAGGACTCCTAAGGATAATGGGTCTGCATATATACTAGAGATTCTTCTCCTATTTTACATGAAAAAGTAAAGTAGAGTTTATTATAAATCGGGTTTGTTAAGTTCCCTATAGGGGCAATCCCCCATAGTTAATTACATCCCAAGAAAGAGGATTCCTTAGGAATACTCTCGATTAAGGTAAATAATCGTTATCTCCAAAGATTTTAATAGGCAGTACTATCAATTGATTAGTTTATTTTGGAAGATTAAATGGGATTGATCAAAGAGAGAGTTATTAATGAAACAAAATAAAGATAAGTAGGAGATGCTCATGATGCTAGAAAACCTAGTGAGCACGTCAAACTATCCTATGATTGGGCTTTACATTTTTGAAATTGATTTAATTTATTTGAGTTGAATTTTTCATTAAAAATTTAGGGCTTATGATTCCACAACACAAGATTTTAGAAATACTTAAAAGGTGAGGATTTATACTTATGGCCCGCAAAGTGGAGAAGCAACCTCAGAACCTAAATCTAGGGAGCTTTGCAAGGGCCAAAAGCACAACCTAAATCTAAGGTGAAAATGAGTATTTAGTTTACCTCCACAAGAGAGGACAAACCTCCCGACTACTTGGACTTACAACCGCCTGCGGGTGGCTGCCAATTAACTCCTAAGATTTCAAATTCATGTAGGCAAGTCTTATGGTCTATGCAAGATAGCTAGGCTATTATTTATTTAGGAAGAGACTAAGTCCTTAAACTCACTCCCTAAGAGACTAGATCTTATAAGGACATGAAAAATGACCTAGATCTAATGTAATTCATATTACATTTTATTTTCAATTTTAGACAATCATTTTTGATTTAAAGGATTCATATCATGATTATTTCGACAAATTTTACACTGGCTGTCGACTACCTATCGCAACCCTCCACTTTTAACATCTGGACTTGGGACCGGCAATGGTAGTAGCAAGTGAAATTAAGCAAGTTGCTAAAAATGTGCTTGAAGAATCAAAAGGAAAAGTTTCTTTTAATAAAAATAGTTGGTGGTGGAGTGAGAGTGTGCAAGAAAAGATAAGAAATAAGAAGCATTATTATATAATTTGGTTTAGATGTAAAAACTTGGAGAATTGGGAAAGATATAAAGTGGCCTGTAGAGATTCTAAGAAAGCAATATGTGATGCAAAAAATTTAGCTTTTAGTGATTTATACAATAGATTAGATACTAAAGAAGGTGAAAGATGTATGTATAAGTTAGCCAACCAAAGAGATAGGAGAAGTAAAGACCTAGTTCAAGTGAGGTGTATTAAAGATGAAGATAATAAAGTGCTTTTCTTAGAAAAGGATATTAAAAATAGGTGGATGAGATATTTTGATAAACTTTTCAATGAAAGATCTGAATGTACAATTGATTTTAGCAACCTTAATACCCTAAACAAAAATAGAGAATTTTATTTTTATCATCATATTAGTAAATTTGAAGTTAGAGAAGCTTTAATGAAAATAAAATGTGGAAAAGCAGTAGGACCTGATGATATTCCAATAGAAGTGTGGAAATGTTTAGGAGATCAAGAAATTTCTTGGCTTACAAATCTTTTTAATATTATTTTAAAGACTAAAAAGATGCGAGACGAGTGGAGAAAGAGTTTGTTGGTTCCTATATTTAAGAATAAAGGTGATGCACAAGAGTGCACAAATTATAGAGGAATTAAGTTAATGTGTCATACATTAAAATTATGGGAGAGAGTAATTAAGCATAGGTTACGATGTGATACAAAAGTTTCATATCATCAGTTTGGTTTCATGCCAAGTAGATCTACTATGGATGCTATACATTTGTTAAGAGGTTTGATGGAGAAGTATAGAGAAAGTAAGGAGGATTTACATATGATATTTATGGATTTAGAGAAAGGTTATGATAAAGTTTCAAGAGATGTTCTTTGGAGAGTTCTAGAATAGAAAGGAGTTAATATTGGTTATATTCAAGTCATTAAGGATATGTACTACTTTGTCATAAGGAGGATTGAAAAATATTTTCCCATTTCAATTGGATTACATCAAGGATCAGCTTTAAGCCCTTATCTTTTTTACTTTAGTTATGGATGTTCTTTCTAGGCATTTACAGGAAGATGTACCTTGGTGTATGCTTTTTGCTGATGACATTCTTCTTGTTGATAAGATTAGAGAGGGAGTCCAAGAGAAACTTGAATTATGGAGGTCAACATTAGAGTCTAAAGGTTTTCGATTAAGTAGATCTAAAACTTAATATTTGGAGTGTAATTTTAGTTGTAGAAGTTTTAGTGGTAGTGTTGTGATATTTGGTAAACAAGTCATTAATAAGAGTGAACGATTCAGATATTTAGGCTCTATTGTTCAAAATGATGGTGAAATAGATGGAGATGTTATTAGTAGAATTCAAGTTGGATGGTTGAAGTGGAGGAATGAATCTGGCCTGTTGTGTGATAGAAAAGTTCCACTTAAACTTAAGGGAAAATTTTATATGATCATGATAAGACTTGCAATGACTTATGGTGCAAAATATTGGCCAATAAAAGAGAAGCATATGACTAAGTTAAGTGTTATAGAGATGAGGATGCTCAGGTGGATGAGTGGCTTTACTCTTAGAGATAAAATATGAAATGAGTATGTTCGAGAAAAAGTTGGAGTAGCTCCGGTGGCAGATAAGATTAGAGAGAGTCACCTTAGATGGTTCGGCCACATAAATCATTGGCCGTTCAATGACCCAGTTGGGAGAGTAGATGCATTAGATTTGCCTTATGTTAAGAAAGGTAGAGGTAGACCTAAAAGACTTGGTTAAGAGGTATAAAAAATGACCTTAGTATACTTAAATTAAATGAGAATTTGACACATAATAGGACACAATGGAGATGAAGGATTCATATAGCTGACCCCACTTAGTGGGATAAAGGCATGTTGTTGTTGTTATTATTGTTGACAATCATTTTTGACTCGGGCTAATATGATTCATATGCCTAATGCATGAGAAATAAGATTATTGGCCAAAATCAGTGAGAAGGGAGGAGGTGTGTTTCTACCATGGCTCTCAAAAGTCAAGCCAAGTTTCTCTGGAAAAGGTGGAAGACCTCCAATCAAGAATGAAACAAGATGCTTTATGCATGATGTCATAAAAGAATGACTCATCCAATTAAGAGGTTTCTAATTCTTTTATCTTGATTTTAACTTAGGCTTTAAATGAGGTTACAAATTATTTATTTTTAAATTTTTAGTTGATTAATTTGGTAAAGGATTTATTTTTTCCTAAGAGCCTAATCGTCATCCAGGCCATACATCAATCAAGGAAGAAACTAGGAAATGGATGTCATCTTAATGCATAAGCTAAATAAATCATCAATCAATTTATAAAGATAACACAAAAGAATAAGAGGCCATTTATGGTTGGGCACCACTGCACAAACTCAAAAATAAATTGAGTAGCCAAGCTCTACCATTATACAACCCATATTACAAATGAATTAAGTACAATTAAGCAAGAAACTCATTTTTATGGGAGTCTTCAAGCTTCATTTCTTCATTCTTCTTTTCTTCTTTCTTCTCTAGTTCCTTCTTTTGGATGGTTGGAAGGTGGATGCTCCAAAGTTTTTACATGGTACATAAGGTATGGTCTTATCACCAATGCTCATTCTAATCCCCATAACAATCATTCCAAAATCCTAATTTCAAAAATTACATGAAAAGAAAAAAAATGGAAATCTAACTAACACCTGTAAAATAAAGATTAGCTAAAACAAACCATACAAATCCCAAGCATGTATATTTGACTTAACACCGCACACAGTGATTAGGTCTACCTGGCCTATTGGATTATGCTTAGGGGTATAAGCACCTGCAAAGCAAAAAATATTTATATTTTTATTTATTACAGCACCCCTTAAGCACAATCCCTGCAGAAGACAATGGTTAGACTAAATCGTCCATTCATCCATACACACTAACATCAGGTCTAAAACATAAAATAAAAGCAAACATCAAACCATGCACCACCCTAACCTAAAGCTAGAAGCCGTGACTTAGCCTAATGTGTGTGCTTTTAAGGTTTGTGTGGTATGCTTAGCTATGGCTTTAAGTTAGAGTTTTCTAAGTGTGAAGAATGTTCAACTTAGATGAGGGTTTCATTTAAGCTGTTTAGTTATTTTGGGTTGATTTTATTTTGTGTTTTGATTAGGTTCAAATGAATCCTATAATTAATTACTACATTATAAAGAGAGAGAAAGAGAAGAAAACTTCTCTTTTCTTCCCTACCTTTAGTAATTTCTAAAGAGAATTCATGTTTTAGTTTTGTTTAGTACTATTTTACTATGTATTTTAATTAATCCTAAGTTTAGATGAACTCTAAACAAACCTATTCAAAAGAAATGCATTTTAAGATTAAGTAACGTGAATTAAATTCACAAAACACACATCACTTGATTTTTTTCCTAACATGTATAACATGCATATGAATGAATCCTAAGCATATCTATACACACCAAATGGGAATGTTTGGCACACTTTATGATGAATTCTAAGTGAGTTACCTAAGAAAATTTGAATGCTTATGATGTATGATTTTCATTAAGTAGAAAAAGAGGTTTTCTTATCCATTTTTCACATGCACACATGAATGTATGAAAGACATAAGTGAGTACAGTACCATTGTTAGCACCAGGGATGTAAGTTAGGGCTACTTAAAGCCTCACAACCCTGGGGTTGTCCAGACTATATACCACTTTCGTAAAATACAAGCATGTGTACAAAAGAAATGAATGGAAAAGAAAGGATGCAAAAAGTTTGTATTTGTACTTTGGATTTTCTTATGCAATTTATATGTGTAAATGTGAGGATCTTTCTAAAGTTATAACATGGAAGGGGATAAGAGTAGATTTAAGCAAGTGTTATGTTCTTTTAAAATAATTATACACTTTGCAAATCTTATCCAAATTCATGTTAAGAGGAAAGAAAGGAAGCAAACATAAGACACATTTTTATATCCACGTGCAAACTTATAAATAAACTATAAGTAGCACACTTTCAATTTTGGTAATTGATTCATATATTTTGAAAATAATTTAGATTTAATAGTGATAATAGCCACTCATAGAATTTTATGAAATTAATTAAGGGTAATTAGTGAATTAACCCTTAATTAAGGATGGATTAAGGAAGGAAAGGGGGGTTTAGGGAATATCTTAAGGAAACTATCCCAAAATTAATCTCTAAATCTCACGTTTACTTAATCAAAACTTAATTAACTTAATCAGAGGGTTAAACCACTAATTATACCCTTAATTAAGCTTAATTACATGAAGGGAGTAATTAGGAATTAATCAAGCAAGTCCTCTAATTAAGCCACCAATAAATCTCAATAAAATTAGGGGAGGCAGAAGTCATCCCTCTAATTATATCCAAGAAGTTTGGGATTAATTAGTGGAGTAACTAGGGGTAATTAACAAAATAACATTCTGAATAAAACCCAAATTCAGAGAAAAATACTACTCAAAATCCATTGAAATTATTTTTAGAATATTTTATATTCAATTATTTTTTATATGAAATTTATTTCATATTTTTTTGAATTTTTTGCACTTAGACTTAAATTTAGAAAGATTTGGTGATTAATTAAAAATTAAATAATCCCTAATTATATTATTAATCCCGTCGATGCCACGAGTGCCACTGATGCGGCATGGGCTTTCCACGTGGTGTGACTGGATTGGATACTTAACCTATCACATTGTAGTGCCGCATGGCAGCGACGCTATGCGCTTTGTCCTTAGCCATCCGATCAAGGATCACTTGATTGGACGGCTGATATTAAAGCCATGGATTAGAGGGGAAAATAAGGGAGGATATGTGTTCTAATCTCAGCCGTCCATCCAAAATGCACGGATGGATGGCTAGAGATTCATCCTTGCCACTCTTTGTGTAAAATGGAGGCCATCCATCTTTGTGGCCATGATCCGAGCTTGATTGAGCTCAGATTGGAAGGAAAATTAACCCACACCATCTAAGCATGAGTACAAGCACATCTAATAGCTAGATTAACATAAGATTGAAATCCACTTTACAAAGGACCAACATACATTGAACTTAAGCTAAAAAAAATGGCATACCTCGCTAGAGGTGATCACGGGTGCTCGAATTCCTTGAAGAAGCTTCGTCTAGTTGAGATGAAGCTTTGATGAAAGTTTGATCTCTTGAGATTGGGTGATTTCTTCTAGAGACCAACTTTTGTTTGACTTGAGCTCAACCTTGATCAAATTGGATCCTCCCTTGGGCAAATTTGACTTGGTCCTCTGATGGAGCTTGAAGAAGGAATTGGGTTGATGTTGAGTGTGGAGAAAATTGGATTTTCAATAGAACTCCCCTATTTTCAAGCTCTGAAATTGAGAATGGAGATTTTCAAACCCTCTCTAGGAAGCTTGGGAAGACTCTCTAAGGCTTGCTCTGAGTTCCTATGCTTCAATTGACTGAGGGAGTGTGTAAATTTTGTTGAATTAGGGGGAGTATATCCCCCCCCTTTAGCAATCGGGCGACCGAACAAGAGCTTGCCATTTTTGATCAATTGCCTTGATTTAGTGGGTTTGTTAGGCTATTAGATGAGTCATTGAATTTGGTTTAGCCGAAAGAGTGTAATGGTGAACTACCCATATGCTCAAAACAAGCGGAGGCATGATTTCCATGTGGCCATTTCAAGGCATGTGGTCAGTTTGGCCATTGGGCTAGGTTGGGGTGACCCAAACCCATTGGGTTAGGTGCAGCACAATCCCTAGTGTTCATTTGATCCACTAAGAGGGTGCAAAGTGGTTACGAAGA
This sequence comes from Cymbidium sinense, assembly GCA_021442155.1. Classification (NCBI taxonomy): domain Eukaryota; kingdom Viridiplantae; phylum Streptophyta; class Magnoliopsida; order Asparagales; family Orchidaceae; genus Cymbidium; species Cymbidium sinense. The sequence continues at coordinate 13,128,010 of CM038221.1, read as the reverse complement.
GGATTTGACCAAATTCCAAGTGAAATTGGCCAAACTTTACCCTATGGTCTAGGGATAAAATGGTCATTTGACCTTAATTTTAGTTTGGGCATGTTTGATACGATGAGAAAATAGGTTTGGCCAAGTTTCATTGAATTTGGAGTTAGTTTGATGTGATTTGGCTCATGTTGACCCATTTAGGTCAAAATGGGACAACTTGGGTCAAGTTGACCAATTGCTCAAATTTGGTCAAACCAAGGATTGGGTCAAGTTCATATGACCATTTGAATGTTTTGGTGGCTTTGGTTTGATTCAATTTGGTTTATATTTGATTTTGGTTCAATTGAGTTCATTTAGGGAAAATGGGTCAACCTGACCAATTTGAGCCATTTGACCTATTTGAGCAAGGTCATGGGTAGATTTAGGTTGGGTTGGTCATATGAAAGGGATTGGTATCTTTATTTCCAATCAATTTTGGTTAAGTTTGAATTTGGCTCAATATGACCCTTTTAGGTCAAGTTGGGTTCAAGGTCAATTGGGCAAGGTTAGGTATAGCTGGTCAATTGAGGCTTTGGTCAAGTTCAATAAGTGATTTAAAATGAACTTGACCCATTGGTTTCAATCAATTTTGTTTAGATCAAGTTTTGACACATTTTGACTTTTTAGGTCAACTTGGGTCAACTTGGGTCAAGTGGCCAATTGGGCTAGGTTAGGCTCAAATGTTGACTTGGTCAAGTTCAAACATTCATCATGAATGAACTTAGATCAATGGTTTCAATCAATTTAACCTATGGTGGATTTTGGCTATGTTGGGTTTCATTTTGGCTAAGTATTGACTTGGTCAACCCTTAGATTTGACTTGGTTTGACCTAATTTGAGTGATTTATCATCTCATGATGATTGTTGATCATGATGAGGAGCTTAGATGGGCTTATTTCAATCCAATTTGGTCAGGATTAGAATTTGGCTCATAAGGGGTACTTTAGGTCACTTTGGGTTAAGTGGACCTAAGTAGGTCAAATGGCTTGGTCCAAGCTTGATTGGAGTTTGATTGAACTCACATATGGACTTATGATTGGAATATAAATCCATTTGTAAGTGGTTTGAAGTTAAATGGGTTTTGGTTCATTTGATAATTTCAAGTTCAAAGAGTTGGGTTTGATTTTTGAATTGAGTTTTGGTTAAGTGATTGAAGTTTATGTTTATATTTGGATTCATGATTGAAGGATTGATTGAATCATGAAGAAAAATCAAGGGTTTGACTTGATTTGAAATTGATTTGGCTAAGTTCAAGATTTTGACTTGAAATGCTTAGGTTGAATTTTGAATGAATTTGAGTTTGAGTTTTGGAGTTGGTTTTGGTTGTTTGAATTTATATTTCATTTATATATGTGAATATAAATGAGAATATAAATGGGTTATGAGAAAATTTTAGGAATTTGAAGTGATTTTGGCTAAGTCCATAAGAGGGGAATCAAAGGACTTAGAAAAGATTTGGAGTTTGATGGATCTTGGATTTAATTTTTGGCTTTAGTTTGATTGATTTGAATTTATATTTCATTTATATATGTAAATAAAAATGAGAACATAAATAAGTTGTGATAAAATTCCAAGAGTTTGAATTGATTTGATTTGATTTAGGCTAAGTCCATAAGAAGGGAATCAAAGGACTTAGAAAAATTTAGAATTTGACCATGGATTTGATTTTTGGCTTTAGTTTGATTAATTTGAATTTATATTTCATTTATATATGTGAATATAAATGAGAATATAAATGAGTTGTGAGAAAATTCCATGAGTTTGAATTGATTTGATTTGATTTAGGCTAAGTCCATAAGAAGGGAGCAAAAGGACTTAGAAAAGATTTTGAACTTGAATTTTCAATCATAGGTTTTAATCATGGGTTTCAATCATGGATTTCAATCATGGATTTCAATTATGGATTTCAATCATATGGTATTGATTTGAGTTTGGAGAAAATCAATTTGGCCAAAATTGATTTAAGTTTGATGCTGATTTGATTTGGAGTTTGATTTGAAGGAAGGAAGTGAGGAATGTGGTTGAAGCTATAAGGTAGGAATATTTTTGTAACACCCGTAGGGCATGACCTATTCCTATGGCTAACCCTTCTAAGTCTCCAGGGCTAGGTTGAGTGTCCACCTAATCACTAGATGTGTCTTAAGTCTAAGAAACTCTAAAAGTCTAATAGGAATCCTATGTCTAAGATGGAGGGGTTGAGAGCTCATCCTAAAAATGAGGTCAACAACTACATTCATCTTTAAATTAACAATGAACATAACCCAAGCCAATTTGGCCAATTTTTGTCAAATTGGTCAACTTGACCCATTTGACCTATTTGATTCCAAATGAGCCAAAATCAATTCTAGGCCAAATTAAATCAAATTAATCATACCAAAATACTTTAAATCATCATTTGAACATAACCTAAGCTTTATTTTGACCCAATTTGATCAATTGGTCAACCTAAACAAACATGACTCAATGTGACCCAAATGACTCAAATTGAGCCAAATCCTTTGAAACCAACCCATGGCATCTTGAAAGCTGATTAAACACATACCAAACCCACTTGGGATCAGCACAAAATTAGCCTAACCCAATCAAATATCTAATGGATCCTCCCCCATATAGGATTCCACCCAATCTCATTCAATCCTCCCCATCATTTACATTCAATCCTTCCCATCACTTGCATTCAATGAGGACTGACTCCACAGCCCCAAAGGAACTTTGGAGCTAAATCCAAAGTCCCCAATCAAGCCATCACCTCCCAACCATCTCCCCATCACCATTAATGGTGATTTTTTGCCATCCCAAAAAGATAAGAAATTAAAGCCTCCAAGTTGTTCCTCCTCTCACTATTCAACTCCCAAGAGCTTCCCCAAGCAAAGAATATCCCTTCCCCACTTTTTTTACACATATAAATGTTCTAATAAAATAAAATTATAGTTTTTGCGTGATTTTCTTTCTCTTATTTACATATACACTCATATGTAGTGAGATAGCAAAGTATATAGTCTGGACATCCCAGAAATACGAGGCTTTAGCTAGCTCTAAGTAGGTCATTTGATTACCTCACTTCCCCGATTAATAAAGGCACATACTTGCTCATTTCTCTTTACATATGTGTGCATATGTGGCTAAAGGATGAAAATCTCTCTTTTCAACTAAAATTGCATGCATTCATTATTGGCTAAATGATTGAATTAATAAGTCATATAGTTGGAAGCTTCCTTTCCTACATTCATATATATAAATTTACATATGTTGGAATGCAAATGGGTATATAGTCTAGACATCCCAGGAATACGAGACTTTAGATAGCCCCAAGGAGATCATTTGATTACCTCACTTCCTTGGTTTAACAATGACACATATCTATTTAATTTCATCTTTATGTATTTTTGTATAAGAATTTGGATAGAGCTTTAATTAATATGATAAAATAATTCAATCAAATGAAAAATATATACTTTAAATGTATGTGTTCACATCCATCATCTAAGTGTGCTAAAATATATTATATGTGTGGGTATACATAGGATTTAATCATATGCGTGTTACATGTGATGAAAAGGAATGATTAAATATATATACCATATGATAGTAATTCAATCAAATTAATCTTAAGATGCCTTTCATATTGAATGGAATCATTTAAAGTGAACCTAAACTTAAGTTTAATTTAAAATGTGTAATAAGCCATTCACTAAAGAAAATAAAAAAAATTAACATGCTTTAGAAAGTGGCTTAGGATAGGGATGAAAGAGAGTAATTCCCTTTCATCTCTTTATAACACTTAGTTGCTAAGTGTAAGTCATATGAAACAAAAGAAAATACTAAGTAAAATTCTCAAATCAATTAAACCACTTAAAGTAAAATTAACCTCTTCTGACTAAACATCCTTTCACATTTAGAAAATCATAACCTTAATGCCTAGTTAGGACTTACCACATAAGCCTTAACACACACATTAGAATTAAATCACCACTTTTAGTCCTAAGTTAGGACGGTGTATGTTTTATTTTGTGATGTAATGTTTTAGACTGGATGTTTGGGTGTATATTTCATAAACTGGATGGTAGGCTGTAATTAGCGTAATCTTATTTTCTTCTGGGGATTATGCTTAAAGGGGCTGCTTAAAAAATAAATATAAATGCTCTCTTTGTAGGTTGCTTAAGCCTGTAAGCATGATCAAAGTTAGGATAGGTGGACTTTGTTACCCATGTGTAGGGTGTTAAGTCCAAATTATAAATATAACTGCTTGAGTTGTATGTGTGTTTAGCTAAACTATATTTTATAGGTGTAGTGAGATTTACTTTTTCTATTTTTAATATAATTTTATATTAGGAATTAGGATTAGTGCTATGGGTGTTTAGGATGAGCATTGGCTAAAAGGCTTAGTCCTGGGGTGCTATGTGATGCCTTGAAGCCTACCAAATCAAAGGAGAAAAGATATGAAGAAATGAAGGAGACATGAAGAATTGAAGATTTGAACACCCCTCATAGTATTTATCATTTGTAAGTTACAATTATTATTTCATTTTCTGGGTTGTATAAGGGTAGAGCTCAGTTATCCATCTTATCTTTTCGGGCTGTATGGAGGAACCCGACAGCACTGACCTTTTATTCTTTTGGGGTAGTCTATAAAATTGTTTAATGTTGTGTTTAGTTTGCGTGATAGAAATGACATGCTTTTCTTAGTTTCTTCAATGTTTGATGCTTGAATGTGTGGCCTAGATACGATTAGGCTCATAGAAAAAAAAATTTCTACCCAATTAATCACTTATAACTAAAATTTTCTATAACTCATAACCTCATCATAAAGCATAGGTATTAAACAAGATAATTAAAAGATTTAGCAGCCCCTTAGCTAAATGGTTGAATGTTTCACAACATGCATGCATATTCTTCCTCTCTTGAACATGAAGGATCTTCATCCTTGCACAATAGGGGAATGCTTGACTTGTGAGGGCATCCCTTGTGGTGGAGAACACCTTCTTCTAGCTGATTTAACCCATGACATGTTTTCAACATGCATTTAGGCATAAGAAATCCTATAGCCTTCTTCAAAATGAAGTGTCCAAATTTTTTTTTAAAAGACTTTCATTATAGATTAAGTCATTACTTATACCACTCATGCTCTAGTCTCTTAGGGAGTTAGTTTAAGAACTTTAGTCACTTTCAAATCAAATAACAACCCAACTATCATGCACTTTCATAAGACCAGACTACATGGTTTTGATCATAGGAGGTGTTAACTAGTAGCCACTCCAGGTGGTTGTAAGTCCAGAAGTTAGACAGTTTATCCTCTTTAGTCAAGGGAAACCATTATGTTAATCTTTCGCTTAGATTTAGGTCATGCTTTAGCTCTTCCTAAAGCTCCCTAGATTTAAGATCTGAGGTAGCTATTTCCTTTGGGCTACATTCATAAATTCTCACCTCTTAGGCATCTCCATAATCTTGTGTTGTTGGATTTTAAGTCCTAGCTTTCTAATAAAATTTCAACCCAAATAAATAAATCTCTTCAAATTCAAACATATAAAGCCTGATTATAGAATAAGTTGGAATGCTCAGTATGTTTCCTTGATTTATATTCCTATTTTCATCTATCCTCCTTTCTATTTAGTGGAAAGAAAGAAGATAAATGAAAACTAGAATATAAACACCTTGGTCGGACGTCATGCAGATCTACAGATGTACTTATTAGGGTGATCGGGTATGACATTAAAGAGAGGTGTACTATCTTAAAAGATAGAAATCACCACCCTACAATAGACCTAATCACCAAAATAAGGACTCCTAAAGATGTTAGGTCTTCGAGGTGTACCAGAGATTCTTCCCCTACTTTACATGGAAAAGTAAAGCAGGATTTATTTTAAACTGGGTTTGTTAAGTTCCCTATAGGAGCAAGCCCCCATAGTTAATTATATTTTAAGGAATGGGGATTCCTCAAGAAAAATCTCAATTAAGGTAAATGATCGTTGTCTTTAAATATTTCAATAGGGTAGGACTATCAATCGATTAGCTTATTTTTGAAGATCAAATGGGATTGACCAAAGAGAGAGTTATTATCGAAGCAAAATGAGGATAAATAGGAGATGCTCATGATGCTAGGAAACCTTGCGAGCATCTCAAACTATCCTATGATTGGGCTTTACATTTTTTAAATTGATTTAATTTATTTGAGCTGAATTTTTAATTGAAATTTAGGGCTTATGATTACACAAGACAAGATTATGGAAATTCCTAAGAGATGAGAATTTATGCTTATGGACCCCAAAGAGGAGAAACAACCTCAAAACTTAAATTTAGAGAGCTTTGGCAAGGGCCAAAAGCACAACCTAAATCTAAAGTGAAAAATGGGTACTTTGGTTTGCCTCCACAAGAGAGGACAAACCACTCGATTGCTTGGACTTACAACCACCTGGGGGTGGCCGCCAACTAACTTCTCCTATGATTTTAAATTCATGTAATCTAGTCATATGCTTTATGCCACTCCCTAAAGAGACTAGATCATGTACGAGCTTGAGTAATGACCTAAATCTAATGCAATTCATATTACATTTTATTTCCAATTATTGGCAATCATTTTGACTGAGGCTAATAGGATTCATATGCCTAATGCATGAGAAGTAAGATTATTGGCCAAAATCAGTGAGAAGGGAGGAGGTGTGTTTCCACCATGGCTCTCAAAGATCAAGCCAAGTTTCTCTGGTAAAGGTGGAAGCCCTCCAATCAAGAGTGAAACAAGATGTATTTATGCATGATGTTATAAAAGAAATACTCATCCAGCTAAGGGGTTGCTAATTCTTTTATCTTGATTTTAAGCCTAAGCTTTAGGTGAGGTTGTGAGTTCTTTATTTAAAATTTGAATTATTAGATTTGGTAGAAGATTTTTTTTTCTAAGAGCCTAATTTTCATCCAAACCATACATAAAGTAAGGAAGAAACTAGAGAAATGATGCCACTTAATGCACAATCTAAATAAATCATCAATCAATTTATAAAGCTAATCGCAAAAGAATAAGAGGCCATTGTGGTCAGGTACCATCACACAAACCCAAAAGCCAATTGGGTAGCTGAGCTCTACCCTTGTACAACCCAGATTACAAATGAATTTAGTACAATCAAGCAAGTAACTCATTGTTATGGGGGTCTTCAAGCTTCATTTCTTCGTTCTTCTTTTCTTATTTCTTCTTTGGTTTATTCTTTTGGATGGTTGGAAGGTGGTTGCTCCAAAAGCTTCACATGATACATAAGATATAATCTTATGACTGATGCTTATTCTAATCCTCATAACAATCATTCCAAAATCCTAATTGCAAAAATTACATGAAGAGGGAAAAATGGAAATCTAACTAACACCTAAAAAATAGAGATTAGCTAAAACAAACCATACAAATCCCAAGCACATATATTGGACTTTAATACCCCACACATGGGTGACTAAGTCCACTTGGCCTATTGGATTATGCTTAGGGGTATAAGCACCTGCACAATAAAAGTATTTATATTTTTATTTAATACGATGCCCCTTAAGCACAATCCCCTGCAGAAGATAATGGTTAGACTATGATTATCCTATCATTCAGTCTACATACATGCACCCTAAAATCCAATCTAAAATATTACATCATAAAATAAAAGCAAACATCAAACCATGCACCGTCCTAACCTAAAGCTAGAAGTGGTGACTTAGCCTAATGTGTGTGCTTTAGAGGTTTGTGTGGCAAGCTTAGCTATGGATTTAAGTTTGAGTTTTCTAAGTGTGAAGAATGTTCAACTTAGAGGAGGGTTTCATTTAAGTGGTTTAGTTGTTTATGTTGATTTTATTTTATGTTTTGATTAGGTTCAAGTGAATTCTACAATTAATTACTAAATTGTAAATAGAGGGAAAGATAAGAAAACTTTTCTTTCCTTCCCTAACCTATGTAATTTCTAAAGTGAATTCATGTTTTAGTTCTGTTTAGAGAATGTCTTATTATGTGTTTTAAATAATCCTAAGTTTAGATGAACTCTAAACAAGCCTATTCAAAAGAAAGGCATTTTAAGATTCAGTAAAGTGAAGTAAATTCACAAAACACACATCACTTCATTTCTTTCCCAACATGTATAATATGCATATGAATAAATCCTAAGCATATCTATACATACTAAATGGGAATTTTTAGCACACTTTATGATGCATGCTAAGTAAGTTACTTAAGAAAATTTGAGTGTTTATGATGCATGATTTTCATTAAGTAGAAAAGGGATTTCTTATCCAATTTCCACATGCACATATGAGTGTATGAAAGGCATAAGTGAGTACGATGCCATTGTTAGCACCAGGGGTGTAAGGCACAAGACCTACTTGGGGATACTTAAAGCCTCGTAACCCCAGGGTTATCCAGACTAATATACCACTTTCTTTAAATACAAGCATGCGTATAAAAGAAATGCATGGAAAAGAAAGATACAAAAATTTGTATTTGCTTGTTGGATTTTGTTTATGCAATTTATATGTGTAAGTGTAGGTATCCTTTTTAAGTCATAGCATAGGAATGAGTAGGAAATGGAATTAGGCAAGTGTTGTGTTCTTTTTAAATGAACTATACACTTTGCGAAATCCTATTCAAAATTATACCAAAAGAGAGGAGGAGGAAAACTACACTAAGCACATCCTTATATTTTACTCACATGCATGCTTATAAGTAAGATATAAGTAACACACTTTTAGTTTTGATAATTGATTCATATATTTTAAAAATAATTTGGATTTAATGGTGATAATATCCACTCATATTCTTAATTTAGCCAAAACGTACAATTTGACATAAAGGAAACATTTTTATTTTAAATTTGATTTTTGAAAAGCAAGAATGTATGAAATCATATGACACACATATTTAGCATGTTGGGAAAGAACTAAAGTAATGAAATCATGTAAACACATTCACCTTAATTAATTCCTAAAGGCAATCTTATGAAATAAGAAAGCTTAAAGCAAATCAAAGTTTGTTTAATGTAATTTTTATTTGATTTAATTTGGAAAATGTGAGTTGAGTTTTTTATTTCTAACCCATTCCCACAAGTGTTTAACATTTTTGTTCAATTTTTAGGTGATTTGATTCATTTTATATTTTGATTAGGTTAAGGTATGAATTAAGCATGTTAATTACCCCTTACCTACACCACCTTAGCATGGTTAATCAATAATTAGCCAATGAGATGAAATAAATCACACAAGAAATTTAAATTAGCAATGCACCTTGGAAGAAAATGGCCTAATGTAATTTGGCTCATGATTAATGATTAATTAAGCTAAGGGGTTCAACTAAAGTAATTTCAAAATACCCCTCACACATATGAGTTGAATTTTGATTTTCTTAATTGTACTTAGGCTTTTGAACACCTGAGCATCTACCTAAAAAAGATTAATTGAGTTCTAAAAAGTTTTAGAATTTTATGAAATTAATTAATGGGGTAATTAGTGAATTAGCCCTTAATTAATGATGGATTAAAGAAAGAAAGTAGTAGCTTAGAAGAAATGCCCCAAAATTATTCCCTAAACCTCCTATTCATTCAAACAGACCTTTATCAACTCGATCAGAGGATTAAACCAATAATTACAACCTTAATTAACCTTAATTACATTAAGGGAATAATTAGGAAATGAATTAGCAATTTCCCCAATTAAGTCACCAATAAATCTTAAGAAAATTAGGAGAGGTAGAAGTCATCCCCAAAAATACACTCAAGAAGCTTGGGAATAGTTAATGGATTAATTAAAGAGTAATTAACAAATTAACATTCCCAATAAAATCCAAATTTAGAGAAAAGGACAATTCAAAATTAATTTTAGAATATTCTATGTTCAATTATCTTTCTAATGTAATTTATTTCATATTTTTCTGATTTTGTTTATATTGAGATATGAATTTTAGAAGTTTAGGTGATTAATTAGAATTATTTAAATCCCTAATTAAATCTTTAATCCCACAGCCACCACACATGCGGCTGACACGACATGCGCTTTACATGCGTGGCCACCTAATTCGTTACTTAAAATGTAGCATCGTAGCACCGCGTGGCGATGGCGCTACGAGCTTTCTCCTCAGCAGTTCGATCAAGGATCAGATGGTTGAGATTAAAGCTGTAGATCAATGGATTAAATATAAATGAATTATGCATTTTAATCTCGTCTATCCATCAAAAATGCTTGGATGGATGGCCAGAGATCCATCCCTATAATTGCCTGTGAACCATGGAGACTGTCCATGTTTGAGGCCACGACCTGAGCTCGATTGAGCTCAGATTATGATGAAACTCAGCCCACACCATCAACATGCATCCTAGATCACATCTAACGGTCAAGATACTATGCAATTAACATTTCTTTTACAAATCTCCAAACCATATTGAATTTAATCTCAAAAAAATGGCATACCTCACCGCTGCTCGTTTCCCTTCGAGAAGCTTCATCTGGTTGAGTCGAAGCTTTGCTTAAAGTTTGAGGGGTTGAGGTTGAGTATCTTCTACTATGGGCCAACTCCTCCTTCAAATGAGCTTGGCTTTGGTCTAGGTGACACCTCCTTTGCTTCAAGAACTTGAAAGAGAGCTTGGGCAAGCTCAATTGGGGTCCCTGAGGGAGTATGCAAAGGGAATTGGCTTGGTTTTAGGTGTGGAGTAAAATGGACTTTTGATGGAGCTCCCCTATTTTCACTTAAGGAAAATTGAGAAGATGGAAATTGGATCTCCCTCTAGGAAGCTTAGGATCACTTGCAAATGGCTCCTCTGACTTCCTAACTCTCAATCGGTAATGGCTTTGTGAAGATTCAAATGAATTAGGGGGAGTATATCTCCCCTTTGGAAATCAAATGGTCGAGCATGGGCTTGCAATTTTGATCCAATTGCCTTGATTCAGTGGGTTATTTGAGTTGTTAGATCTATCCTTGAGTTCATTTTAGGCTAGAGAGTGGAATGGTGAGCTCCCCATGTGCTTCAATTGAGTGTAAGGAAGATTCCCATGTGGCTATTTCCATGCACATGGTCGGTTTGGCCATTAGGTCAGGTTGGGCTGACCCAAACCCATTGAGTTGGGTGCACCACCATTCCTAGTGCTCACTTGATCCACCAGGAGAGTGCCAAGTGGTTATGAAGAGGAATTAACCAAATTCCTAATGGATTTGATCAAAATTTACTCTATGGCCTAGGGGTAAAATGGTCATTTGGATGATTTTTGAATTTGGGTATGTTTGGTATGTTGAGAAAATAGGTTTGACAAAGTTCATTGGATTTGGAGTTAATTTAGTATAGTTTGGCTCATGTTGACCCATTTAGGTCGAAATAGGTCAACTTGGGTCAAGTTGACCAATTGGTCAAATTGTGTCAAACTAAGGATTGGGTCAAGTTCATATGAGCATTTGAAATATTTTTGTGGCTTTGGTTTAATTCAATTTGGTTTAGATTTTAATTTGGTTGACATGACTTCATTTAGGTCAAATGGGTCAAGTTGACCAATTAGACCCATTTGACCTATTTGAGCTAGGTCATGGATAGGTTTAGGTTTGGTTAGTCATATAAAGTGGATTGATATCTTTATTTTGGTTAAGTTTGAATTAAATTAATATGATTTTTAGGTCAAGTTGGGTTCAAGGTCACAGTTAGGTCTAGTTGGCTTTAACAGCGATGAATGAACTTGACCAATTGGTTTTAATCAATTTATCTTAGTCAAAACATGTCAAAACTTGATCTAAGCCAAATTGATTGAAACCAATGGGTCAAGTTCATTCCAAATCACTTATTGAACTTGATCATATCAATTGGCCAACCAAATCGACTCAAATGACTGACCTTGAAAAAAAGTGGTCATGTTGAGCCAAATTTAAAATTAACCAAAATTGATTAGAAACAAAGAAACCAATCCACTTCATATGACTAACCAAACCTAAACCTACCTATGACCTAGCTCAAATAGGTCAAATGAAGTCAATCCTACCTAAATGATCAAAGCCAAATCAAACCAAGCCACCAAATGGTTTCAAACCAATGGTTTGACCAATTGGTAAATTTGAAGTTGACCCATTTTGACCTAATGGGTCAACATGAGCCAAACCATATCAAATGAACTCCAAATCCAATGAAACTTGGCCAAACCTATTTTCTCAACATGCCCAACATATTCAAATTCAAAAAGTAGCCAAATAACCATTCTACCCCTAGTCCATAGAACAAATTTTGGTCAAATCCCTGGGAAATTTGGTCAAGTCCTCTTCATATATACTTGATACCTTTCTAATAGGTCAAGTAGACCCTATGGAGGGTGGTGCACCCAACCCAATGGGTTTGGGTTAGCCTAAATAGACCCAAGGCCAAAACTGACCACATGGCTCAAATTGGCCATGTGTGAAATCTCCCTCCACTCAATTTGAAGCACATGGGAGGTTACCAATCCACTACATTACTCAAACCGACCATGTCCCAACTCCTAACAGCTCAAACAGACCTTTCCATATTGGCAATTGGATCAAAATGGCAAAGAAAGCTTCAACCGTCTGATTGCCATAAGGGGAGATATACTCCACCTAATTCACTCCAATTTTGATATGCTCATTTTCTCATTATCGATTGAGTGTTAGAGAGTGTTAGGAGACATCAAAGAGTATTCCTAAGCTTTTTAGGAGGGATTTGAAATCAACCATTCTCGATTTTCTTTAAGAGAAAATAGGGGAGCTCCATTGATTTCCAAATTTTCTATAAACTCTAAATCACTTCAATTCTCTTTGCACACTCCACCAGAGAATCAAGTCGAGTCTACTCAACATCTTTTCTAAGCTCCAAAGGCAAAGGAAGGCTCACCTTGATCAAAATTGAGCTCACAAGGAGGAGGGGTTGGTCTATAGAGCAAACTACTCAACCTTAGGAGCTAATTCTTTCACCACAGCTTCGTCTCAACCAAACGAAGCTCCTCCAAGGGAATCGAGCACAGATGATCACCTCCGATGAGGTATGGAATTTTACAATCACTAGACTTAAGGGGTGTTGGTCCTCTGTGAAAGAAAGTTTAATGGCATGAAAATTTAACTGTTAGATAGGATTGTCATTAGTGTATGATGGTGTGTGCAAAATTTTATCCCAATCCGAGCTTAATTGAGATCAGATCAGGGCTTAGATCATGGATGGTTCCTATGATCCATAAGTTTTGGCAGGGATAGATCTTTGGCCGTCCATCCACGCATTTTGGATGGATGGTTGAGATTAAACTCAGTTATAAAGTACATTTATCCTTTTAAAATGGCAGGGTTATTCATGGCCATTCGATCCTTGAATGAATGACTGATGTAAAACTGCATACCGCCACCATGCGCTATGTGTTGATAGGACGTTTAAGTGACGGCTCACCGCGTGACACATGGAAAGTGCACTGACCCCGCCACCGCGTGTCGTACCATGGGTTAAAGGGATTTAATTTGGTTTTAATTAATTCTAATTAATCCTCTAAGCTTTAAAAATTCATATCTCCCTAAATAAAAAAAAATTATGAGGTAAATTGCTACTGAAAGATAATTCAATCTAGAATAATCTATAATTGGTTTTAATGGATTTTGAATTATATCTTTCTCTGATTTTACCTTTTATTGGAAATCTTAATTTGCTAAGTAATCCTTAATTAATCGTCTGATTAATCTCAAACTTCTTGAGTATATTTTGGGGGATGTCTTCTGCCTCTCCTAATTTTTTTGGGGTTTATTGATGGCTTAATTAGGGGAATTGCAAATGCATTTCCTAATTACCCCCTTCATGTAATGTTTTAATGTTTTAATAGAAGTGGATTAAGGTTTGATACAGTGAATAGGTGGCTTAGGGAATAAAGTATCTCCCCTAAGCTATTTTCTAGACCCCCTTTCTTTCCTTAATCCTCTCTTAATTTAGGGTTAACTCACTAATTACCCTATTAATTAATTTCTTAAAATTTATAAAACTTTTTAGAACTTAAGTAATCTACTTTGGGTAGATGATTAGGTGTTCATGAGCCTAAGTTCAATTAAAGAAATCAAAACTCAACTCATATGTGTGAGGGGTGTTTTGTAAATTACTTAAAACCTTTTAATTAACCATTAATTGCATTAGGCCCCTTTTCTTCCTAGGTGCATTACAAATTTAAATTCCTTGTGAGGTTTTATTTCATCTCATTGGCTCATAATTATTTGGTTAACTATGCTAAGGTGGTGTAGGTAAGGGTTAATTAATATGCTTAATTTATAACTTAACCTAATCAAAATCTAAAATGAATCTAATCATCTAAAAATTAAAAAAAATGTCAAACACATGTGGGAATGGGTTAGGAATAGTAAACTCAACTCACATTTTTAAAACTCAATCAAGTTCAAGATCAAACAAAAATCATATTAAATAAACTTTGATTTACTTTAAGGTTTCTTATTTCATAAGATTGTCTTTAGAATTTAATTAAAGTGAATGTGTTTACATGCTTTCATTTCTTTAATTATTCCCCCAACATGTTAAATATGTGTGTCCTGTGGTTTCATGCATCCATACTTTTCAAAATTCAAATTTAAAATGAACATGTTTACTTTATGTCAAATTTGCATGTGTTGGCTAAAGTAAAAATATGAGTGGCTATTATCACTATTAAATTAAAATTATTTTCAAAACATATGAATGAATCATCAAAATTGAAAGTGTGTTACTTATATCTTAATTATAAGCTTGCATGTGAGTAAGATATAAGGATGTGCTTAGTATAGGTTTTCCTTCTCTTCTCTTTTAGTATAGTTTTGAATAGGATTTGGTAAGAGGTATGGTTCATTTGAAATGAAACTAACACTTGCCTAATTCTATATCCTATTCATTCCTATACTATCACTTAAGAAGGATACTTATGCTTGCACATATAAATTGCATAAACAAAAATAAATCAACTAATATAAATTTTTGCATTCTTTCTTTTCCATTCATTTCTTTTATACACATGTTTGTATTTAAAGAAAGTGGTATATTAGTCTAGAAAATCTTGAGGTTGCAGGACTTTAAGTATCCCTAAGTAAGTCTTGTACCTTACACCTCTGGTTAACAATGTCGTTGTACTCTCTTATGCCTTTCTCACATTCATGTGTGCATGTGAAAAATGGATAACAAATCCCTTGTCTACTTAATGAAAATCATGCATAATAAACTTCCAAATTTCCTTAAACAAATTACTTAGCATGCATCATAAAGTGTGTTAAACATTCTCATTTGTGTACATAGATATGCTTAGGACTTATTCATATGCATTTTATACATGTTGGGAAAGAAATGAAGTGATGTATGTTTTGTGAATTTAGTTCATTTTGCTTAATCTTAAAATATCTTTCATTTTGAATAGGTTTGTTTAGAGTTCATCTAAACTTAGGATTAATTAAAATACTTAATCAAAATATTCACTAAATAAAACTTAAATATGAATCCACTTTAGAAATTACTTAAGTTAGGGAAGGAAAGAGAAGTTCTCTTCTCTTTCCATCTCTTTATAACTTAGTAATTAATTGTAAGATTCACTTGAACCTAATCAAAATATGAAATAAAATCAACCCAAATCAACTAAATCACTTAGATGAAACCCTCCTCTAAGTTGAAGATGTTTCACACTTAGAAAATTCTAACTTAAAGCCATAGCTAAGCATACCACACAAACCTCTAAAGCACACACATTAGGCTAAGTCACCTTTTCTTAGGTTAGGGGTGCATGGTTTGATGATTTTGTTTTGATATATGTTTTAGTTTGGATGTTAGGATGTATGTCAGAATGAATGGTAGGGTGATCTTCTAACCATTATCTGTGGGATTGTGCTTAAGGGCTACAATAAATAAAAAATAAATGATTTTTGTATGCAGTGCTTATACCCCTAAGCATAATCCAATAGGCCAGGTGGACTTAGTCACCCATGTGTGGGATGATAAGTTCAATATACATGCTTATGATTTGGTGGTTTGTTTTACAGGTGTTAGCTCGATTTACTTTTCCTTTTCATGTAAATTTTGTTATTAGGATTTTGGAATGATTGTTATGGGGATTAGGATTAGGATGAGCATTGGTCATAAGATTTCATCTTATGCATCATGTGAAGCCTTTGGAGCATCCACCTTCCAACCATCCAAAAGAAGGAACCAAAGAAGAAAGAAGAAAAGAAGAAGAAAGAAATGAAGCTTGCCCCCATTACAATGAATTCCTTGTTTAATTGTATTTAATTCATTTGTAATCCAGGTTACATAAGGGTATAGCTCGGCTATCCAATTTATTTTTTGGGTTTGTACAGTGGTGTCCAACCATAATTGGCCTCTCATTCTTTTGTGCTTAGCTTTATAAGTTGATTGATGATTTGTTCAGCTTGTGCATTAAGTGACATCATTTTCCTAGTTTCTTCTTTGCTTTATGTATGGCCTTGATGTGGATTAGTCTCTTAGGGAGAAATAAATATTTTACCAAATCTAACAACTCAAAACTAAAAATAAAGAACTCATAACCTCACTTAAAGCTTAGGCTTAAAATCAAGATAAAAGAATTAGTAACCCCTTAGCTGGATGAGTATTTCTTTTATAACATCATGCACAATGGCATCTTATTTCACTATTGATTGGAGGGCTTCCATCTTTGCCAGAAAAACTTGGCTTGACCTGTGAGAGCCATCATGGAAACACACCTCCTCCATTCTCGCTGATTTTGGCCCATAATCTCATTTCTCATGCATTAGGCATATGAATCCTATTATCCTGAGTCAAAATAATTGTCCAAAAATGAAAATAAAATGAAATCTAAATTGTATTAGATTTAGGCCATTTGAAGCATGCCCTTTACATGATCTAGTCTCTTTAGGGAGTGAGTTTAAGGACTTAGTCTCTTTTTAAATAAATAACAACCGAGCTATCTTGCATGAAGCATAAGACTTGCCTACATATATTTAAAATTGTAGGAGGAGTTAGTTGGCAGTCACCCCCAGGCGGTTGTAAGTTCAAGTAGTCGGGTGTTTTGTCCTCTCTTATGGAGGCAAACCAAATACCTATTTTTGCCTTAGATTTAAGTTGCGCTTTTGGCCCTCGCCAAGTACATCTGTGGATCTGCGTGGCATCCTACCAAGGCAATTTTATATTTTCCTATGTTTTTCTCTTTCATTTATTCTTCTTTCCACCACAGAAAGGAAAGGAGGAATATGATGATGAAGAGGACACATGGGAATGTTAAATTTCCACCATAGATTTTTTTGGCGACCTTGCTGGGGATGGTTCCTCTCTCCATCTTTGGTAAATGATCATTGTCTCTAAGTATTGAAAGTGGATTTGTACTTTTGTATGAACCCTAGACTATCTTTCTTTCTGTTGGCACTTAGCTTATTTCATCCTTAAGTTAAGCTAGCCAACATCTTTAGGTTTTAGGACCTTACCAAATGTTAGTCTGAAAACTCCCATTGGGTTCTCCAATGGGTAAAAATGAAAATCTAATAAATGAAAGCATTTAATAGACTTCCTCTTTATCATTTCTATAAGAAGGAAAGGTTCATTCTAAAATAATAAAGACAATAAATTTTTCATAAAAATCTTTTTTTTCAAAAAACACCCTTTCAAAAACACATATAATAAAATATTTTTACAAGATTTTCTTAAATAACCCTCATCTAACAATTCTCATAATTGTTATATTAAGGAATTTTCAAAAGTAAAATTAATAATCTTTTCCAAAAGCACAAATTAACATCTTCCTTCAACTCATGTTGATGAAGATTTCATTTTCAAAATAAAGTGAACAATCATCTTTCAAAAAGTCAAAATCAAAATAAAAAATAAAATTTTCAAAAAAAAAAAAGCACACATGAACGTTTCATTCAATATACTCACACCTATTGAATGGAAGTTTCATATTCAAACAAAACTAAATTTTCCCAAAAGCACATATGAACCTCTCCATTCAAATTGAATGCACGCTTCATTTTCAAACAAAACTAAATTTTCCATAAGCACATATGAACATCTCAATTCAATATATCCAAATTTATTGGATGAAGATTTCATTCCCAAACAAAACAAAATGACATCATTTGGAAATCCCACTTAAACATATCCCACATATGATTAAATTGGAATTCCCCCTTTCAAAAGCAATAATCACACACTAAACAAACTTTTTACATTTTCCAAAATAAGATTGGCTTCCATTCTTACATACCCAAATTTGTGAAATGGAATAATCACATTTTCAAAAAATTTCAAACACATTTGGAATTTCATTTAGCGTACTCAAATTTGCTAAGTGAAGTCTCCAAACTCAAAATCAAAAATTTTCAAACACATTTGGAGCTTCATTTAGCATACTCAAATTTGCTAAGTGAAGTCTTCAAATTTGAAATCAAAAAAATTTTCAAACACATTTGGAACTTCATTTAGCATACTCAAAATTGCTAAGTGAAGTCTCCAAACTCAAATTAAAAAATTTTCAAACACATTTTGGAAGTTCATTTAGCATTTAAATTTGCTAAGTGAAGTCTCCAAACCCAAAATAAATAAAAATAATTTCAAACAAATTCAAAACTAAAAATTTTCAAACACCTTTGGAACTTTATTTAGCATACCAAATTTGCTAAGAAGAAGTTTCCATTTTCAAAACCAATAACTCAAAATTTTGGAACACATCTTTGGGAATTTCATTTAGTATAATCAAATTTTGATAAGTGAAATTTCTATTTCAGAAAACTAAGTGGGACTTCCTCTTTAGCATACCCTATTTAGTAAAGTAAAGTCTCCACTTCAATCAAAAAGAAATTGAAACAAAAATTGAAACAACTTAGGATTATCTTAGCATACCCAAATTTGCTAAGGTTCCTACTTTTCAAAAAAAAAAAAAAAAAAAATCAAATATCCAAAACAAATGAAGCACCTTAGGATCTTCATAGCATACTCAAATTTGCTAAGAATCCTATTTCAAAAATCAAACAAAACACACTTTGGTTCTTCATTTAGCATACCTAAATTTGCTAAGTGGGAATTCCAATTTTCAAAATCAAATAACAATTCACAAAAAGAAACAATCATTTTCAAAGCACTTTACTTAGCATACTCAAATTTGCTAAGTAAAATTCCAAAACCATCAATCAAAAATAAAATCAATTGACCCTTACTTTAACATACCCAAATTTTTTAAAGGAAAGGGTCCTCAAATCATAAATCTAAATTCAAACAAACATGAACCTATGGAAGCATCCTTCCAAAAATATTTGAATCCATCTCTCAACATACCCAAATTTGTTGAAGTTGAGTTCATATTCAAAAATTCCTCTTTCAATCAAATTTCTAAATCTTCTCAAATTCATTTGAACCCCACTTAACACTTCCAAGATGTTGGAAGTGGGTTCAAATTTTCAATTCAAATTCAAAATCAACAAAGATAGAAATGATCCAAGCTTATTTCCTATTGCATTCTCACCATCACATGCATACACAGTCGCTTTTTCCAATCTTTGCGAAAATGGCTCTAAATTTGTTTTCACTTTCCCTCATGGCATGGATTTGGCTTTGGACTAGGCCAACTTCCCCCGATTGGATCATACAAACCTTATCTATTTCGATAGGGGATTTGAGGGAGTGAGGATCACATGTGAGGGCACTCCCTCATGATGTCAGGATCGGTGGCCGCGTATCGGTTATCGACATCTACCTTCTTATTCTAACATCTCCAAGAGAAAGTAGTCCCACCACTTTAGCAAGAGATAAAGACCACCTGCTCCCCTGATTTCATGTGCTGAGGCTAGCACCTCTCATCGATACCCTCTAAGGGTAAGGCTCCCTAGATCTCAAGTATTGCCTCCCCTACCTTTGAGTATGGGTCTAGCTCTCGCTCCTCTCATCCTACCAGAACATAATGAAGGAAAAAAAATTGCATGATCAAGCGGTATCACACTAGTATTTCCAGAGAGATGGAGGCAGCCGCCCGTTCAGCTGTTGAGGAGTTTCCCATTTTGACTTCACTACTGGTTACAGCAAACCATTTTTATCCTCTCTCTAGGTCAGACAGAGAGGATGCTATGAGGATTCACACATCACCTCCACCATGGTGCATCGCCAGCATTTGAGAGAGTGCCTCCACGCTTGATCACTAGTTGGTGGAGTTATGAGCTCAGCCTGGAGTTCATTTCCACATTTTTTATCCACAAGGATGGGAAACATTTAGGGAGTCAGAGGCCTATACATTCTTGACTACCTCCCACGCAAACCATACAAACAACATCTTACTTATCGGGACCAATCATCAGGAGGATTCTTGTTCATAGAGAGTCGATGGTGTCTCCACTACTTCTACCCCATGTCCACCGCCACGCCACAACGCCTCCGCCCATGAAGGCCATATCCGGAGAAGCATACCCGCCAGGTGATCCCCATGGTCGAGGGATCCTACTCCATCCACCGCTATGGTGAGGCCGAAGCCCCTAGCTTGACCTTCTCGCCCAGTGGGTGCAAGGAGTGGTGACCCCGAAGCATAGTGTCGTCCCTTCACCAACTCTGCCAGTTCAGTAGGACATGTAGATGGTAACAGCCATTGTAGAGATAATAGATGATAGCCTAGCTGTGCTAATGATAGTGGAACCTCTTAGGAATGTCACCCCTCTCATAGCTAGTGACAGTCGGGAGTGTGTCTCTTTCAATGAGTACAGTCCTCATAGGATTGACTCCCCAGTAGTAGGTGAGGTATGGTGCTCTCAGTGCATGATAGTGATCACACCCATCAGTCGAGATCATTTGTTATCGTTCAGATAGATCATTCTCTCAAGGAGATAGTAGCACATTATCTTGTAAAGAAGGAGATTTTGGGGTATGATTGGTCAGATGAGGAGAAGGTCAGCTTTGACCCTAATGAAGATGATTTGTTGGGAGACTTAGCCAGGGTCTATATGGTAGATACTAGAGGATCTCTTCTCAGGGAGTAGTAGGCCATGGAAGGTGATGAGGTTGATTAGGAAGACATAGCCCAATCAGCCCAACACCTCTGATATCAGTTGAAATAAAAAGATGAGCAGATAGATAGGATGGCACGGTAGCTAGAGGACATGTTAGTAGTGGTTTCAGTACTTTAGAAATAAGCTCCAGCAGTTCATCCTACTACAGCCGACATTAGTCAGCCTGAGTTAGTGCATGTCTTGGACCCAGCCAAGACCTTACCTTCCATTGAGTAAGGTAGCACTGGAATGTATAGGAAGGTAGTGGAAAGTATCTCCATATAAGAAAAAGACATCAGATCCATGGTTGAGCAACAAGTGAAGGAAGTGTTGGCTCAAGCCAGGGGAGGATCATCAATTCCAAAGGGTAGAACCTACCCAGAGGAATTGGATTCAATCTAATATCCTAAGGGTTTCATACCATCTTCCTTCCAAAGCTTTGATGGTAGTGGAAACCCAAGGTAACATATATCACACTTCAGGGCTAGTTATTGTAACACCGGTGACAGCGACTCTTTTCTTTTTCACCCTTTCGTTAGTAGCCTAGCAGGGATTTCTTTCGATTGGTATGTTGAACTGCCCAACAGTTCAGTAAAGACATTTGCTAAGTTGGAGCAACCCTTTATCAAGAGGTTTTCCAGAGCTCAGCAAAGGGTATCTCATTATAGCACAACAGCACCCAGGCGAGTCCCTTGTTCATTGTATTCTTTGATGGTGTAACTTGAGTATGAAATATGAGTCACAGTTGTCTGAACAACATGCCATTGCGATTCTTTTGAAGAATATCCATGGCCTGGTCGCCTCTATGCTTAGGGGCTTCACTATCAAGACATTTGAGAAGCTAATCAACAAGGAAACTAGTCTACAAGGAGAGGTCAAATAGTTACCTTTTCAAAACCAGTTGTCTAAAGCAAAGCCTTAGAAGGTCTATGAGAAGAACCGAGAGTAGTGACAGTGGTAGATAAGTGGAAGCATCCAGTTAGAGTTCAGTCTGAGAGACCACAACCTTAATAGCCTCCACCTCTTTTTCCACCGCCAAGGCAACCCTATCGGCCTCCACAGTACCTCCACCCACCAGACTCCGCCACCTCCTCATATTAGCGAAGGCACACACCCACGCCAGCTATGGTCAAAACTATTTTAGATAAGCTAAATAAGCCTTATTCATTTAAGAGGGAGGTATCAGGAAGATCTTTAAGAATCTTTCAAACAAGCCTGATTTTCAGTTACCCGAACCTAGGAGACCGAAGGACGTAGGAAAAAGTCATGATCTAAACTTTTTCCCCTACCACTATATGTTAGGCCATGTTTTGGAGGATTACTTCACATTCAAGGACTGGCTTGAACATAGCTTCAAGACCGGTGTTGTAGTTATCCTAAATGAATACTTTGTGGAACAACCATCCAGTTCCATCAGGGTAATCCTTGGGGATACATGTGATCCTTCCAAAATTAAAGAAGGATGTGATATTTCTTTATCCAAAACCTCTAAGAAGATCATCCAGAAGATCAAGAAGCTTTCCTTACATATGCCAGAGTCAGTTCAAATCTCCAACATCAAGTAAGGTTTGCAAGTTTTTAGTGCCAACTAGAGGAAAAGGGGAGCTCAGCAGCAACAGCATGTGTCAGCCCAGGATAGCCCATTAGCACAACCACCGACCGAGTCCAACCTCCAGCCTATAGTTTTAGCTGCCACACCGATGACTTCTTCCACTTCAGCTAGTTCTTCTTCTTCTTCTACTAGTAGAACTCTTCTATTGGTGGATAAGGGCAGCAAATCCCTTACCCCACTCACTTTACTTAATTTCTACTTTTGTACCCCCAAACAAATCCAAGAAATTGAAGAATAAAGCTAGCTTTAATTACTTCTGTTTCACTTCTAATGGGTTGTCTTCTTCTATTCCTAATGATAACTCTTCAAGTCAATATAACTATAACAATTCTGATCTTCCTCTTTCTGATTCATAGTTGGACTTTCCTACTCTGAATATTATGGGTTTGCCTCTTGAGATAGACTTAGAATCATCTAATTTCGAGGGTCCCATAGGAGAAGCTCTAGGTGAGTCTGATGTGCAGGCAGAACCTTCCATTACCCTGCCATAAGAGATCACTGAAGTCAACCTCTGTAGTGGCAAGGTTCTACCTCCTAGGCCAGCACCTCAAGATAGAGGGAAACAAGTCATTGGTATAAAGGATCAAGAATCCCCCCTATAGGATACTCCACCCTAGGATATGCTTATGGAGGATCAGCCTAAGGTGGACTACAATGTCCTTTCTCATATAAGAAAGTTATCATCTAAGCTAAGTATATACGATGCCCTTTTCTTATCTAAAGAGATGAGGGAGTCATTAATCAAGGCTCTCCTTGATCTTGAAATATGCTTAGCTTAGTTGACTACTATAGGTGAGGAGGCACATTATACAAAAGAAGCTCAGGGGATTACCTTCACAGATGAAGACCTTCTTCTGGGGGACTTGGAGCACAACCGTCCCCTCTACATCATAGTTGACATGGGCAGATTTAGATTAGCTAGAGTTCTCATCGATCTAGGTACATCGATAAACATTATGAGTATAAAGACCCTTGACTATTCAAGGATCAACATCTCCACACTCCGAGGAGATCGAATGATGTTGAGAGGATTCAATGAACAAGGTGAGTGAGATTTAGGTTCCATAGTGTTACCCTTAGATAGACCGGAAGACCAAGCCAAGTTTATATCATTGATTTCATTCTTGCTTTGCTCGATAGACCTTGGATACATCAGAATAAGATCATTCCATCCTCCCTCCATCAGTGCATCAAGTTTAGAAAGGATGGGATGAAAAGCCATTTTCAGTCAGAGAGGTTGAGATTTATGAGGATGCAACCTACTATCTTCCTCAACACACCCTTTCTCATGAACTTGGACAAAATTTAAATTCAAAAACAAAAGAAAAAGGAAATGAAAAAAAAAGAAAAGGCAAAATAAAAAGAAAATAAAAATGAAAATCCAAGTCCACAAGAAAGGGAATTGAAGAAGTAGATGCATCACTTTCCATCACCCATCCCATCATATGACATGGGGAATGACTCAACCTCCACCTGGCAGAGGTAGAGATAAAAATAGAGGCAGTTCTAGATGTGGAAGACCTGCTGGTTGGCCATCACCCAATAGAGGTCATGTTCCAGTTCGCAAGAGTACCCTTAGTATTCACATAGGAATCCAGCTCGGAGGATGAGTCTACTGTGATTAGCATACAAGCCAACCCATCTCAGTGGGTTCCATTGGGGGTGAATTTCAATCTAGACAATGATGAAGACCAAGCCACCAAACAAAGCAAAGTATTCCATTTAGGTTTATGTAAGACTATTAGACATCAGTTGGGAACCTTAGCTCTAACCTCACTTTCATCTCAAAAAGCTAAAGGTTTAGTAGTTAAGGAAGACTAAGTCTTCCAGTGACATGAAGTCAAAGAGATTCTTTTTGGGATCATCATCCTCAAGTCTTAAAGTTGATGTAGAACTTGAGGAGGATATATTTAAAGAATTAATAAAATTACTCTTGAATTTTACTCATTTTGTGTTCATAATCTTATACATAAAGGTTTGGTTCCTTATACATGGTCCAGGCATAGCTTAGAGTATTTTAAAAAGTTATGGAACAATACAGGTAGGGAAGCACAATCAAGAGCAGGACTAGGATTCGATACAGTGGGTCTAATCGATGATGACAATTACTACTTAGGTGTTACCAATCATTTGGAATCTGATAGGTTCTTTTCACATAATCCCAACTCTTATAAAAATGTGTGTTTATAAATCTCAGATGATCCAGATGATCTTCAGGTCAAGGAAGTACCTCCAGAATTTGAAGAGGAGATTCATTCAATAATAGACAAGCTCAAAGAAATCAACATTGGGATAGAAGAAAATCCACACCCGATGTACATCAGTTCATTACTGAATGAAGAAGAAACTAATGAATTAGTTAGGCTATTGGCTGAGTTTAAAAACTACTTTGCATGGAGTTATGAAGAAATATTTGGATTATCTCTTAACATAGCAATCCATAAGCTAGCAATAGATCCTAACTCTACCCCTATTAAGCAAGCTCATAGACATATGTGATTAAAAATTGAACAATAGGTCATTTATGAAGTCAAGAAATTGATTGATGTTGGTTTCATCAGGGAAGAAAAATATCCTACCTGGTTAGCTAGTGCCAGCCCAGTTAAGAAGAATAATGGCCAAATTTGCATATTTGTTAATTTTAGGGACTAAAATAAAGCATGTCGTAAGGATGAGTTTCCTCTTCCTATACCAGAATTAATGGTGGACATCGCCTCATCTCATGCAGTGTTTCTTTCATGGATGGGTCATCTGGATACAACTAAATCAAGATGTCTCCTTAAGATGAAAGAAACTCTGCTTCTTGAACCTCGATCAGAATCTTCTATTATAGGGTCATGTCTTTCTGCCTTAAAAATTTTAGTGCTACATATCAACAGACCATGACTCAGATCTTCAACGTGCTCATACATCATCAGGTTGAGTGATATATTGATGATCTAGTAGTTAAGAGCAAATAAAAGGAAGACCATCTCTTTAACTTGAGAGTAGTTTTTGAATGATTAAGATAATATAACCTCAAAATGAATCCCCTAGAGTGTGCATTCGGGGTAGCTTCAGGGAAATTCCTTGGGTTAGTTGTTCGACACTGGGGAATAGAAATAGATCCTGAAAAGATTAAAGCTATCTTAGAAATATCACCTCCTAAGAGTTTAACTCAACTCAGATCCTTTCAAGGATGGCTAGTGTATTTAAGATGCTTTATCTCCAACCTATCAGGGAGATGTAAGCCATTTTCAGCACTTGTCAAAAAGGATGCTAAGTTTAAGTGGGATGACAAGTGCTAGCATGCATTCGAAGATATCAAGTAGTGTTTGGTGAAGTCGCCAGTTCCCACAACCCCTATCTTGGGCAGACCACTCATCCTCTACATTACTGCATTGGATGACTCTCTTAGCACTCTGTTGGCCCAAGCTAATGATGAAGGGAAGGAGAGTGCTGTCTACTATCTCATCCTTCATCTGATCCCCACTGAAGCAAACTATCCACCTATCGAAAAATATTGCCTAGCTTTGATCTTTGCTTCCCAAAAGCTATGGCATTATATGCTTTTTGATAAGGTGAACTTAATTTCCAAAAAAAATCCGATATCTCATGACATACCAATGCTATCCGTGTTTGGCATGAGTCCATGATACTATCATAGTTTGACATTATATTCATAGCCCTCCATGCGGTAAAAGGATAGACACTAGCAAATTTTCTAGCAGCACACCCACTTCTTGCTAAATCTCCACTTAGTGATGATCTCCCCGTTGAATAAATCATGAACTTAAGGGAGGCCAACAACCGCCTATAGGAGATGTATTTTGATGGTGTAGCTTCTTTTCACAAAGGGGAAGCACCATGATCTATTCTCCTAGGAAAAGCAGAGGTAAGAATAGTTCTTATAACTCCAGACTGCGATGTGATGAGATTCTCATACTATCTATCCAACTCTTACACCAACAATGAAGCTGAGTATGAGACTTTGATTGCCGATCTGGAGTTAGTCATCACTATTAGTGTCAAGAGAATCAACATCTATGGGGATTCTCAGTTGATCATCAACCAGATTATCGGGTCTTACAAGGTTCTCAAACCCAAGCTTCATCACTACCATGAGTATACCATGAAATTGTTGGCCTAGATTCCTAAAGTCACCATCTATAAGGTTCCCCAAGCAGAGAATGCAGTAGCAGATGCTTTGGCCAAACTTGCTAAGGAATTAGCATGTCTAGAAGATGAGTCCATTTCAATAAGGGTCCAAAATATACAACTCTTATCCCTTATTGATGTTGAACTCATCGAGAGACTTTCTCTTGAAGGAGAGGGTGCCATTACCAAAAAGGATGAGGAGCTGGATTGGAGGCAACCGTTCATAGATTACTTGAACACTGGCAAACTACCTCAAGAAAAGCCACAAGCCCATCAGGTAAAGCAGAGAGCTCTCTCCTACGCTCTCATTGATGGCACCCTGTACCGTCAATCCTTTGAACAAATATGGTTATGCTATTTAGACAAACATGAAGCCCATGGCATTGTAATCAAGGTACATGCAAGTCTATGTGGAGCACATCAATCTGGTCTAAAGATGAAGATGAAGATCAAGAGACTAGGATACTACTGGCCTTTGATGATTACAAATTGTATAGATGTAGTTAGGAGATGCCATCAGTGTCAGGTACACAGTGTGGTCCTCCACCAACCACCCAACATTCTACTCCCTACATTGGCCTCATGGCCATTTGAGTGTTGGGGTATCGACATAGTGGGTTTGATGGATCCTCCTTCTTCTAAGGGTCACTGGTTCATTCTAGCTGCCATCGGCTATTTTTCCAATTGGGCGAAAGCCATCCCACTCAGAGAGGTCACAACTCAGCATGTGCTTCAATTTTTTAGGAACCATATCATATATAGATTCAGGGTGCCTCAATGAATTATATCTGATAATGGTATTGCATTCAAAAGCATGAAGATCAACAGCTTTGCCAGAAGACATGGTATAGATTGGAGATACTCTAGCATCTACTACACTAGAGCAAATGTCTTAGCAGAATCATTCAACAAAACTCTCATCCAGATATTGAAGAAACCTCTTGTTGATAATAAATAATAGTGGCATGAGTAGTTGGTTGAAGCCTTATGGGCCTGCCGCACTACATACCGGACTCCAACTCACTCTACCCCATTTTCCTTAGTGTATGGGTCTGAAGCCATTCTACCTTTAAAAGTTTAACTCTCATCACTAAGGATAGCATTAGGTAGCAAGATCACTTTAGAGGAGCATGCAAAGTTATGGTTAGAAGAGCTCAAAGGTTTGGAGGAGAGTCACCTACGGGCGTGCCAAAATCTTGAGTTGTATAAAGCCTAAAAGATTCAAGCTCACAACAAGGTCCGCCCTAGGTCTTCCAAGTAGGATAACTTGTGTTAGTTTTAAGGAGACCAATTATTGCCCATCGAAAGATGGGAGGGAAGTTTGAACCCACTAGAGAAGGCCCCTATGTCATAGAGAAGGCCTGACAAGGAGGATCTTATCAACTTATTGATTGTAAAGGGGAACACCCGATGCTTCCAATTAATGGGCTCTACCTACATAAATATTACCCATGAAATAAATCATGTTTGAAAATAATTATTAATAAAAAGAATAAAAATTTGATTCCATTCATCAAATCTTCTCTTCTTTCGAAGCATTTTTTGTCTATCTTGTGAATCCTCCATGACGTGTCTAGGGTAGGTGTAAGAGTGTCCTAGTAGCATCCTATCCCTCTTTCACATCACAAACACAACCTCTTAGCACTATTAAAATAAGTGTGAGAGAACCCAAGAGGCATCCTATTTTGATTAGCACAGCTAAGTTAGGTGTAAGAGAACCCGAGCGACATCCTTTCTTAGTGGGAATCTTTGGTTGCCATCCGTGGCACCATTTCATCAAACTCTCCAGTGTGTTTAGGATAGGTGTGAGAGAACCTAAAAGGTGTCCTATTCTTGTTAACACATACACAAAATAAAAACAAATCTTATGCCTCAGGCTATTTTGATGTGGGAGCAAGCCCCCTATGACACTCACTCATTAGCTATTCTAGGTCGAGTCTACATGCTACCTTGCTAGTATGTCACCTCAGTGGTCATTTGTTGGAAGATGTGAGTCCCCACACTTTCTTCCTAACTTGGTCATTGCAAACTAATGAGCTCCTTGTTACTATGGTAGATTTCACTGCCCAGCCAGTAAGCTACGTCAAGTTAACTTTGTTTAAGAAGATGTGAGTCTCAGTGCTTTCTTCTTGAACTAGCCATCATGCACTAACTAGGTTGAGTATATTTGAGATTTAGGATAAGTCCCCCAGAGGCTCCTTTCCTCTTGACTATATTTGAGTTGATATAAGTCCCCAGTGGCATTCACTAGTAGTCCCCAGTCGATGGCACTGACAAGATAGACTATCCCAAAGAATCGTACTATAAGAGGATGTGAGTCCCCAAGCTTTCTTCCTAGGCTGATTATTGCAAACCAATGGGTACCTTAGGTTGGTTGCTGTTCGTTATGCTGGTAGCGACTCACCCAGTGAGTACACCACTCTTGGAAGATGTGAGTTCCCATGCTTTCTCCTTGAGTTGGGCACTGAATACCTATTGGATATACGACTAGCCATGTTATCTTCTCCAGGGCATTGATTAAGCCCCTTGAGTGGCCCCATCCCCTGCGGGCATTCTATTTAGATCACATCCATTGCGACCCCATTTAGAGACTACTCGTGTTACTTTTTGATTGGACAATCCCCCTTTCTTAGTAGCCACCCCTGTGGTTGGAGAATTTGTTCAGTGGATATGCATATTCTCCCTTGGTTTAGTAAATCTGAGATAGGTCTAGGCTGATATAAGCTCCTTCTCAGTTTGATCCCTCGCAAACCAATAGGGTCTACATTAAAACAAACTAAACAAAATAAACAAAATTAATTCGCTTATGAATTAGAAATTCAAGCCCATAAAAGGCCCCTTTTCCTAAGCAAATATCCTATCTTTAGGGCAGTGTCAGTAGAACTCTCTATAAGAATTTCCTGACTACCTGAGTTGAGGTAAATTCTTGAGTCGGTAAGCACTCTATAGTCACCCTTAGGTCAGGTTCAATCTATTTTTCCACAGACAGGTTACCCCTACAGTCATTTCGCTTTGGAAGATATAAGATTATGATGCATTCTTTCTAGCATGACTATCGCAAACTGACAGGTAGCCCTAAGTCGGGTTCGATTTATTGCCCAAAATAATCGATCACCCTAGTGATATTTTTTAGTGGAAGATATGAGTCCCTGAGCTTTCTTCCCTTAAATTGATCATTGCAAACAGAAAGACACTCCTTTGGTCGGATAGCTCTCCATTGGTCGGGAAGCTACTCCCTTTGGTTCAGTAAATTTGAGATAAGTCTAGGTTAACATCATCTCCTTCGTAGTTTGATCCATCACAAACTAATGGAATTCATCAAAATAATCTAAAAATAAAATTAATCTTTGACTATCCTTGAGATGATTTAAGTCCCCCAGCGGCATTCACTCAATAGTCAGCCCTAGGTTGGGTTCAATTTGTTTCGCAAAGTAGCCGATCACCCCAGTGGTTCCTCATTTCTAGAAGATGTAAGTCTCTGTGCGTTCTTCTTAAGACTTGACCATTACAAACTGAAAGGCACCCCTTTGGTCAGATAGTTCTCCCATTGGCCGAGAAGCTACTCCCATTAGATTGGTAAATTTGAATTAGGTCTAGGCCTCCATGGCCCCTACTCAGTTCAGTTCATCACAAACTAATAGGATCCATCATAATCAGATTAATCTAAAAATGAAATCTACCTTTGACTACCTTTGAGTTGATTTAAGTCTCCCAGCAACATTCACTCAATAGTCAGCCCTAGGTTGGGTTCAATCTGTTACCTTGCCAATAAATTACCCCAACAACTGGTCCCTACTTTGGAGGATGTAAGTCTACTCTACTTTCTTCCTAGTATAGCTATTGTATATCAAAAGGCACCCCTTTGGCTGGATATTCCTTAGATTGGTAAATCTGAGTTAGGTCTAGGTCTCTACGGCCCCTACTCAGTGCAATTCATTGCAAACTAATAGGATCCATCATAATCAAAATAACTTTAAAATGAAATCTACCTTTGACTATCTTTGAGTTGATTTAAGTCCCCCAAAGATTCACTCAATAATGCCTTAGTGTTCAATCTTACTAATAGATTACCCCAACAACTGGTCCCTACTTTGGAGGATGTAAGTCTACTACACGTTCTTCCTAGTACAACTGTTATATACTGAAAGGCATCCCTTTGGTTGGCTAGTCCTACTATGTGTTTAGTAGACTACCCCTTTGGATTGGTAAATCTGAGTTAGGTCTAGGCCTCTGTGGCTCCTACTCAGTGCGATCCATCGCAAACTAATAGGGTCCATCTCAAAATCCAAAATCTAAAAATTTTGAAACAAAACAAATCCAATGAAACAAAGAAACAAATAATTAACCAAAGTAAATCAAATCTTTTGCCTCTCCTCAGTGAGATGCAAATCTTTCTAGTCCCCCAATGGATCTAGGATTCCAATCCCTCAGTGGATTTCATAGCCCCTCCCTCATGGATGAATTGAACTTGCTTCCCTAGTGGAGAGTTCACTTTTTAATCCCCCATGGAGTCAAATTAAAATAAATTAAATAATAACAAATTAAAATAAATTCAACCCTCTTCCACAACAGAACTCAAATCAGATCTCTCATCCTCTTGTGGATGACTTGAACCTGCTTCCCTAGTGGAAGGTTCACCTACTCTATCCCTTAGTGGATTCTTCTCTCTCTCTCACTTATGTGTTGGACATAAGTAGAGCCACATTGCACTAAGCGATGGATTCCTTCTACACCTTGGGTTAGGGGTAGACTATTTTTGTTAGTGCTTGTGATCTTTCGGTGTTGTTGATCATTTTGGTTAACACCAATATGTGCAGTGTTTCTTGTCAATCACACCACACCTATTGGGTGCCCTTTGTTGACCTCATTTTTAGAATGAGCTCTCAACCCCTCTATCTTAGACATAGGATTCCTCTTAGACTTTAAGAGTTTCGTAGCCTTAAGACACATCTAGTGATTAGGTGGACACTCAACCTAGCCCTAGAGACTTAAAAGAGTTAGCTATATGAATAGGTCATCCCTTAGGGGTGTTAGGAAAATTTGCCTACCCTTAGCTCGAACCATTCCTCACCTTTCTTCCTTCAAGTCAAACTCCAAATCAATCTTATTTGATTTTCTCCAAACTCAAATCAACTCTATGTGATTGAAATCCATGATTGAAACCCATGAATTAAATTCCAAATTTGAAATCCTTCTTAAGTCCTTAATTCCCCTCTTAAGGACTTAGCCTAAATCATGATCAAATCAATTCAAATTCATGGGATTTTCTCATAACTCATTTATATTCTCATTTATATTTGTTGGCTTAATGAGCCTCATGTTCAATCCGATCAATTTTAATGATAACAAACGAATGCTTGGATGTTCTAATGAATGTTTTTATGTGTTTCAAATATATCAATTCCTAATTACATATCCAATACATCTCATAATATGTTTGAGAAAATTGCAAGAGTAGAAGAATGAAAGATAGATCAAATTGGATAATGTGAAGCTCAAAATATAATATTTTAGGTTATATGCATTTATTCATTAGCATGAATCAATTTTCTCACAACTTAACATAGTATTTTAATGAGGTTAATTTATATAAATCTCTATCTAATTAACATTCAATTATATGTTTCATACATAGCATTTGAATTGTCAAAATAATAAATGATAATGACTATTAAGTGTAATTATTTTATTTACTTAATATAATTAAATATTTTAATTTAATTTGATGGTTATATGATAACTAACATATGTATGATTATATATAAATTATATCATAATATTTAAATGTCACATGTCAAAATTAACAAAATATATGAAATTTTGTATTTTAGCCAAAGTCATTTTATAATCAAGGAATTTATATCTGATTTCATCTCCAATGGATTCCTTAGATTTTTCCTTTAATTTGATAGGCCACATGACCCACGTTTAATTAAAATTGAATTTATTATGACTTTTGAAATATTAGCTAATTTTAATAATGAATGCATGCTACATGCTTTGAATATATTAAGAGCCATATTTGATTATTTTTTACTTGCCCATGTGAATAGCTGAATTTTGGCTGCTTAAATTTAATATTTATTTAATATAAATTATAGTTTTATTGAATATTAAATTATTAAATGATAGCATGAGGTTAAAATAATATATTTTTTTGAAATAATTCAAAATGACCTTCTTGCCTATAAATAACCCTTATTCTTTTCATGAAAGTATTCCTCATTTCAAATTCAAAATCCTTCTAGCAAATCTAAGGGAAAATTTCTTAGATTTTCCTTTTAAGTATTCTCCAAATATTGCAATATCAAATCCTTGGTATGAAAGCTTCAACATCTTCAACTAAGCAAGCTTTCTCAAATTACTTGAGTTTATTTTCTTGATCATAATCCTTTTTAGTTGTTCATGCTATTTTCACCATCTATTTATTATTTCCAATTTATACTTTTTGGTGGATTAGTTTTTGGACATTATTTTTAACATCAAAGTTTCTCAATCATCTTTTTGTGAAAAAAAAACTCTTGTGATAGTTTGTAGGATCTATTTCAACTTGTTGAAATTTTTAACTTCCTATAAATTTCTTTTGGTTTCTTGAAATATTTCTTCATTAATCTTATTTTGAAGATCATTTATTCTTAGATCTATTTTAGAAGTATATTTTAAGCATTTTAAATTAAATTATTATGCTAAAATTATTTTCATATTTGTTAGATCTCTCTTTTTAATTAAGAGCTTACTAGCCTACTTAGATCTATCATATATTTATTTTATTTAAGTATTTTGTGATCATTAGCTTTAATTGAAAGGATCTTTTTGGTTAAAATAAAATAAATTATTCCTTGCTGAAATTTATTTTATTGTGCAAAAGAATATTATGAATTTATTTTGAAATAATTTTTATATTAGTCTACAAATTGTAATAATATAAACATCTTAGTAAGATCACTTTAAGATATTTATTTTATTATTTCTTATCAATATTAAGTGAGCAATTTATCTTGCCAAAATTTTTTAAGTGATCATTTGTAAGTTGTGAGATCATTTTTGAATTGGATAGCTTGGTATATTTGTGAGATATTTATTTTATCAAAATTTATTATTTTGTATTTTTATTTTGTCTTTGTAAAATTTATATTGGGTTTGTACTTTGTAGAGAGTACATATTATTGTAGGGTTGTACTCAGATAGAGAATACTATTTGTAAGCTATTTTTTGCATTTAGTGGATTTCTAGGGGTGGCTTCGAGGGACGTAGGTTTGGGTTTACCAACAACGTAAAAAAATTATGTGCCTATTGTCTCTCTTCACTTTACTGTACTTTTATTTTTGTTGCATTAAGAATTGTATCATGTCCTTAAAATTTAAGATTTAAGTTTTAAAATTTTTAATATCACCCAATTCATCCCCCCCCTCTTGGGTGCTATAGTGAACAATTAGTATCAGAGCCTAGGCTCTTTTATTTAGACCTCCACTTTTAGATAGTGTACCATTTGATTATTGAAAAAATAGAATTAGTACATTTTTAAGAGATCAAGATGCACGCATGTGGTATATATTGACGCATCAATATCATACACCCACAGTAGAAGTAAATGGCATTAAAGTAGAAAAATCTTTTGAGGAATGGTCTGTAGCTGAAAGAGAACTTGATGAATTAAATGTTAGGGCTTGTAATACTTTACATTGTGCTTTATTACATGATGATTACAAGAAAATTTCTATGTTAAGTACAGCAAAAGAAATATGGGATAAACTCGTTATAACTTATGAAGGAAATAATGAAGTTAAAGATGCTCACATAAATAGACTTGTTCATGAATATGAGTTATTTCATATGTCTCCTTCAATCTATTTCGATATGTATACTAGATTCATGAAAATAATTAACACATTGCATTCTCTTGGGAAAACATATAGAATCAAGACTTAGTCTATAAGATTCTTAGATGTCTTCCAAAAGAATGGGAAGCTAAAGTAACATATTAGTGAAGCTAAGGATTTATCTACTTATCCACTTGATCGCTTTTGGGTTCTTTGATAGCACATGAGTTTATTGCTCAAAGGGATAAGATGGATAACTCAGCAAAAGGGAGAAGGAGAAAGGAAAAGCCATTGCATTATAAGTTGATGATAGTGATGAGCATAACACCTCAAGCTCGGATGGTGATAGTGATGAGGTGGTCATGCTTTCCAAAAGGCTTGGGAACTTGCTAAGGAAGAAGAATCAAAGGTATAAAAAATCTAAAAATTATAAATTTCAAACTAAGAAATTTCTTATATGTGAAGGGATCATTTGCTACCATTGTAAAAAGCCTGGACACATAAGAGGTGATTGTCCAGAACTTGTTGAATCAAAGAAGAAAGAGATTGATGTGAAAAGAAGAAAAAATATGAATAAAAAAAGTACCATAATAAGACGGCTTTATGGGCCGATCCAGATTCAAATGAGTCAAGTACTTGCTTATCTGATGAAGAGGTCAACATATGTCTTATGTCAAATGGAGAATCTGACTTAGATTCTCAAGAGGTATGTAATGATATATCTTATGATGAATTATATGATGCTTTTAATGATTTAGTTATTAATTATAAAAAATTAAAAAGAAAATACAAAACCTTATAAAAAGAACATAAAAATTTAGATATGCATTTTTATGATTAGAAAAATGAATGTGATAATTTAAAAAGTAAAAATACTTCTTTATTAAATTGTTCTTTACTTGTATGTAAACTTGAAAGAGAGAATATCTTGTTAAAAGCAAGATTAGAATTATGTTAGAAATCACAAGTTCATTATAATACTTCACCAAGAAAAATATTTAATAGAAATTATTTGCATCATACACATCCCACTCATATACCTTATAATTATCGTGCTAAGTCATATGCAAACACTAATGTTTGGTGCAACTATTGTGATAAAAAGAACATATTTCATTTGATTTCTATGCACGTAAATTACAAAACACTAAAAAATCATCTTATGTATGGGTACCAAAACGTACAAGCACTACATAAACCACGCATGCTAGATATCTTGCTTCAAATGTAGAATGTGGACCGAAACATATTTGGGTTCCAAAAGTTAACATGTGAGTTTCTTTTGTAGGAATGCCTTCAAAGCAAAATCAAAGAAGGCATGTGGTACTTGGACAGTGGATGTTCAAGACATATGACAGGAGATAAAGATAAATTCATAACTTTAGAATCAAGTGATGGAGGATTTGTTACATATGGAGATAATGCAAAGGGAAAGATCATTGGCATTGGTTCTATTTGTAAGAATTCTATCACTTTAGATAAAGTTTTTCTAGTAGAAGGATTAAAATATAATTTAATTTCTATTAGTCAATTATGTGATAAAGGTTTGAATGTAGTATTCCATGCATCATATTGCATTATAAAAAAATAATGAAAATATTTTGTTAGTAGGAAAAAGATATAAAAATATTTATGTCATTGATTTAGATAGCTTTCATGATGTGAATTTGAATTTACTTTGTTTTAAAAGTACTCATGATGATATATGGTTATGGCGTAGGAGACTATGTCATATTAACATGCACACATTTAATAAAATTGCCAAACTTGATTTAGAAGTTAGATTGCCTAAATTAAATTTTCATTCAAACTATGTTTGTGATGCATGTATTCATGGTAAGCATTCTAGAAGCTCATTTAAAAGTAAAAAATATTGTTTCTACTTCTAGACCTCTAGAATTATTGCATATGGATTTATTTGGTCCTATTAGCACCACAAGCTTAGGTGGAAAAAATTATGGTTTTGTGATTGTTGATGATTTCTCTATATATACTTGGGTTTTATTTGTAACTTACAAGGTGATATTTTTGGTGAGTTTAGAAAGCTTTCTAAATATATTCAAAGAGAACAAGGCCTTTTGATTAATAGGGTTCAAACTGATCATGGTGGCAAATTTAAAAATAAACTATTTGAGGATTATTGTGATGAACATGGGATTGGACATAATTTTTTTGCACCTAGAACTCCCCAACAAAATGAAGAGTAGATTGAAAAAGCACATCAGGCTCATGTCATTTTTTAGGATCATCGCTTGTGTCTTGGTCATCTAGGAAACAAAATTCTGTAGCTTTATCCACTACTGAGGCTGAGTACATAGCTGTCGGTAGTAGTGTTGCTCAAGTCCTTTGGTTAAAGCAACAATTAGAAGATTTTGGTATTAAGCAAGATCATATTCTAGTTCAGTGTGACAATATTAGTGCTGTTAGTTTGACTAAAAATCCTATCCAACACTCACGAACCAAGCATATAGAAATTAGACATCATTTTATTAGGGATCATATTTTGAAAGATAATGTTAATATTAATTTCATTAGTACTGATTTACAAATTGTAGATATTTTTACAAAACCATTACCAGAAGAACATTTTTGTACTTTAAGATGCATGCTTGGAATGTTAGATCCTAATATTTAAAATTATATGTAGTTTGTTACTTTTTGATGTTGTCAAAAGGGGGAGAAGAGTAAAATATTGGTTAGTATTAAGTCTATTTTATGCATACATTTAGGGGGAGCAACATTATTCATCTCTTATGCATAAATTTTTTTAGAAGATAATTTTTTCAAAACTATAATGAAAGGTCAATTTGCACCTTCATCAAAATCAATACCAACATTAGTTTGTCATCATCAAAAGGGGAGATTATTGGCTTAATGAGCCTCATGTTCAACTGATCAATTTTGATGATAACAAACAAATGCTTGATGTTCTAATGAATGTTTTTATGTGTTTGATATATCAATTGCTAATTACATATCCAATACATCTCATAATATATTTGAGAAAAAAAGAGTAAGAATGAAAGATAGATCAAATTGGATAATATGAAGCTCAAAATATAATATTTTAGGTTATATGCATTTATTCATTGGCATGCATCAATTTGCTCACAACTTAACATATTATTTTAATGAGGTTAATTTATATAAATCTCTATATAATTAAAATTCAATTATATGTTTCATACATAGCATTTGAATTGCCAAAATAATAAATGATAATGACTATTAAGTGTAATTATTTTATTTACTTAATATAATTAAATATTTTAATTTAATTTGATGGTTATATGATAACTAACATATGTATGATTATATATAAAATTATATCATAATATTTAAATGTCACATGTCAAAATTAACTAAACTATATGAAATTTTGTATTTTAGCCAAAGTCATTTTATAATCAAGGAATTTATATCTGATTTCATCTCCAATGGATTCCTTGGATTTTTTTTCTTTAATTTGATAGGTCACATTACCCACGTTTGATTAAAATTGAATTTATTATGACTTTTCAAACATTTGCTGATTTTAATAATGAATGCATGCTACATGCTTTGAATATATTAAGAGCCATATTTGATTATTTTTTACTTTCCCAAATGAATAGCCGAATTTTGGCTGCTTAAATTTAATATTTATTTAATAAAAATTATATTTTTATTGAATGTTAAATTATTATATGATAGCATGATGTTAAAATAATATATTGTTTTGAAATAATTCAAAATGACCTTCTTGCCTATAAATAGCCCTCATTCTCTTCATGAAAGTATTCCTCATTTCAAATTCAAAATCCCTCCAGCAAATCTAAGAGAAAATTTCTTAGATTTTTCTTCCAAGTGTTCTCCAAATTTTGCAAGATCAAATCCTTAGTTTGGAAGCTTCAACATCTTCAACTAAGCAAGCTTTCTCAAATTACTTGAGTTTGTTTTCTTGATCATAATCCCTTTTAGTTGTTCATGCTATTTTCACCATCTATTTATTCTTTACAATTTATACTTTTTGGTGGATTAGTCTTTGCACATTGTTTTTCACATCAAAGTTTCTCAATCATCTTTTTGTGAAAAAAAAACTCTTGTGATAGTTTGTAGGATCTATTTCAACTTGTTAAAAATTTTAATTTCTTATAAATTTCTTTTGGTTTCTTGAAATATTTCTTTATTAATCTTATTTTGAACGATCATTTATTCTTAGATCTATTTTAGAAGTATATTTTAAGCATTTTAAATTAAATTATTATGCTAAAATTATTTTCATATTTGCTAGATCTCTCTTTTTAATTAAAAGCTTATTAGCCGACTTAGATCTATCAGATACTCATTTTATTTAAGTATTTTATGATCATTAGCTTTAATCGAAAGAATATTTTTGGTTAAAATAAAACAAATTATTCCTTGCTGAAATTTATTTTATTATGCAAAAGAATATTGTGAATTTATTTTAAAATAATTTTTATATTAGTCTACAAATTATAATAACATAAACATCTTAGTAAGATCACTTTAAGATATTTATTTTATTATTTCTTATCAATATTAAGTGAGCATTTTATCTTGCCAAAATTTTTTTAAGTGATCATTTGTAAGTTGTGAGTTCATTTTTGAATTGGATAGCTTGGTATATTTGTGAGGGATTTATTTTATCAAAATTTATTATTTTGTATTTTTCTTTATGTGCTGTAAAATTTATATTGGGGTTGTACTCGCCCCTTTATAGGAGAGTACATATTATTGTAGGGTTGTACTCGCCCCGTTATAGGAGAGTACTATTTGTAAGCTATTTTTGTATTTAGTGGATTCTAGCCAGGGGTGGCTAGGCATGGACGTAGGCGGTTTTGGGGTTTGGCCAAACCAAATAAAAATTGTGTCTATTGTCTCTCTTTACTTTACTATACTTTTATTTTTGATGCATTAAGAATTGTATCTTGTCATTATAAAATCAAAAATTAATTTTCTACTAAACCTTAAAATTGAAGATTTAAGTTTTAAAAGTTTTTAATATTGCCCAATTCAGCGCCCCCCAGCTATTTTTGCATTTAGTGGATTCCTATCCAGGGGTGGCTAGGCGTGGACGTAGGACGATTTTAGAGTTTGGCCGAACCACATAAAAATTGTGTGTCTATTGTCTCTCTTTACTTTACTATACTTT
Source organism: Cymbidium sinense (assembly GCA_021442155.1). Lineage (NCBI taxonomy): Eukaryota > Viridiplantae > Streptophyta > Magnoliopsida > Asparagales > Orchidaceae > Cymbidium > Cymbidium sinense. Next base: position 13,088,321 of record CM038221.1, on the reverse strand, counting down.
TATTTTTGATGCATTAAGAATTGTATCTTGTCATTATAAAATCAAAAATTAATTTTCTACTAAACCTTAAAATTGAAGATTTATGTTTTAAAATTTTTAATATTTCCCAATTCAGCCCCAAGTCCTTTAAATTCCCCTTAAAAGACTTAGCCTAGATCATGTTCAAATCATTTCAAATCCTTGAAATTTTCTCATAACCCATTTATATTCACATATATAAATGAAATATAAATTCAAACAACCAAAACCAATTCCAAAAATCAAACCCAAATTCATTCAAAATCTATCCTAAGCCTTTCAAGTCAAAATCTTGAACTTAGCGAAATCACTTTCAAATCAAGCCAAACTCTTGATTTTCCATCATGATTCAATCAACCCTATGATCATGAATCCAAATATAAATATAAACTTCAATCACTTAATCAAAATCCAATTCAAAAATCAAATCCCAAATCCTTTCATGTTCTTCCATTGAATATGAAATTGTCAAATGAATCAAAACCCATTTGACTTTAAACCACTTGTAAATGAATTTATCTTTCAATCATAAGTCCATATACAAGTGCAATCAAGCTTTGACCAAGCCATTTGTAAAAGAGAATCGAGATCAAAACCTTAGGCAAGAGAAGGCTCACCAAGATCAAAACCGAGCTCACAAGGAGGAAGGGTTGGTCCATAGAGCAAACTACTCAACCTCAGGAGTTAATTCTTTCACCACAGCTTCATCTCAACCAAAAGAAGCTCCACCAAGGGAATAGAGCACCGATGATCTCCTCCGGTGAGGTATGGTATTTTTTGATCACTAGACTTAAGGGGTGTTGGTCCTTTGAGAAAGAAAGTTTAATGGCATGAAAATTCAAGCATTGGATAGGATTGTCATTACTGTATGATGGTGTGTGCAAAATTTTATCCCAATCTGAGCTCAATCGAGCTCAGATCAGGGCTTAGATCATGGACAGTTCCTCTAATCCACAAGCTTTGGTAGGGATAGAACCCTGGCCGTCCATCCGCGCATTTTGGATGGACGGCCGAGATTAAACGCACATTTTAAAATCCATTTATCCTTTTAAAATTGTAGGGTTATTCCTAGTCATTCGATCCTTGATCGAACAGTGGATGTAAAATCACGTATCGCTGCCGTATGTCACCTGGTGATGGGACGCTTAAGTGATGACTCACCACGCGATGCATCGAAAGTGCACTGACCGCCCCCGCCACGTGTCGTGCCATGGGTTAAAGGGATTTAATTAGATTTTAATTAATTCTAATTAATCCTCTAAGCTTTAAAAATTTATATCTCCCTAAATAAAAATTAGAAAAATATGAGGTAAATTGCCACTGAAAGATAATTTAATCTAGAATATTCTAAAATTGGTTTTATTGGATTTTGAGTTATATCTTTCTTTGATTTTACCTTTTATTGAAAATCTTAATTTTCTAAGTACTCTTTAATTAATCCTCTGATTAATCTCAAACGTCATGGGTATATTTTTGGAGATGACTTCTACCTTCCTTAATTTTCTTGGGATTTATTGTTGGCTTAATTGGGGGAATGGCAAATGCATTTCTTAATTACCCCCTTTATGTAATTAAGGATAATTAAGGATTTGATTAGTATTTTAATCCCTTATTGAAGTGGATTAAGGTTTGATCTAGTAAATAGGAGGTTTAGGGAATAATTTTGGGGTATCTCCCCAAAGCTACTCCCTAAACCCCCATTTCTTTCCTTAATCCTCTCTTAATTAAGGGCTAATTCGCTAATTACCCTCTTAATTAATTTCTTAAAATTTCTAAAACTTTTTAGAACTTAATTAATCTTCTTTGGGAAAATTCTTAAGAGTTCAATAGCCTAAGTTCAATTAAGAAAATCAAAACTCAACTCATATGTGTGAGGGGTGTTTTGAAATTACTTAAGTTAAACCCCTTTGCTTAACCATTAATTATGAGCCAAATTGCATTATGCCCCTTTTCTTTCTAGGTGAATTGCAAATTTAAATTCCTTGTGAGATTTTATGTCATCTCATTGACTCATAATTATTTGGTTAACTATGCTAAGGTGGTGCAGGTAAGGGTTAATTAACAAGCTTAATTCATACCTTAACTTAATCAAAATCTAAAATAAATATAATCATCTAAAAATTAAACAAAAATGTCAAACACATATGTAAATGGGTTAGGAATAGGAAACTCAACTACATTTTCAAAACTAAATCAAATTCAAGATCAAACAAAAATCATATTAAATTAATTTTGATTTACTTTAAGCTTTCTTATTTCATAAGATTGCCTTTAGGATTAAAGTGAATGTGTTTACAAGCTTTCATTACTTTAATTCTTCCCCAATATGTTAAATATGTGTGTCATGTGGTTTTACGCATCCATACTTTTCAAAACTCAAATTTAAAATTTAAAATGAAAATGTTTACTTTATGTCAAATTTGCATGTGTTGGCTAAAGTAAAAATATGAGTGGCTGTTATCACTATTAAATTCAAATTATTTTCAAAACATATGAATCAATCATCAAAACTAAAAGTGTGCTACTTATATCTTAATTATAAGCTTGCATGTGAGTAAGATATAAGGATGTGCTTAGTATAGGTTTTCCTTCTCTTCTCTTTTAGTACAGTTTTGAATAAGATTTGGTAAGATGTATGGTTCATTTGAAAAGAATCTAACACTTGCCTAATTCCATATCCTATTCATTCCTATACTATCACTTAATAAGGAGACTTATGCAAGCACATATAAATTGCATAAACAAAAATAAATCAACTAATACAAATTTTTGCATTCTTTCTTTTCCATTCATTTCTTTTGTACACATGTTTGTATTTAAGGAAAGTGGTATATTATTCTGGATAATCCTGAGGTTGTGAGGCTTTAAGTAGCCATAAGTAGGTCTTTTACCTTATATCTCTGGTTAATAATGGTGTTGTACTCACTTATGCATTTCTTACTTTCATGTGTGCATGTGAAAATTGGATAAGAAATCCCTTTTCTACTTAATGAAAATCATGCATCATAAACTTCCAAATTTTCTTAAATGAATTACTTAGCATGCATCATAAATGTGTTAAACATTATCATTTGTGTGTATAGATATGCTTAGGACTCATTCATATGCATGTTATACATGTTGGGAAAGAAATGAAGTGATGTATATTTTTTGAATTTAGTTCATTTTACTAAATCTTAAAATGCCTTTCTTTTTGAATAGGTTTGTTTAGAGTTCATGTAAACTTAGGATTAATTAAAAGAGTTAATCAAAAAATTCACTAAACAAAACTAAAATATGAATCCACTTTATAAATTACTTAGGTTAGGGAAGGAAAGAGAAGTTCTCTTCTTTTTCCCTCTCTTTATAACTTAGCAATTAATTATAGGATTCACTTGAACCTAATCAAAACATGAAATAAAATCAACCCAAATCAACTAAATCACTTAAATGAAACCCTCCTCTAAGTTGAACATGTTTCACACTTAGAAAATTCTAACTTAAATCCATAGTTAAGCATACCACACAAACCTCTAAAAGCACACACATTAGGCTAAGTCCCCACTTCTAGCTTTAGGTTAGGGCGGTGCATGATTTAATGCTTGCTTTTGTTTTGTGATATATGTTTTATTGTGGATGTTAGGATATTGTGGTGTTTATTTTTAAGGATGTGGGACACCACACAGATCTTAGGGGGTACTTATTGAAGTGATTGGGTATGATATTAAGGAATGAGGTACTATCTCAAAAGATAGAAATCACCACCCTATAATGGACCTAATCACCTAATAAGGACTCCTAAGGCATGATGGGTCTTCGAGTATACCAAAGATCTTTCCCCTACTTTACATGAAAAAGTAAATTAGGGTTTATTTTCAGCCGGGTTTGTTAAGTTCTCTATGGAGGCAAGCCCTCATAGTTAATTACATCCTAAGGAATGGGAATTCTTTAAGAATACTCTTGATTAAAGTAGACAATTAGGGTCTCCAAAGATTTCAAGGTTTAAAACTATCAAAGTATTAGCTATTTTAGAAATCAAATGGGATAGATCAAGGAGAAAACCTATTTTTGGAATCCAAAGGGGGAAAGTAGGAAATGCTCATGATACTAGGAAGCCTAGTGAGCATTCCAATCTACCCTATACTTTTGAAGTTTGGAGTTGACATTTTATTAGATGTAAGAAATAAGATTTATGCTTATAGCCTGAAGGAAATAACTATCTCAGAGTCTTAAACTAAGGAGCCTTGGTACAAAATAAAGGAGTGACCTAAGTTTAAGAGAAAGGTGGGTATTTGATTCACCTCCACAAGAGAGGATGAACCACCTGATTGTTGGACTTACAACCACCTGGAGTGGCTACCAACTAACTCCTCATACGCTTTAAATCCATGTAGACAAGTCTTATGCTTTGCAAGATAGCTAGGTTGTTATTTATTTAGAGAGGAAACTAGGTCCTTAAACTCACTCTCTAAGAGACTAGAGCATGAGTGGTATGAAACTATGACTTAATCTAATGCAAATTTTATCAAATTTATTTGATTCTTTTGGAGTCTTTATTTTGGCACAAGCTATGGGATTTTCTATGCCTAAATGCATGAGAATTTGATTATGGGCCAAATCAAGAGAGAAAAGAGTGTTCTTTCATCAAAGGCTCTCATAGGTTAAACCTTCATTCTCTAGCAAAGATCGACGCCCCCTCTTAACAAGAGTGGAATAATATGACATGCATGATATTATACATTCATTTATCCAGCTAAGGGGTTGCTTAAAATTTTATTATCTTGATTTAATTTCTAGGCTTTTATGTGAGGTTATGAGTTATTTTAAAATTTTAGTTATGAGTTCTTAGTGGGATAGAAAATTTAATTTTATCCTAAGAGCCTACCATATCCAGGCCACACATTCAAGCATCAATCATAAAGAAATTATGAAAAGTATGTTATTCTAATACACAATCTAAACATAACATCAAATAATTTTATAGACTACCATAAAAGAATAAAAGGCCAATGGGTTCACAGACACCCGAAAAAGAGAAAAAAGATGGGTAGCCGAGCTCTATCCTTATACAACCCGGATTACAAAAATAATATTTATGCTATGGGGGTCTTCTATTCTTCATTTCTTCCTTCTCTTTCTTTTGATTTAATTTGTTCCAAAGGCATCACAGGGCACCCAAGGGGCTAAGCCTTCTGGCCACTGCTCATCCTAATCTCCCATAATAATAATTCTAATTCCTAATGCAAAATTACATCAAAATAGAAAAAGTAAATCTAGCTACACCTGCAAAATAAATATTAGCTAAACACACTATACAACCCAAGCAGCAAAAAATATAATTAAACTGATCAAGGCCTACCATCCAATCTATGAAACATACACCCTAACATCCAATCTAAAACATTACATCATAAAATAAAACACAACATCATACATACAACACCCTAACTTAGCACTAGATGTGGTGACTTAGTATTCTAATGTGTGTGCTTAAGGCTTGTGTGGCAAGACTTTACTAGGCTTCTTCAGTTTAAGTATTAATTTAGAGTTTGAATTTATTTAAATTTTACCTTTGGGAGATTTCAATTTAAATGATTTAATTATTTTTTTCATTTTTGTTTCACTTTTATTTGGTTAAAATGATGTTTAGGTTTTCAAGAATGAAAAGTAGAATGAATTCTATTTATAGACACAACTCACTCTATTATACATCCTAATTCCTAAAGAATCTAACTAAGAACCTTAAGTATCTTAATGCTCCATTTGAATTTGTATAATTTATTTGATTTGAATTAGAGCTTAGAATTTGAGTTGGTTTAAGTATTTAATTAATTGATTTTGATTTAGATGTTTTGGTTTAATTACATCTTGATAATTCAATATCCTTGATATCTAATGAAGTTTAAGTTTGTTTAAATTCATGTGTTTTTGATTGATTAATTTTGAATTAAATCTTGATAATTCAATATCCTTGATATCTAATGAAGTTTAAGTTTGTTTAAATTCATGTGTTTTTGATTGATTAATTTTAGATTAGATGTTTTGGTTTAATTAAATCTTGATAATTTAATATCCTTTTAAATTAATATTTAATTATTTTTCTTTGATTATGGTTATGTGACTTGACTTTATGTTTATTTGATTTGATTATGGTTCATTTACTTATAGTTTGAACAGATTAGATTAATTGAGATTTTATTTTGATTTTAATTGAGTTTGATTCTTGTAATTAGGATTTTATCTTTTAATCACATCCATTTGTCATGTTTATCAAAGTTTGGTTTGCATTTTGATTTCAAACATTGGATAGTTAATTAGTTTATCTTATTTAAGTAGGTTGAATGAGATTTGATTTAATTACATATTAAATTGATGTCAGTCTTTCTTAATTTAATTTAATTTGATTAGCTTTATTAGTCTACAAGTTTTCTTAGGTTTAATGTGATTTTGTGATTGGTTTAATCAAGAAATGTATTTATGTTAATTATAAAGGTTTGTTTAGTTTTTAATTTAATTTCATATTTATTTAGGTTAATGATGTAATTAATGACTTAATGAATTAAGTTTAAATTAAGAATTGATTGGTATTTAATTGCATTTATGTTTGATTAAGTTTAAGTTTAATATGATTAATTTGATTGACTTTAATTAGTTTACTTAAGATGTGTGATCAAATTAATTAGTAGATTAATTAAGTGTTTGATTTGAATTAATTTTACTCTGATTTATAAAGTTAATTTGGTTTATTAAGATGGTGGATTAATTTATTAAGTTTGCATTAATTAGGTGTTTATTCAATTAGATTAGCTTAAGGGCAATTAGTTTAATTAAGGAGTGTGTTTAAGTTAATTATTAAATTAAATAAAGATTTATTTAACTCTTAATGATGTAATTAATGACTTAATGATTTTGATTTAATTTAGGTTTTGATTAATTTTTAATTGCATTTTGATCATGTTTGATTAAGCTTAGGTTTAATAAGATTAATTTCATTTACTTAATTACTTTACTTGAGGGGTGTGATTATTAAATTTAATTAGGGTTTGATTTAAGCTTAATTTTAGAGTTAGCTTTAATGTAACTTATTTAAATTAATTTGATTAATTAAGATCATGGATTAATTTATTAAGTTTGCATTAATTAGATATTTGATTAATTAAGTTTGATTAAGGGTAATTAAAATTTTAAATTATTAGATTAATTAAGGGTTTATTTAATTAGAGATTAATGACTTAATTTCTCATATGTGAGTGATTTGATTTAGTTAAGTGTTTTACTTAGGTTTGATTTGATTAAGAGGTTATTGTTATTACCATCATTGTTGTTAAGTGAATTAATTGCTTATTTCATTTCAATTAAGTTTGATTATCTATGATTAGAGTTTTATTTGATTTGACTCATTTATTATGTTTGTTTGATTTCATTAACATGTTCGATTTAGTTATTAGGTTGAAATATTTAATGGTTAATTAATTATCTTATTCCAAATGGATGTGATTTAATCATATGTTAATTAAGTTTACTTTAATTTTATTTGGTTTACTTCGATTAGTATCAAATGGTTATGTTGAATTAGTTTATTAACTAATTTGATTTGTTTAGTTTATTTAATGATTAATTAGTTTCAGTTGATGTATGATCATTAAGGGGTTTCATATGATTAAGATTACATGCTTAGTGTAGGTTTAATTATACTGGTTTCACCCATGTTAAAGTTTCCTAGATTCATTTGATTTTAAGTTTGATTTAAGATTTAATCATTTAATTGAGTTTTATTAACTTAAATAGGTTCAATCATATTTAATTTAATTTTCTCTAAGAATGATCTTTTTCTGATTTGAGGTTCGATTAATGATTGCTTAAGTTCTATTTCATTTTTTTTATTTTTGATTTGATATTTAAATTATCTTTATATTATGTTTTAATTAACCCCTTAATTGATTAAACTCTACTCTTAAGTGTTTGTTTGGGGTTCATTAGGATTCAAAAGATTACATTATTTTCTTAAGAGTCCTACATGCCAATTGAAGTGATTTAAGCCATTTTGAAGATTTTTGTAAATTTTTGAATTTTTATATGATTTATTTTACTAAAATGGACAATCTAAATTTCAAAAGTTAATTTATCCCTATCTAGAAGTCTTTTTTACTTGAAATTTCTATGGTAGGTGTGTTTTAACTTTAGTTTCAATCGCTAAAAATTTTAATTTAATCTGATATACATTTTTGGTTTAATTAATAAAATTTAATTTTCACCAAAACTCAAATTAAGTTCAAAATACTTAGTAAAATTTGGAAATTTTGGATTTATTATATTCCTTTCAGAAAGACAAATCTAACGAGCCCTTGTTGACAATTTTTGGTTAAGTATTTTATTTTTAATTAATTTTTGAAGTTTTAGGTGATTTAAATTAAATTTTTTAAAAGAAAAGAAAATCTGGCGTTAACGTCGGGAAGCATGAAGGGAAAATGACCGCGGTTCACGACCACCGATCTCGGATCGATGGTCCGATCGATCGTAATCCAAAGTCCCGAATCGTATGATCGATGTGCAATCTGAGCCACTCGATCGTGCAAACTGCGCAATCGAATGGTCCAGATCGCATTAGTCAATCTGAAAACCCGGATCGCATGATCCAGTCGCGATCTGAGCCGTTTGATCCCACGAACTGTGGGATCAGACGGTAGTGAACAGTATTTTCAGCCTTTTTTGGAAAAAAATGAGGGTTTCTAAGCCAAAATATGTCCAAATGGACTCATTTTCATTTTGATTCGCATTGAAAAAAATTCTATATTCTAATTGGGATGATTTAAAGTAAAAAAATGTGGGATATTCTAGGAGAAATTCCTAAAATTGCAATAAAATTAATACAAAATGCGTGAAATCCTAAGGCCTGCTACATTTTGGTGAAATTTACCTCGTTGGGGATGGTTTCTAGTGGTGGTGAAGATCTGAGCAAACTCCTAGGTATGTGAGGAAGCTTTGGAATGATCTTTAACCCTTGCCTCTCTTTGAAATATCATCTTCTCTGATGTTTATCGTTGTCTCATCAGAAGAGCAGTTATTTGCATTTTTTGAGCTCAAAAATGGCTCAAAGAGGTGGGGGATGAGTTTCTTTTTGCTTTGAGGAGCTTTTGGGGGCTGAATGGTAGCGGTAGCAAGCGATCTAAAGCCTCATCTCCCACTCTTTTTATAATGGCCGAAAATCTAATATTTTTTGAATTTTTTGGCTCCAAATTGATTGCCTTCTTTCTTGGGGTGGTTGGGGTGGATGATGGATTGATTGAGGACTTTAGATTTTTACTCCAAAGTCCACTCTTGCTGCCATATGATTAGACATATTCAATGCAAATATTGGGGAGGAGTTAAGTGCATGTGATGGGGGAGAACTAAAAGAGGTTGGGTGGAATCCTATGTGGGGGAGAATCCATGAGGGGTTTAAATGGGTTGGGTTGGTTTTCAACTGATCCCAAATGGGTTTGGGTTAGTTTTGATTAGTCCCCAATGGGACTTAGCTTGGTTTCAAAGGATTTGGCCCAATTTGGGTCATATGGATCATATTGGGTCAAATTGACCCATTTGACAATAATTAGCCAAATTAGCTTGGCTTATGGAATGATTCATGTTCAATTGGCTAATTAAAGATGAATTTGGTCTTTAGCTTGAATTAATTTGAATTTAATTTGGATTTAGGCCAAATTGACCCTTTATGCCAATTTAGGCTAGGTTGGGTCAAGTTGACCAATTGGGCTCGATTTATCAAATTGGGTTTAATTATGGCTTTGATCAAGTTCAATAATTAATTTGGAATGAACTTTAGCCATTGGTTACAATCAATTTGGGCTAGATCATGATTTGACCCAATTTGGTCCTTTAGACCAATTTGGGTCAATTTGGATCAAATAGCCAATTGGGCTTGGCTTGGCCCAATTGATTGCAATCGATCATCCTAGGGTGATTAACAATCATGGTGGAAGGTTTTGGTTAGCTTGGTTCAATCCAATTTGGGTTGTATTGGAAGTTGGCTCAATGGGTCCTTTGGGTCACTTTGGGTCAAGTGAACTTAAGTGGGTCAATTGGTTGGGTTTTGGTTTGATTCAAGTTTAGTTAAACTTATATAAGAGCCATAGATTGACATATAAATTCAACATCAATCAATTTAGAGTCTAAGGGATTTTGGCTCATTTGAAATTTTTAAGTCAAAAGGGCTAGGTTGGGTTTGACTTGGGTTTGTTTCGATTTGATTTGATGATTATAGGTTTTATTTATACTTGGATAAATGATCAAATGAATAATTGATTCGAGATAAAATCCATTGGTTTTGACTTGATTTGGATATAATTTGGCTAAGTCCAAAGAATTGGCTTAGAGGATTTAGATTGAGTTTGGATTTGATTTTTGATATAATTTTGGTCATTTGAATTTGGATTTCATTTATATTTGTGAATATAAATGAAGGAATAATTGATTTATAAAGAGATCAATTGGGTTTTATTTGATCTAAAGGGAATTTTTGCTAAGCTTATGAATGTGGTTCATATGGCTTAGGAAGGGTCTTAGGATTTGAATTTGATTTTGGGTTTCAATCATTTGGAGTCAAATTTAAAATTAGATTTGGAATTTGAATTTGAATTTGAGATTTAGTTTGAGAATTAAATTTGGGTTTAATTTGAGAAAGTGTATCTAGATTTGGTTTAGGCTATGGGATAGGTAATTTCCTTAAGCCCTAAGGCATAGCCTAATCTTATGATTAAAACTTCTAAGTCTCTATGCTTAGGTTAAGTGTTCACCTAATCACTAGAAGTGTCTTATGACTAAGGAGTTCTTAGTGTCTAGTAGTGTCCTAATTCTAAGAAGAGGAGGTTAAGAGCTCACTCCAAAAGTGAGGTCAATAAATGTATGTGTATAGACTAAATGATAGGGCGATCTTAGTCTAACCATTGTCTTCTGCAGGGGATTGTGCTCAAAGGGCACTATAATAAATAAAATTATAAATGCTTTTGCTGTATAGGTGCTTATACCCCTAAGCATAATATAATATGCTAGGTGGACTTAGTCACCCATGTGTGGGGTGACAAGTACAATATACATACTTGGGATTTGGTGGTTTGTTTAGCTAACGTTTATTTTGTAGGTGTCAGCTAGAGTTACTTTTCTTTTTCATGTAAATTTTGAAATTAAGATTTTAGAATGGTTGTTATGGGGATTAGGATGAGCATTGGTCATAAGATTTCATCTTATGCACCATGTGAAGCCTTTGGAGCATCCACCTTCCAACCATCCATAAGAAGGAACTAAAGAAGAAAAAAGAAAAGAAGAAGAAAGAAGAAAAGAAGAATGAAGAAATGAAGCTTGAAGACCCCCATAATAATGAATTTCTTTCTTAATTATACTTAATTCATTTGTAATCCGGGTTGTATAAGGGTAGAGCGTGGCTACCCAATTTTTTTTTTTTGGGTTTGTGCGGTGGTGCCCAACCACAATTAACATCTTATTCTTTTGCACTTAGCTTTATAAATTAATTGATGATTTGTTTAGCTTGTGCATTAAGTGGCATCCTTTTCCTAGTTTCTTTCTTGCTTTATGTATGGTCTGGATGTGTATTAGGCTCTTAGGAAAAAATAAATCTTTTACCAAATCTAACAACTCAAAACTAAAAATAAAGAACTCAAAACCTCACCTAAAGGTTAGGCTTAAAATCAAGATAAAAGAATTAATAACCCCTTAGCTGGATGAGTATTTTATTTATAACATCATGCATAAATGCATCTTATTGCACTCTTGATTAGAGGGCTTCCACCTTTTTTAGAGAAACTTGGCTTGATCTATGAGAGCCATGGTGGAAACACACCTCCTCCCTTCTTGTTAATTTTGGCCAACAATCTCATTTCTCATGCATTAGGCATATGAATCCTATTAGCCTGAGTCGAAATAATTTTCCAAAAATAAAAATAAAATGAAATCTAAATTGCATTAGATTTATGTCATTTGAAGCATACCCTTTACATGATCTAGTCTCTTTAGGGAGTGAGTTTAAGGACTTAGTCTCTTTCTAAATAAATTATAGCCAAGCTATCTTACATGAACCATAAGACTTGCCTACATGTATTTAAAATTGTAGGAGGAGTTAGTTGGCAGCCACCCCCACGCAGTTGTAAGTCCAAGTAGTCGGGTAGTTTGTCCTCTCTTATGGAGGCAAACCAAATACCCATTTTTGCCTTAGATTTAGGTTGCGCTTTTGTCCCTCGCCAAAGCTCCCTAGATTTAGGTTCTGAGGTTGCTTCTCCCCTTTGCGGGGCCATAAGAATAAATCTTGACCTCTTAGGCATTTCCATAATCTTGTGTTGTAAAATTATAAGCCCTAAATTTCTAATGAAAAATTGAACTCAAACAAATTAAATCAATTTCAAAAATGTAAAGTCAAATCATAGGATAGTTTGAGATGCTCGCTAGGTTTCCTAGCATTGTGAGCATCTCCTACTTATCTCCATTTGGCTTTGATAATAAATCTCTCTTTGATCAATCCCATTTGATCTTAAAAAATAAACCAATTGATTGATAGTCCTTTTCCTATTAAAATCTTTAGAGATAATGATCGTTTACCTTAATTGAGAGTTTTCCTAAGGAATCCACATTCCTTAGGGTGTAATTAACTATGGGGGCTTGCCCCTGTAGGGAACTTAACTAACCCAGTTTAAAATAAACCCTGCTTCACTTTTACATGTAAAGTAGGAAAAGAATCTTTGGTACACCTCGAAGACCCAACATCTTTAGGAGTAATTATTTTGATGATTAGGTCCATTGGAGGGTGCTGACTTCTATCTTTCGAGATAGTACACCTCTCCTCAATGTCATACCTGATCACCCTAATAAGTACATCTGCGGATCTTTGTGGCATCCTACCAAGGTGATTTTATATTCCCCTGTGTTCTTCTCTTTCATTTATTCTTCTTTCCGCCACAGAAAGGAAAGGAGGAATATGATGATGAAGAGGACACATGGGAATGTTAAATTTCCACCACATATATGTGATTATAAATGACAATATAATGGGTTATGAGAAAATTTTAGGAGTTTGAAGTGATTTGAACATGATCTAGGCTACGTCCTTAAGAGGGAAATTAAGGATTTATGAAAGATTTTGGAGTTTGGAGTTTGAATTTTGGATTTGATTTAATTGATTTGAATTTATATTTCATTTATATATGTGAATATAAATGAGAATATAAGTGAGTTATGGTAAAATTTCAAGAATTTTAAGTGATTCCAATATGATCTAGGCTAAGTCCTTAACAGGGAATTAAAGACTTAGGAAAGATTTCAAACTTGTAATTTCAATCATGGTTTCAATCATGGGTTTTAATCATGGGTTTCAATCATATGATATTAATGTGAGTTTGGAGAAAATCAAATAAATTTGGTTTGGAGTTTGAGAAAATCAATCAGGATTGATTTGAAATTTGACTTGAAGGAAGGAAGTGAGGAATGGTTCAAACTAAGGGTAGGCAAATTTTCCTAACACCCCTAAGGCATGAACTATTCCTATGGCTAACCCTTCTAAGTCTCTAGGACTAGGTTGAGTGTCCACCTAATCACTAGATGTGTCTTAAGACTAAGAAACTCTTAAAGTCTAAGAGAAGCCTTAAGTCTAAGGAGGGGTTGAGAGCTCATCCTAAAAAATGAGGCCCATGTGGTGTGACAACCCATACCTATAACCCAAGGTGTAGAAGGAATCCAGAGCTTAGTGCAATGTAGCTCTACTCATGTCCAAGACATGAGAGAGGGGGGAATCCACTAAGGGATAGAGTAGGTAAACCTTCCATTAAGGAACCAGGTTCAAATCATCCACAAAGGGATGAGAGGTTTGATTTGATATGAGTCTCATTGGGGAAAGAAAGATTTGGTTTTTGTTCTGCTGGGGAAGAGGGTTGAGTTTATTTCAATTTGTTGTTTGTTGTTTAGGCTCCACGGGGGATAGAAAAGTGAACTCTCCACTAGGGAGGCAAGTTCAAGTCATCCACAAGGAACGGGTTATGGAATCCGCTGAGGGATTAGAATTCTAGATCTGCTGGGGGACTAGAAAGATTTGCATCTCACTGAGGAGAAGCAAATGATTTGATTTAGATTAATTGATTATTTTTTTTCTTTATTTCATTGGATTTATTTTGTAGAATTTGTTTCAGATTTTTAAATTTTGTATTTTGAGGGCCCTATTGGTTTATAATGGGTCACACTGAGTAGGAGCCATGGAGGCCTAGACCAACTCAGATTTATCAATCCAAAGGGGTAGTCTACTTAAACACATAGTAAGACTAGCAAATCAAAGGGATGCCTTTCGGTATACAACAACTGTACTAGGAAGAAAGCATGGTAAACTTACATCCTCCAAAGTAAGGACCAGTTGCTAGGGTGATTCATTGGCAAGGAAACAGATTAGACCCAACTTAGGGCTGACTATTGAGTGAATGCCATTGGGGAACTTAGATCAACTCAAAGATAGTCAAAATTAGATTTCATTTTCATATTTATTTTGCTTATGATGGATCCCATTAATTTACGATGAAGTGCACTGAGTAGGGGACATGGAGGCCTAGACCTAACTCATATTTACCAATCCAAAAGTAGTAGTCTACTAATCACAAGGTAGGACTATCCAACCAAAGGAGTGCCTTTCAGTTTGCAATGGTCAAGTCTTAAGAAGAAAGCGCAGGGACTCATATCTTCTAGAAATAAGGAACCACTGTGGTGACTGGCAGTATTGGGCAACAAATTGAACCTGACCTAGGGCTGATTATTGAGTGAATGCCACTGGGGGACTTAGATTAACTCAAGGATAGTCAAAGATTAATTTTATTTTTAGATTTTTTGATGGATTCTATTGGTTTGTGATGGATCAAACTGAGAAGGAATTGATATTAGCCTAGACCTTTCTCTGATTTACTGAACCAAAGAGAGTAGCTTCCCAGCCGATGGGAGAACTATTAGACCAAAAGAGTGTCTTTCAGTTTGCAATGATCAATTCAAAGGAAGAAAGCACAAGGACTCACATCTTCTACTACAAAAGACCACTGGGATAATTGGTTGCTTTGGGCAAAAAATTGAACTCGACCTAGGGCTGCCCATCAGTTTGCGATAGTCATGCTAGAAAGAATGCATTATAGTCTTATATCTTCCAAAGCAGAATGACTGTTGAGGTAACCTGTCTATGGAAAAATAGATTAAACCCAACCTAAGGGCGACTACGGAGTGAGTACTAACCCATAGATTTATCTCAACTCAGGTAGTCAAGCAATTTCTATAAGGAGTCCTGCTGACACTGCCCTAAAGATAGGATGCCTACTTGGGAAAAGCGGCCCTTTGGGGGCTTGAATTCTTAATCCACAAGCAAATTAATTTTGTTTGTTTGTTTATTTTGTTTAATTTATTTTAATGTGGACCCTATTGATTTATGAGTGATCAAACTGAGAAAGAGCTTATATCAGCCTAGACCTATCTCAGATTTACTGAACCAAGAGAGAATTTGCATATCTATTAAACAAATTCTCTAACCACAGGGGTGGATACTAGGAAAGGGGGACTGTCCAATCCAAAGGGAACCTGAGTAGTGTCTAAATGAGGTCGCAAAGGATGTGATCCAAATAGAATGATCGTAGAGGATGGGGCCGCTAAATGCTTAATCCAACACCCTGGAGAAGACGATATGGTTATTCATATATCCAATAGGTATTCGGTGTCCAACTCAAAGAAAAAAATATGGGGACTCACATCTTCCAAGAGTGGTGTACTCACCGGGTGAGTCATTGTCAGTATAGTGAACATCAACTGACCTAAGGTGCCCATCAGTTTGCAATAATTAGCCTAGGAAGAAATCTCAAGGACTCACATCCTCTTATAGCAAAATTGATTGTTGGGATAGTCTGTCTTCGGCTTGATAGGTGTCATCTAACCTAGGGAAACTATTGAGTGAACATCACTGGGGGACTTATATTGACTCAAACATAGTCAAGAGGAAAGGAGCCTCTGGGGGACTTACCATAAACCGCAAATATACTCAACCTAGTTAGTGCATGATGGTTAGTTCAAGAAGAAAGCATGAGGACTCACATCTTCTTAAGAAAAGTCAACATGAGGTAGCTTACTGACTAGGCAGTGAAGCCTACCATACTAACAAGGCTCTCAGGTTTTCAATGATCAAGTTAGGAAGAAAGTGTGGGGACACACACCCTCCAACAAGTGACCACTGAGATGACATACTAGCAAGGTAGCATGTAAACTCGACCTAGAGTAGCTAATGAGTGAGTGCCACAGAGGCTTTCTCCCACATTAAAATAGCCTAAGATAAAAGATTTGTATTTATTTTGTGTATGTGCTAATAAGAATAGGATGCCTCTTGGGTTTTCTCATACCTATCCTAAACACACTAGGGAGTTTAATGGAATGGTGCCACAGATGGGGACTGAGAATTCTCACTAAGAAAGGATGCTGCTCAGGTTCTCTTACACCTAACTTAATTGTTCTAATCAAAATAGGATGCCACTTGGGTTCTCTCACACCTATTATAATAGCACCAGGAAATTGTGTTTGTGATGTGAAAGAGGGATAGGATGTCGCTGGGGACTCTTACACCTACCCTAACACGTCATGGAAAATTCGCAAGATAAATAAACAATGCTTCAAAAGAAGACAAGAATTTGATGAAATGGAATTAGATTTTTGTTCTTTGATAGAATTATTTTCAAACATGATTTATTTCATGGCTAATATTTCTTTAAGTAGAGCCCATTAATTGAAAGCATCGGATGTTCCCCTTTACAATTGATGAGCTGATATGATCCTCCTTAGTAGGCCTTTTCTATAGCATTGGGGCCTTCCTAAGTGGGTTCAAACTTTCCTCCCATCTTTTGATTGGCAACAATTGGTCTCTTTAGGATTAACACAAGTTCTCCTACTTGGAAAGACCTAGGTCAAACAAGCTTGTTGTGAGCTTGAATCATTTTGGCCTTGTACAACTCAAGGTTTTGGCATGCCCTTAAGTGACTCTCCTCCAAACCTTCAAGCTCTTCTAACTGAAACTTTGCATTCTACTCTGAGGTGATCTTGCTACCCAATGCTATCGTTAGTGATGGGAGTTGAACTTCTAGAGGTAGAACAACTTCAGACCAATACACTAAGGAAAATGGAATATATTGAGTTGGAGTCTGGTATGTGGTGTGGTAGGCCCACAAGGCTTCAACCAACTGCTCATGCCACTTTGGCATGTTATCATTAAGAGTCTTCTTTAATATTTGGATGAGAGTTTTGTTGAAGGCTTCTGCTAAGCCATTTGCTCTAGGGTAGTAGATAGTAGAGTATCTCTAATCTATATCGTTCCTTCTGGAAAAGCTGCTGATCTTCATGCTTTTGAATGCAGTACCATTATCGGATATAATTCATCGAGGCACCTTGAACCTCTATACGATATGGTTCATGAAAAATTAAAGCACATGTTGAGCTGTGACCTCTCTGATTGGGATTGCTTTTGCCTACTTGGAAAACTAGTTGGTGGCAGCTAGAATAAACCAGTGACTCTTGGAAGAGGGAGGATCGATCAGACCCACAATGTCGGTACCCCAACACTCAAATAGCCATGAGGCCAATGTTGGGTGCAGAATGTTGGGTGGTTGGTAGAGGACCATACCGTGTACCTAAAACTAATGGCATCTTTTAGCTACATCCATGCAGTCTATAATCATCGAAGGCCAATAGTATCCTAGCCTCTTGATCTTCATCTTCATCTTCAGACCGGACTAATGTGCTCTGCATAGACCTGAATGTACCTCAATTACAATGCTACAGGCTTCGTGTTTGTCTAAATAGTGTAAAGGACCGGCGGTACAGGGTGCCATCAATGAGACCATAAGAGAGAGCTCACTATTTCACTTGATGGGCTTCTGACTTTTCTTGAGGTAGTTTTCCAGTGTTCAAATAGTCCAATCCAGCTCCTCATCCTTTTTGGCAATGGTAACTTCCCCTTCAAGAGAAAGTCTCTCGAAGAGTTCAGCATCAATAAGAGGAGTGAGAGCTAGACCCATACTCAAAGGTAGGGGAGGCAATCCCTGAGATCAGGGGAGCCTTACCCTTAGAGGGTGCTGATGAGAGGGTGCTAGCCCTCACTGGGGCAGCACGAGAAACCAAAGGGTGCATTGAAGCTGGGGTTGACACTACTGGTACTGTCACTACTAAAGCTGGTTGGATAGCCACTGCTTTCCTCTTCAGTAAGGAGATGTTAGAATCAGAAGGTGGATCAATCTGAATGACCAGCTTCTGCCCGGCCACCACGGTCCTACTGATAGTCATGAGGGGATTGCCCTCACATGTGATCCTCGCTCCCTCAAACCCCCTATCGAAATGGATAAAGTGTGTATAATCCAATCAGGGGAAGTTGGCTTGGTCCAAAGCCAAATCCATGCCATGAGGGAAAGTGAAAATAATTTAATGTGAGCCTGCCATTTTAGATCAACTGTAAGGACTGGAAAAATTGAACTGTAGTTGTACTGTAACTGATAGTGAGAATCTACAATATGAAACGAGCTTAGATCGGATTTCTATCTTTGTTGATTTTTGAATTTGAATTAAAAATTTGAACCCACATCCAACATCTTGGAGGTGTTAAGTGGGGTTCAAACAGATTTGAGAAGATCTGATTGAAAGAGGAATTTTTTTAATATGAATCCAACTTCAACAAATTTGGGTATGTTGAAAGATGGATTCAAATATTTTGAGAAGGATGCTTTCATAAGTTCATGTTTGTTTGAATTTAGATTTTGATTTGAAGACCCTTTTCTTTAACAAATTTGGGTATGTTAAAGTAAGGGTCAATCGATTTTGTTTTTGACTGATTATTTTTGGAATTTTACTCACTTAGCCAATTTCGGTATGCTAAGTGAAGTGTTTGAAAAATGATTGTTTCTTTTTGTGAATTGTTGTTTGATTTTGAAAATTGGAATTCCCACTTAGCAGATTTAAGTACGCTAAGTGAAGAACCCAAGTGTGTTTTGTTTGATTTTTGAAAATAGGATTCTTAGCAAATTTGAGTATGATAAGAAAATCCTAAGGCGTTTCATTTGTTTTGGATATTTGATTTATTTTTGAAAAAGTAGGATCCTTAGCAAATTTGGGTATGCTTAGAGAATCCTAAGGTGTTTCATTTTTTGTTTTGATTTGTTTTTTGATTGAAAGTGGAGACTTTACTTTAACAAATATGGTATGTTAAAGATGAAATCCCACTTAATTTTGTGAAATGGAAATTTCACCTAGCAAATTTGAGTGTGCTAAATGAACTTCCAAAAGATGTGTTCAAAATATTTGTGTTTTGATTTGGTTTTGAAAATGGAAACTTCTCTTTAGAAAATTTAGTACGCTAAAGAATGAAGTTCCAAAAGTGCTTGAAAATTTTTGGTTTTGAATTTGGAGACTTGACTTAACAAATTTGAGTATGCTAAATGAATTTTCCAAAATGTGTTTGGAAATTTTTTGAATTTTGAATTTGGAAACTTCACTTAGTAATTTTGAGTATGTTAAATGAGGCTCCAAATGTGTTTGAAAATTGTTTATTTGCATTTGGAGACTTCATTTAGCAAATTTGAATATGCAAAATGAGGTTCCAAATGTGTTTGAAAATTTTTGTTTTTCAGTTTGGAAATTTAACTTAGCAAATTTGAGTATGCTAAATGAAGTTCCAAATATGTTTGAAAAAAAAAATTTTGGTTTTGGATTTGGAGACTTCACTTAGCAGTTTTGAGTATGCTAAATAAAGTTCCAAATGTGTTGGAAAATTTTTGGTTTTGAGTTTGTAAACTTCACTTAGCAAATTTTAGTATGCTAAATGAAGTTCCAAATGTGTTTAAAAATTTTGTTTTGAGTTTGGAGACTTCACTTAATAAATTTGAGTATGCTAAATGAAGTTTCAAATGAGTTTGGAAATTTTTGATATTGAATTTGGAGACTTCACTTAGCAAATTTGAGTATGCTAAATGAAGTTCCAAATGTGTTTCAAACTTTTATGGTTTTGGATTTGGAAACTTCACTTAGCAAATTTGGTATGCTAAATGAAGTTCCAAATGTGTTTGAAAATTCTGAATTTTGAATTTGGAGACTTCACTTAGCAAATTTGGATATGCTAAATGAAGTACCAAATGTGCTTGAAATTTTGTTTTTGAAAAGTGAAAACTTCATTTTAGCAAATGGGGTATGCTAGAATGAAGTTCCAAGTGCATTTTGAATTTTAAAAATGTGACTGTCAAGTTTTTGATTTTTGAAAAGAAGTCTTCTATTTTACAAATTTGGGTATGTAAGAATGGAAGTTAATATTATTTTTGAAATATGAAAGTTTTTGTTTTGTGTGTGATTATTGATTTTTGAAAGATGGATTTCAAACTTAATCACATGTGGGATATGTTTAAGTGGGAATTCCAAATGATTTTATTTTTATTTGGGAATGAAATCTTCATCCAATAAATTTGGGTATATTGAATGGAGATGTTCATATGTGCTTTTGGAAAACTTAATTTTATTTGAAAATGAAAATTCCATTCAATAAGTGTGGGTGTATTGAAATAGAGAGGTTCATTTGTGCTTTTCGAAAGTTTTATTTTTTATTTTGATTTTTGGAAAGATGATTGATCATTTTATTTTTGTAAATAAAATCTTCATCAAAATGATTTGAAGGAAGATGTTCATTTGTGCTTTTGGAAAACTTAGTTTTTTTTAAAATGAAACTTCCATTCAATAAGTTTGGGTGTATTGAATGGAAAGGTTCATGTGTGCTTCTTTTTGAAAATTTTATTTTTGATTTTGATTTTGACTTTTGGAAAGATGATTAGTCACTTTATTTTGAAAATGAAATCTTCATCAACATGAGTTGAAGGAAGATGTTCATTTGTGCTTTTGGAAAAGATTGTTAATTTTACTTTTGAAAATTCCTACATATAACAATTATGAGAATTATTAGATTAGGGTGATTTAAGAAAATCTCATAAAAAATATTTTATTATGTGTATTTTTGAAAGGGTGCTTTTTGAAAAGCAAGATTTTTATGAAAAATTTATTTTGTCTTTATTATTTTAGAATGAACCTTTCCTTATCGTAGAAATGATAAGGAGGAAGTTTTTTTAAATGCTTTCCTTTATTAGATTTTTATTTTTACCCATTGGAGAATTCAATGAGGGTTTTAAGACCAACATGGCGTGAGGTCATAAAACCTAAAGATGTTGGCTAGCTTAACTTAAGGATGAAATAAGCTAAGTGCCAATGGAAATAAATATAGTCTAGGGTTCATACAAAAGTACAAATCCACTATCGATACTTAGAGACAATAATCATTTACCAAAGATGGAGAGAGCAACTATCCCTAGCGGAGTAGCCAGAAAAATCTATGGAAATTTTTAACATTCTCGCATGTCCTCTTCATCATCATATTCCTCCTTTCCTTTCTGTGATGGAAAGAAGAATAAATGAAAGAGAAGAACACAGGGGAATATAAAATTGCCTTGGTAGGATGCCATGCAAATCTGCAGATGTACTTATTAGAGTGATTGGGTACGACATTGAGGAGAGGTGTACTATCTTGAAAGATTGAAGTCACCACCTTATAATAGACCTGATCACCAAAAATAAGGACTCCTAAGGACGTTGGGTCTTTGAGGTGTACCAGAGATTCTTCCTCTACTTTACATGGCAAAGTAAAGTCGGGTTTATTTTAAATCAGGTTCATTTAGTTCCCTACAGTGGCAAGCCCCCATAGTTAATTACATCCTAAGGAATGGGGATTCCTTAGGAAAACTCTCGATTAAGGTAAATAATTGTTGTATATAAATATTTCAATAGAAAATGGACTATCAATCGATTGGTTCATTTTTGAAGATCAAATGGGATTGATCAAAGAGAGATTTATTATCAAAGCCAAATGGAGATAAGTAGGAGATGCTCATGAGTACTAGGAAACCTAGCGAGCATCTCAAACTATCTTATGATTGGGCTTTACATTTTTTTTAAATTAATTTAATTTATTTGAGTTGAATTTCTCATTAGAAATTTAGGGCTTATAATTCGACAACATAAGATTATGGAAATGCCTAAGAGGCGAGGATTTATGATTGTAGCCCCATAAAGGGAAAAAGTGACCTCAGAACCTAAATCTAGGGAGCTTTGGCGAGGGCCAAAAGCGTAACCTAAATCTAAGGCAAAAATGGGTATTTGGTTTACGTCCATAAGAGAGGACAAACCACCCGACTACTTGGACTTACAATCACCTGGGGGTGGCTGCCAACTAACTCCTCCTACAGTTTTAAATACATGTAGGAAAGTCTTATGCTTCATGCAAGATAGCTCGACAAAAAGAGACAAAGTTCTTAAACTCACCCCTTAAAGAGACTGGATCATGTAAAGGGCATGCTTCAAGTGACCTAAATCTAATGCAATTCATATTTCATTTTATTTTCATTTTTAGATAATTATTTTAACTTAGGCTAATAGGATTCATATGCCTAATGCATGAGAAATGAGATTATGAGCCAAAATCAGCGAGAAGGGAGGAGGTGTGTTTCGACCATGGCTCTCATAGGTCAAGCGAAGTTTCTCTAGAAAAAGTGGAAGCCCTCCAATCAAGAGTGAAAATAATATGCATTTGTGCATGATGTTATAAAAGAAATACTCATCCAGCTAAGGGGTTTCTAATTCTTTTATCTTGATTTTAGCCTAAGCTTTAGGTGAGGTTACGAGTTCTTTATTTTTAGTTTTGAGTTATTATATTTAGTAAAAGATTTATTTTTCTCTAAGTGCCTAATCCACATCTAGGCCATACACAAAGCAAGGAATAAACTAAAAAAAGGATGTCACTTAATGCACAAGCTAAATAAATCATCAATCAATTTATAAAACTGAGCGCAAAAGAATAAGAGGCCAATTGTGGTCGGGCACCACTGTACAAACCCAAAAAATAATTTGGGTAGTCAAGCTCTATCCTTATACAACCCGGATTACAAATGAATTAAATACAATTAAGCAAGAAATTCATTATTATGCGGGTCTTCAAGCTTCATTTCTTCATTCTTATTTTCTTCTTTCTTCTTCTTTCCATCTTTCTTCTTTGGTTCTTTCTCTTGGATGGTTGGAAGGTGGATGCTCCAAAAAGGCTTCACATGGTACATAAGGAAAATCCTTATGACCAATGCTCATCCTAATCCTCATAATAATCATTCTAAAATCTTAATTGCAAAATTTACATGAAAAGGAAAAGTAAATCTAGCTAACACCTGCAAAATAAAGGTTAGATAAATAAACCACCAAATCCCAAGCATGTATATTGGACTTATCACCTCACACATGGGTGACTAAGTCCACCAGCCTATTGAATTATGCTTAGGGGTATAAGCACCTGCACAGCAATAGCATTTATATTTTTATTTATTACAACACCCCTTAAGCACAATCTCCTATAGAAAATAATGGTTAGACTAAGATCGTCCTAACATTCATTCTATGCACATACATTCTAACATCTAGTCTAAAATATATATATATCACAAAATAAAGCAAGCATCAAACTATGCACCGCCTTAACCTAAAATTAGAAGTTGTGACTTAGCTTAATGTGTGTGCCTTAGAGGTTTGTGTGGTATGCTTAACTATGGCTTTAAGTTAGAATTTCCTAAGTGTGAAGCATGTTCAACTTATAGGAGGGTTTCATTTAAGTGATTTAATTATTTTGGGTTTATTTTATTTCATATTTTGATTTGGTTCAAGTGAATCCTATAATTAATTACTAAGTTATAAAGGGAGGAAAAGACAAGAGGAGTTCTCTTTCCTTCCCTATTCTAAGTAATTTTTAAAGTAGATTCATGTTTTGGTTTGGTTTAGTGAATATTTTAATTAGCTATTTTAATTAATCCTAAATTTAGATGAACTCTAAACCAACCCATTCAAAAAAGAAAAGCATTTTAAGATTAAATAAAATGAACCAAATTCACAAAATATACATCACTTCATTTCTTTCCCAATATATATAATAGGCATATGAATGAGTCCTAAGCATATCTATACACACAAATGAGAATGTTTAACACACTTTATGATGCATGCTAAGTAATTCATTTAAGGAAATTTGAAATTTTAGATGCATGATTTTCATTAAGTAGAAAAGGGATATCTTATCCAATTTTCACATGCACACATGAAAGTAAGAAATGCATAAGTGAGCACAACACCATTGTTAACTATAGGTGTAAGGTACAAGACCTACTTAGAGCTACTTAAAGCCTCACAACCTCAGGGTTGTCCAGACTAATATACCACTTTTCTTAAATACAAACATATGTACAAAAGAAATGAATGGAAAAGAAAGAATGCAAAATTTTGTATTAGTTGATTCATTTTGTTTATGCAATTTATCTGTGTAAGCACAAGTATCCTTCTTAAGTAATATTATAGGAATGAATAGGATATGGAATTAGGCAAGTGTTAGGTTCTTTTTAAATGAACCATAAATCTTACCAAATCCTATTCAAAACTATACTCATAGAGGAGAGAAGGAAAACTTATACTAAGCACATCTTTATATTTTCTTCACATGCAAACTTATAATTAAAATATAAGTAACACACTTTCAATTTTGATAATTGATTCATATTTTTTAAAAAAGAATTTGAATTTAAAAGTGATAATAGCCACTCATATTTTTACTTTAGCCAACACATGCAAATTTGACATAAAGTAAACATTTTCATTTTAAATATAAATTTTTAAAAGAATGGATGCATGAAACCATATGACATTCATATTTAACATGTTGGGGAAGAATTAAAGCAATGAAAGCATGTAAACATATTCACTTTAATTAAATCCTGAAGACAATCTTATGAAATAAGAAAGCTTAAAGTAAATCAAAGTTTATTTAATATGATTTTTGTTTGATCTTGAATTTGATTTAGTTTTAAAAATGTGATTTGATTTTACTGTTCTAACCCATTCCCACATGTGTTTGAAATTTTTGTTTAATTTTTAGATGATTAGATTCATTTTAGATTTTGATTAGGTTGATGTATGAATTTATCATGTTAATTAACCCATACCTACACCACCTTAGCATAGTTAACCAAATAATTATGATCCAATGAGATGACATAAAACCTCACAAAGAATTTAAATTTGCAATGCACCTAGGATGAAAAGGACCTAATGCAATTTATCTCATGATTAATGGTTAATTAAGTTAAGGAGTTTAGCTCAAGTAATTTCAAAACACCCCTCACACATATGAGTTGAGTTTTGATTTCCTTAATTGAACTTAGGCTCTTGAACACCTAAGAATCTACCAAAAGTAGATTAATTAAGTTCTGGAAAGTTTTAAAAATTTTAAGAAATTAATTAAGAGGGTAATTAATGAATTAGCTTTTAATTAAGAGAGGATTAAGGAAATAAAAGGGGGTTTAGGGAATAGCTTAGGGAAAATACCCCAAAATTTTTTCCTAAGCCTCCTATTCACTAGATCAAATCTTAATCAACTTCAATAAGGGATTAAAACACTAATCAAACCCAATATTATCCCTAATTACATAAGAGGGATAATTAGGAAATGCATTTGTATTTCCCCTAATTAAGCCATCAATAAATCCCAAGAAAATTAGGGGAGGTAGAAGTCATCCCCTAAAATATACCCAAGAGGTTTGATATTAATCAGTAGATTAATTAAGGAGTAATTAGCAAATTATGATTTCTAATAAAAAGTAAAACTAGAGAAAGATATAATTCAAAATCCATTAAAACTAATTTAAGAATATTTTAGATTGAATTTATCTTTCAGTGGAAATTTACCTCATATTTTTTTTAGGGAGGTATGAATTTTTAAAGCTTAGAGGATTAATTGGAATTAATTAAAACCTAATTAAATTCCTATAACCCACGGCACAACACATGGAGACGGCGGTTAGTGCACTTTCCATGCATCGTGTGGTGAACCATCACTTAAATATCCCATCACCACATGGCACATAATGGTGGTATGTGGTTTTACATCTGCCATTCGATCAAGGATCAAATGGCCAGGAATAACCCCATGATTTTAAAAGGATAAAGGATTTTAAAACATGCATTTAATCTCAGCCGTCCATCCAAAACATGTGGATGGATGGCCAAAGATTTATCCCTGCCAAAGCTTGTGGATCATAGGAATCGTCCATGATCTAAGCCTTGATCCAAGATCGATTGAGCTCAGATTGGGAAAAAATTTTGCACACACCATCATACACTAATGGCAATCCTATCCAACGGTTGAATTTTCATGCCATTAAACTTTCTTTCACAAAAAGACCAACACCCCTTAAGTCTAGTGATAAAAAAATGCCATACATCATCGGAGGTGATCACCAGTGCTTGATTCCCTTGGAGGAGCTTCGTCTGGTTGAGACGAAGCTATGGTGAAAGAATTAGCTCCTGAGGTTGAGTAGTTTGCTCTATGGACCAAGCCCTCCTCCTTGTGAGCTCAATTTTGATCTATATGAGCCTTCCCTTGCCTTTGGAGCTTAGGAAAGATGTTGAGTAGACTCGACTTGATCCTCTGATGGAGTGTACAAAGAGATTTGAAGTAATTTGGAGTGTAGAGGAAATTTGGAAATCAGTGGAGCTCCCCTATTTTCTCCTAAAGAAAACTAAGAATGGCTGATTTAAAATCCCTCCTAAGAAGCTTAGGAATACACTCTGATGGCTCCTAACACTCTCTAACACTCAATCGACAATGATCATGTGAAAATTGAAGTGAATTAGGGGGAGTATATCTCCCCCTATGGAAATCAGACGGGCAAAGCTCTCTTTGCCATTTTGATCCAATTATCAATATGTAAAGGTCTATTTGAGTTGTTAGGAGTTGACACATGGTCAGTTTGAGCTAAGGAGTGGATTGGTAACCTCCCATGTGCTTCAAATTGAGTGGAGGGAGGTTTCACACATGGCCAATTTGAGCCATGTGGTCAATTTTGGCCTTGGGGCCATTTGGGCTGACCCAAACCCATTGGCTTGGGTGTACCACCCTCCATAGGGTCTACTTGACCTATTAGAAAGGTATCAAGTAGATATGAAGAGGGCTTGACTAAATTCTCCATTGATTTGACCAAAATTTGTTCTATTGACTAGGGGTAAAATGGTCATTTGGCTAATTTTTGAATTTGAATATGTTGAGTATGTTGAGATAATAGGTTTGGCCAAGTTTCATTAGATTTGGAGTTCATTTGATATGTTTTGGCTCATGTTGACCCATTTAGGTGGCTCAACTTGGGTCAAGTTGACCAATTGGTCAAATAGGGTCAAACAAGGGTTGGGTCAAGTTCATATGACCATTTGAAATGTTTTTGTGGCTTTGGTTTGATTCAATTTGGTTTAGGTTTGAATTTGGCTCATATGACTTCGTTTAGGTGAAATGGGTCAAGTTGACCAATTTGACCCATTTGACCTATTTGAGGTAGGTCATTGGTAGGTTTTGGTTTGATTAGTCATATGAAGTGGATTTGTATCTTTGTTTCCAATTAATTTTGGTTAAATTTTAATTTGGCTCAACATGACCCCTTTAGGTCAAGTTGGGTTCAAGGTTAATTATGTTAGGTTAGGTCTAGTTGGCCAATTGAGACTTTGGTCAAGTTCAACAAGTGATTTGGAATAAATTTGACCCATTGGTTTCAATCAATTTGTCTTTGATCAAGTTTTGACATGTTTTGACTTTTTAGGTCAAGTTGGGTCAACATGGGTCAAGTGGCTAATTGGGCTAGGTTAGGCTCAAATGTTGACTTGGTCAAGTTCAAACATAGGCCATGAATGAACTTAGATCAATGGTTTCAATCAATTTTGCCTATGGTGGATTTTGTCTATGTTAGATTTCATTTTGGCTAAGCATTGACTTGGTCAACCCTTAGGTTTGACTTGGTTTGACCCAATTTGATTGATTGATCATCCCATGATGATTGTTGATCATGATGAGAAGCATAGGTGAGTCTGATTCAATCTAATTTGGTTAGGATTAGAATTTGGCTCATAAGGGTACTTTAGGTCACTTTGGGTCAAGTGAGCCTAAGTGGGTCAAATGGCTTTGTCAAAGCTTGATTTGAGTTTGATTGCACTTGTATATGGGATTATGATTGAAATATAAATCCATTTGCAAGTGTTTTGAAGAAAAATTGGTTTTGATTCATTTGATAATTTCATATTCAAAGGAAGAACATGAAAGGATTTGGGGTTTGATTTTTGAATTGGATTTTGTTTAAGTGATTGAAGTTTGTATTTATATTTGGATTCATGATTGTAGGGTTGATTGAATCATGAAGGAAAAATCAAGAGTTTGGCTTGATTTGAAATTGATTTGGCTAAGTTCAAGATTTTGACTTGAAAGGCTTATATTGGATTTTGAGTGGATTTGAGTTTGATTTTTATGATTGGTTTTAATTGTTTGAATTTGTGTTTCATTTATATATGTGAATATAAATGAGAATATAAATAGGTCATGAGAAAATTTCAAGGATTTGAGGTGATTTGATCATGATCTAAGCTAAGTCTTTTAAGAGGGAAATTAAAGGACTTAGGAAATTTTGGAGTTTTGGATTTGAATTTTTGAATTTGGTTTGATTGATTTGTATTTATATTTTATTTATATATGTGAATATAAATGAGAATATAAATAAGTTATGAGAAAATCCCATGAATTTGAATTGATTTGATCATGATTTAGGCTATGTCCTTTAAGGTGGAAATTAAGGATTTAGGAAAGATTTGAAATTTCATGCATGGGTTTCAATCATGGAGTTCAATCATGGATTTCAATCATGTGGCATTAATTTGAGTTTGGATAAAATCAAATAAGATTGATTTGGAGTTTGACTTGAAGGAAGGAAGGCGAGGATTGGTTCAAGCTAAGGGTACGAAAATTTTCCTAACACCCCTAAAGCATGACCTATTCCTATGGCTAACTCTTCTTAGCCTCAAAGGTTAGGTTGAGTGTCCACCTAATCAGTAGATGTGTCTTAAGACTAAGAAACTCCAAATGTCTAAGAGGAATCCTATGTCTAAGATGGAGGGGTTGAGAGCACATCCTAAAAATGAGGTCAACGAAATCTCATCACATCACGGTCTAGAGTTAGAAGAACTATTTCTACCCCTACCTTTCCTAGGAGAATAGATCGTGGTGTTTCCCCTTTGTGAAAGGAAGCTGCACCATCAAAATGCATCTTCCATCGGCAGTTGTCGGCCTCCCCTAAGTTCATGATTTATTCATCAGGGAGATCATCACTAAGCGGAGAATCAGCAGGGAGTGAGTGTGCTGCTAAGAAATTCGCTAGTACTTGTCCTTTTACCTCACAGAGGGATACGAAGGTAATGTCAAACTGCAAGAGAATCACGGACCATCATGCCAAACGTCTGGATAGCATTGGCCATGTCGTGAGATACGGTAGTGGATTGGTTCTGGAGATCAAGTTCACCTTAGCAAAAGCAAATAATGATATCGAAGTAAAGAGCACTCTCCTTTCCTTGACATTGGCTTTGGTATGAGCAGAGAGAGTCCAATGCAGCAGTGTAGAGGATGAATGGTCTAACCGAGATAGGGGCTGCTAGAACTGGCGGCTTCACCAAATACTGCTTGTTGTCTTCAAAGGCATGCTGACACTTATCATCCCACTTGAACTTAGCATCCTTTTTTACAAGTGTTGAAAATAGCTTGTATCTCCCCAATAGGTTGGAGATAAAGCATCTCAGATATTCTAACCTTCCTTGGAATGATCTAAGTTGAGTTAAGCATTTAGGAGGCAATATTTCTAAGATAGCTTTGATCTTTTCAGGATCTATTTCCATTCCCCAGTGTCGGACAACAAACCTAAGGAATTTCTCTGAAGCTACTCCGAATGCCCACTTCAGGGGATTCATTTTGAGGTTATATTATCTTAATCGTTCAAAAATTACTCTCAAATCAAAGAGAATGTCTTCCTTTTCTCTGCTCTTGACTTTTAGATAATCAACATAGCACTCAACCTGATGATGTATGAGTTTATTGAAGATCTGAGTCACGGCCCATTATTACATAGCATCACCATTTTTAAGGCCCAATGGCATGACCATATAACAAAAGATTCCGATCGGGGTTCAAAAAGACATGTTTCTTTCATCTTCATGAGATATCTTGATTTCGTTTTAGCCAGATGACCCATCCATGAAGGTAAATACTACATGAGATGAGGCTATGTCCACCATTAATTCTGGCATAGGAAGAGGAAACTCATCCTTAGGGCATGCCTTGTTTAAGTCTCTAAAATCAACGCATATGCGAATTTGGCCATTCTTCTTCTTAACTGGTATGACACTAGCTAACTAGGTAGGGTATTTTTCTTCTCTAAAGAAACCAGCATCAATTAGTTTCTTGATTTTAGAAATGACCTGTTGTTCGATTTCTAATCATATGCATCTAGGATCTTGCTTGATAGTGGTAGCATGAGGATCTATTACTAGCTTGTGGACTACTACGTCATGAGATAATCTGAGCATCTCTTCATAACTCTATGTAAAGCAGTCTTTAAACTTAGTCAATAGCATAACTAAGTCATTGGTTTCTTCTTCATTTAGCAATGAACTGATGTACGACAGGTGTGGATTTTCTTTTATCCTAAGGTTGATTTCTTTAAGCTTGTCTATTGTTGAATAAATCTCATCTTCAAATTCTGGAGGTGCATCCTTCATTTAGAGATCATCTAGATCATCTAAGATTTCTAAACAAACAATCTCATAAGAGTTGGGGTTGTGTGAAAAGAATCTATCAGACTCCAAATGATTAGTAACAACCAAACAGTAATCGCCATCATCGACTAGACCCACTGTATCGAATCCCAGTCCTACTCATGATTATGCTTCCCTTCCTGTATTATTCCATAGCTTCTCAAAATACTTTGACCTGTGCCTAGACCATGTATGAGGAACCATACCTTTCTATGTAAGATTATGAACACAAGGCAAGTAAAAGTCAAGTGCTAATTCCTTTAATTCTTTAAATGAATCCTCCTCATGTTCTAAATCAACTTCAGGACTTGATGATGATGATCCCAAAAATAATCTCTTCAGGTTCGCATCCATGGAAGACTTAGGGGCTTCCTTAACTACTAAACCTTCAGCTTTTTGAGATGAAAGTGAGGTTAGAGTTGAGGATCCCAGCTATTGCCTAATAGTCTCACATAAACCTGATTCGAATACTTTGCTTTATCTGGAGGCCTGGTCTTCATCGCTATCTGGATCGAAAGTCACCTCCAATGGAACCTGTTGAGAGGGGTTAGCTGGTATGCTAATCACATTAGACTCATCCTCTGAGCTAGATTCGAAGTCTATGTAAATAGTAGGGGTGCTTCTGCGAACTGGAACATAACCTCTATTGGCTAATGGCCAACCAGGGGGTCTTCCACCTCTACAATTGTCTCTATTTTTGCCTCTATCTCTGCCTGGTGGAGGTTGAGTCATTCTACCCAGATGTCCATATGATGGAATAGACTGTGGGTGGAAAGTGATATGCGGCTCTATTTCTTCTTCAATTTCTCTTTCTTGTTCACTTGGATTTTCAATTTTCTTTTCTTTTTTCTTTTACTCTTTCTTTTTCTTCATTTTCTTTTTCTTACGTGTTTGAATTTTATCAATGTTCATGAGAAAGGGTGTGTTGAGAAAGATAGTAGGTCAAATCCTCATAAATCTCAACCTCTCTAACTAAAATGGCTTTTTGTCACCGTTGACATGGTATTCATCCCATCCTTTCTGAACATGATGCACTGATGGAGGGAGGATGGAATTATCTTATTTTGATGTATCCAAGGCCTGCCAAGCAAAATAGTTAACAAAGTATTTGAATCAATTATGTAAAACTTAGCTTCACTCTTTCAGTCACCTATCTCCAAAGGTAACACTATGGAACCTAAAGCCCTCTCGCCTTGTTCATTGAATCCTCTCAGCATCATCCAATCTCCTCAGAGTGTGGAGATGTTGATCCTCAAATAAGCAAGAGTCTTTAGACTCATAATGTTCACTGATGCACCTGGATCAACGAGAACTCTAGCCAATCTGAATCTGCCTATGTCAACTGTGATGTAGAGGGGATGGTTGTGCTCCAAGTCCCCTAGAAGAAGGTCTTCATCTGTAAAAGTGATCCCTTGGGCTTCTTTTCCATAATGTGCCTCCTCACCAATAGTGGTCAGCTGAGCTAAGCATATTTTGAGATCAAGGAAAGCCTTGATTAATGACTCCCTCATCTCTTTGGATAAGACGAAGGCATCGTATATGCTTAACTTAGATGACAACTTTTTTAGATGAGAGAGGATATTGTAGTTCACCTTGGGCTGATCCTCCACAAGCATATCCAAGGAGGGAGCATCTTGTGGAGGGGCTTCTAGATCTTCTGCACCAATGACTTGTTTCCCTCTATCTTAAAGTGTTGCCCTAGGAGATAGAACCTTGCCACAATGGAGGTTAACTCTGGTGATCTCATGTGGCAAGGTAATGGAAGGTCCTACTTGTACATCAGGCTCACCTATAGCTTCTCCTATGGGACCCTCAAAATCAGATGATTCTAAGTTTATCTTAAGAGTCGAACCCATAGTATTTCGAGTAGGAAAATCTAACTCTTAATCAAAAAGAGGAAGATTGAAATTATTATAATTATCTTGACTTGAAGAGTTATCATTAGAAATTAAAGCAGACAATCCATCAGAAGTGACACACATGTAATTCAAACTAGCTTTATTCTTTAATTTTTTAGATTTGATAGAATGTATAAAGTAGAAATCAAGTAAAGTAATAGGGGTAAGGGATTTGGTGCCCTTATATGTCGATATAAGAGTTCTACTAGTACAAGAAGAAGAGATAGCTGAAGTAGGAGAAGTCTCTAATGTGGTAGCTGCAACGGTAGACCGAGTCGGACTCGGGCACTAATAGGCTATCTCGGCATAAGTGTTGTCACCCGAGCTCCCCATTTTCTTGAGTTCGCACTAGTAATTTGCAAACCTTCCTTGATGTTGGAGGTTTGAGCTGACTCAGGCACCTATAAGGAAAGTTTCTTAATCTTCTGAATGATCTTTTTAGAGGTTTTGGATAAGGAGATATCATAACCTTCTTTTGTTTTGGAAAGATCACAAGTATCCCCAAGGATTACCCTGATGGAACTGGATGGTTATTCCACAAGGTATTTCTTCGGGATAACTATAGCACCAGTCTTGAAGCTATCTTCAAGCCAGTCCTTAAAGATGAAGCAATCTTCCAAAACATGACCTAGCATATGGTGGTAGGGGCAAAAGTTGGGATCATGGCTTTGCCCTACTTCCTTCGGTCCCTTAGGTTCGGGTAGCTGAAAATCAGGCTTCTTTAAGAGGTTTCTAAAGATCTTCCTGAGTACCTCCCCCTTAAATAAATAAGGCTTATTAAGCTTATCTAAAAGAGTAGGTGGACCATAGCTATCTGGCAGTAGATATGTATACCGCTGCTGTAGGTGATGTGGTTGAGGCGACGGTGGTACTGGCCGTGGAGGCTATTGTGGCGGCCGGTAAGGTTGCCTCGGTGGTGGTAGAGGAAATGGAAGCAAAGGCAGCTAAAGCTGTGGTCTCTCAGACTGATCTCTAGCTAGTTATTTTCCCTTATCTACCACTGTCATTGTCTCTGGCTTCTTCTCATAGACCTTCTATGACTTTGTCTTAAGCAACTGATCTTGAAAAGGCAACTGTTTAGCCTCTCCTTGTAGACTAGCCACCTTGCTGATTAGCTTCTCAAAAGTTTTGATAGTGAAGCCCTTAAGCATGAAGGTGACCGGGCCATGGATATTCTTTAGAAGAATATCAATGGCATGCTGTTCGGATAGCTACAGTTCACATTTCATACTCAGGTTACGCCATTTGAGAATATAGTCAATAAGGGACTCACCTAGGTGTTGTTGTGCTATAACGAGATCACCAACAGTAACCCTTTGTTGAGCTCCAGCAAACCTCTTGATGAAGAGTTGCTCCAACTCAGCAAACATCTTTATTGAACTGTTAGAAAGTTCAGCATACCAGTCAAAAGCTATCCCTGCTAGGCTACTAATAAAGAGGCAGAAAAGCAAAGCATCACTGCCACCAGTGTTGCAACAACTGGCCTTAAAGTGTGCAATATGCTTCCTTGGGTTTCCACTGCCATCAAAACTATTGAAGGAGGGTGGCACGAAACCCTTGGGATATTGGATTATATCAAATTCCTTCGGGTAGGGTCTACCCTTTGGAACCGATGATCCTCCCCAGGCTTGAGCCAATGCTTCCTTCACTTACTACTCAACCATGAATTTTATATCTTTTTCTTGTATGGAGGGACTTTCCACTACCTTCCTATACATGCTAGCGCTACTTGCTCGATAGGAGGTAAGGTCTTGGTTAGGTCCAAGTCATGCACTAACTTTAGCTGACTGGTCTTAGCTACAGTAGGATGAACTGCTGGTGCTTATTTTTGAAGTACTGAGACTACTTTTAACAACTCCTGAAGCTATTTTGCCATCATATCTATCTTCTCATCTTTCTACTTTAATTGTTCTAGGAGGTGTTGATGTGAGTGGGTTGTGTCTTCCTGCTCGACATCATCACCTTCCATAGCCTGCTGCTCTCTGAGGAGGGATCCTCTGGTATCTACCATGCACACCCCTGTTGAGTCTCCCAATAAATCATCTTCATTAGGATCAAAGCTGATATTCTCCTCATCAGACCAATCATACCCCAAAATTTCTTTCTTTTCCATAAGATAATGTGCCACTATGTCCTCTAAAGAATGATCAATCTGAATAGGCACAAATGTTTTTGGCTGACCGGTGTGATCACTATCATGTACTGAGAGGCACCGGACCTCCCCTGCTGTTGGAGAATTAATATTATGAGGATTGTACTCGCTAGAAGAGACACACTCTTGACTGCCATTAACTCTAAAAGGTGTGACACTCCTAGGAGGCTCTATCATCATGTAATAGGCTATCATCGCTCTTCATGTAGTTGCAATCATCTTTATGTCATCTTGGCGGTGGTGTTGGTGAAGGGATGACCACTATGCTTGGGGTCACCATTTCCACACCACCATGTGGCGAAAAGGCGGAGAGCTTCGGCCTCACCACAGTAGGTGGTGTAGATGGAATAGGAATCCTCGGTCATAGCCAGATCACCAATGAGGTACGCTTCTCCCCGGATGTGGCCTTCAAGGCCTTCGGCAAAACTGGAAAGGCTGCGACGTGAATGGGTGATGGTGGATGGGGGGTAGAGCAGTGTGGTGGAGACAAACCAACTCTCTATGAATAGGAGTTGTCCTCCTGTGATGAGTGGTCCCAAGCGATGCTATCTGTGGTCGCGGGTAGTGGTAGAGCTAGAAAATCGATGAGTGCGGCATGCTTAGTGGCGAACCGCCTCTCCCTATTGGTCATATGAACATATGAATGGGCCTCTCTGGCCATCTCCTATCAAAGTTGTTTCCCCACACTATGGGGGATGATAAATCTCAAATCAAATTGAGCTCTGAACTCAGAACGTCCATAAACTCTATCGACCTGGCATAGAATAGATCAGTGGCTGACATATGACCTCCTACCTAGGCTAACTGCATGTTGAACCACTGGTGGAGGTGAAGTACAAATCCTCCTAGCATCCTCTCTATCAAACCCAGAGAGAGGATGAAACGGGTTCACCATCACCAACGGGGAAGTTAAAACAGGAAACTCCTCAACAACTGAACAGGCGACTGCCTCCATCTCCCTCGTAATCCTAGTATGGTTCTACTTAATCATGCAATTTTTGTTCCTCCTCTGTGTTCTGGTAGGATGAGTGAAGTAAGAGCTAGACTCGTACTCAAAAGTAGGGGATGCAATCTTTAGGATCAAGGGAGCCTTACCCTTAGAGGGTACTGATGAGTGGGTGCTAGCCTCTAGGCGACAGGAAACCAGGGCCGTGAGCACTATCCGCACTTCTAGAACTAACGGAACTACCACTATTTTCCTCTTAAGTGAGGGGATATCGACGATGGTAAATCAATCGAATGATGGACTACGCCACTGCGATCACCGCAGTTGTGAGGGGAGTGCCCTCACAGGTGATCCTCACCCCCTTAAAACCTCTATCGAAATGGATGAGATGGTTGTGATCAGGTCGGGGGAGATTGGCCTGATCCAAGGCCAAGTCCATGCTACAGGGGAAAGTAAACACAAACTTCTGTGAACTTGCCATTTATGATCAACTGAAAATTGAAGAACTGAACTATAGCTATAACTGAGATTGATGTTGAGAATCTGCAATGTTGGAAACAAGCTTGGATCAGATTTCTATTTTATTGATTTCTAAATTTGAATTTAAAATTTAAACCCACATCCAACATCTTGGAAGTGTTCAAATGGATTTAGAGAAGATTTAGATTTGATGGAAGAGGAATTTTTGAATATGAATCCACTTTCAACAAATTTGGGTATGTTGAAAATGGGTTCAAATATTCTTTAGAAAGATGCTTCCATAGGTTCATGTTTTAAATTTAGATTTTTTTTTAGGACCCTTTCCTTTAACAAATTTGGGTATGTTAAAGTAAGCGTCAATTGGGTTTTTTTTTTTTTTTTTTTTTGATATTTTGGAATTTAGTCACTTAGCAAATTTGGGTATGTTAAGTGAGGTGTTTGAAAACAATTGTTTCTTTTTCTTTTTGTTTGTTTTTGTCTTGTAAATCTTTGGTGATTTTGAAATTTGGAATTTTTACTTAGCAAATTTGGGTATGATAAGTGAGGAATCCAAGTGTGTTTTATTTTTGTTTGGAAATTTTTTGAAAATAGGATTCTTAGAAAATTTGAGTATGCTAAGAAAATCCTAATGTGTTTCATTTATTTTGGACATTTTGATTTTTAAAAATAGGATCCTTAGAAAATTTAGGTATGCTAAAAAAATCTTGATGTGTTTCATTTGGTTTTGATTTATT
Organism: Cymbidium sinense; assembly: GCA_021442155.1. Classification (NCBI taxonomy): domain Eukaryota; kingdom Viridiplantae; phylum Streptophyta; class Magnoliopsida; order Asparagales; family Orchidaceae; genus Cymbidium; species Cymbidium sinense. Next base: position 13,051,337 of record CM038221.1, on the reverse strand, counting down.
TTTGATTGAAAATAGAGACTTCACTTTAGCAAACAGGGTATGCTAATAAATGAAGTTCCACTTAATTTTGTGAAATGGAAATTTTACTTAGCAAATTTGAGTATGTTAAATGAAATTCCAAACGATGTGTTTAACATTTTTGTGTTTTGGTTTTGTTTTGAAAATGGAAGCTTCACTTTAGCAAATTTGGTATGCTAAAGAGTGAAGTTCCAAAAGTGTTATTTACAAATTTTGTGAAATAGAAATTTTATTTAGCAAATTTGAGTAAGTTAAATGAAATTCCAAAGGTGTTTCAAATATTTGTTCTTTGGATTTTGAAAAGGGAGACTTCACATTAGCAAATGGGGTATGCTAGAATGAAGTTCCAAATGTATTTAAGATTTTATTTTTAATGAGTGGAGACTTCACTTTAGCAAATGTGGTATGCTAAAATGAAGTTCCAAAATGTGTTTTGAAATTTTGTTTTGAAAAGTGGAAACTTCACTTTAGCAAATGTGGTATGCTAAAATGAAGTTCCAAATGTGTTTTAAAATTTTTGATTTTTGAATTTGGAGACTTCACTTAGTAAATTTGAGTGTGCAAAATGAAGTTCCAAATGTGTTTTGAATTTTGAAAATATGATTGTTAAGTTTTGATTTTTGAAAAGAAGACTTCTTTTTAACAAATTTGGGTATGTAAGAATGGAAGTCAATCTTAGTTTTGAAATGTGAAAATTTTGTTTTGTGTGTGATTATTGCTTTATTTGAAAGAGGGAATTCCAACTTAATCATATATGGAATATGTTTAAGTGGGATTTCCGAATGATGTTATTTTTATTTGGAAATGAGATCTTCATTCAATAAATTTGGGTATATTTAATGGAGATGTTCATACGTGCTTTTGAAAAATTTAGTTTTGTTTGAAACTGAAACTTCCATTCAATAAGTGTGGGTATATTGAATGGAGAGATTCATATGTGCTTTTTGAAAGTTTTATTTTTGACTTTGATTTTGAAAAGATGATTGTTCATTTTATTTTTGAAAATAAAATCTTCATCAAAGTGAATTGAGGGAAGATGTTCATTTGTGCTTTTAGAAAAGATTGTTAGTTTTATTTATTATTTTTTTTTTGAAGATTCCAACATGTAACAATTATGAGAATTATTAGATGAGGGTGATTTAGGAAAAAATTTTGTGGAAAATAATTTATTATGTGCATTTTTGAAAGAGTGCTTTTTGAAGAGCAAGATTTTTATAAAAAAATTTATTTTGTTTTTATTATTTTAGAATGAACCTTTCTTTATCATAAAAATGATGAGGAGGAAGTCTTAAAATGTTTTCTTTTATTAGATTTTTATTTTACCAATTGGAGAACCTAACGGGAGTTTTAAGACCAACACGGGGTGAGGTCCTAAAACCTAAAGATGTTGGCTAGTATGACTTAAGGATGAAATAAGTTAAGTGCCAACGGAAAGAAAGATAGTCTAGGGTTCATACAAGAAGTACAAACCCACTATCGATACTTAAAGACAATGATCATTTATCAAAGATGGAGAGAGGAATCATCCCCAGCAGAGTCGCCAAAAAAATCTGTTGGTAGAAATTTATATTCTTGTTTTCATCTATCCTCCTTCTATTTGGTAGAAAGAAAGAAGATAAATGAAAATAGGAATATAAATGCCTTGGTTGGATGCCACGCAAATTCATAGATGTACATATTAGGGTGATCGAGTATGACATTAAGATAAAGTGTACTATTTCAAAAGATAGAAATCACCACCATACAATGGGTCTAATCACTGAAATAAGGGTTCCTAAGGACGTTGGGTCTTCAAGGTCTACCAGAGATTCTTCCACTACTTTACATGAAAATGCAATGTAGGGTTTATTTTAAATTAAGTTCATTAAATTCCCTACAAGGGCAAGCCCCCATAGTTAATTACATCTTAAGGAATGGGGATTCCTCAGGAAAAGTCTCGATTAAGGTAAATGATCGTTGTCTCTAAAGATTTCAATAGGGTAGGACTATCAATCAATTAGCTTACTTTTGAAGATCAAATGGGCTTAACCAAAGAGAGAGTTATTATTGAAGCCAAATGAAGATAAATAAAAGATGCTCACGATGCTAGGAACCTAGCGAGCATCTCAAACTATCCTATGATTGGGCTTTACATTTTTTAAAGCGATTTAATTTGTTTGAGTAGAACTTTTCATTAGAAATTTAGAGCTTATGATTCCATAATACAAGATTATGGAAATGCCTAAGAGATGAGGATTTATGCTTATGGCCCCCAAAGGGGAGAAGCAATCTTAGAACCTAAATCTAGGGAGCTTTGGCGAGGGTCAAAAGCATAACCTAAATCTAAGGCAAAAAATGGGTACTTTAGTTTGCCTCCATAAGAGAGGACAAATCACCCAACTGCTTGGACTAACAACCACCTGGGGGTGACCGCTAACAAACTCCTCCTACGATTTTAAATACATGTAGGCAAGTAATATGCTTTATGTAAGATAGCTCAACTGTTATTATTTAGAAAGAGACTAAGTCCTTAAACTCACTCCCTAAAGAGACTAGATCAAGTACGGGAATGAGTAATGAACTAAATCTAATGCAATTCATATTACATTTTATTTTCATTTTTGGACAATCATTTTGACTCAGGCTAATAGAATTCATATGTCTAATGCATGACAAGTAAGATTGCTGGCCAAAATCAACAATAAGGGAGGAGGTGTGTTTCCACCAAGGCTCTCAAAGGTCAAGCCAAGTTTCTTTGGCAAAGGTGGAAGCCCTCCAACAAAGAGTGAAACAAGATGCATTTATGCATGATATTTTAAAAGAAATACTCATCCATCTAAGGAGTTGTTAATTCTTTTATCTTAATTTTAAGCCTAAGTTTTAGGTGAGGTTATGAGTTCTTTATTTTAATTTTGAATGGTTAGATTTGGTAGAAGATTTATTTTTTTCTAAGAGCCTAATCACCATCCAGGCCATACATAAGCAAAGAAGAAACTAGGCAAAGGATTCCACTTAATACACAAGTTAAACAAATCATCAATCAATTTATAAAGCTAATCGTAAAAGAATAAGTGGTCATTATGGTCTGCACCAACAAAAAAATAAATTGGCAAATGAGCTCTACCCTTATACATCTCGGATTACAAATGAATTAAGTACAATTAAGCAAGGAACTCATTGTTATGGGGGTCTTCAAGTTTCATTTCTTCATTCTTCTTTTCTTCTTTCTTCTTTGGTTCCCTCTTTTGGATGGTTGGAAGGTGGTTGCTCCAAAGGCTTCACATGGTACATAAGATGTAATATTATGACCAATTCTTATCATAATCCTCATAACATTCATTCCAAAATCCTAATTGCAAAAATTACATAAAGAGGGAAAAATGGAAATCTAACAAACACCTACAAAATAGAGATTAGCTAAAATAAATCATATAAATCCCAAGCACGTATATTGGACTTTAACACCCCACACATGGGTGACTAAGTCCACTTGGCCTATTGGATTATGCTTAGGGGTATAAGCACTTGCACAGCAAAAGCATTTATATTTTTATTTATTATAGTGCCCCTTAAGCATAATCTTTTGCAGAAGATAATGGTTAGACTAAGATCATCCTACCATTCAGTCTACGCACATGCACCCTAACATTCAGTCTAAAATATTACATCACAAAATAAAAGCAAACAGCAAACCATGCACCACCCTAACCTAAAGCTAAAAGTCATGACTTAGCCTAATCTGTGTGCTTTAGAGGTTTGTATGGCATGCTTAGTTATGGCTTTAAGTTAGAGTTTTCTAAGTGTGAAGAATGTTCAACTTATAGGAGGGTTTCATTTAAGTGGTTTAGTTGTTTATGTTGATTTTATTTTATATTTTGATTAGGTTCAAGTGAATCCTACAATTAATTACTAAGCTGTAAAGAGAGGGAACTTTTCTTTCCTTCCCTAACCCAAGTAATTTCTAAAGTGAATTCATATTTTAGTTTTATTTAGAGAATGTCTTATTATGTATTTTAATTAATCCTAAATTTAGATGAACTCTAAATAAGCCTATTCAAAAGAAAGGCATTTTAAGATTAAGTAAAGTAAAGTAAATTCACAAAACACACATCACTTCAGTACTTTCCCAACATGTATAACATGCATATAAATAAATCCTAAGCATATCTATACATACTAAATGGGAATGTTTAGCACACTTTATTATTCATGCTAAGTAAGTTGCTTTAGAAAATTTGAGTGTTTATGATGCATGATTTTCATTAAGTAGAAAAGGGGTTTCTTATCCCATTTCCATATGCACATTTAAGTGTATGAAAGGCATAAGTGAGTACGATGCCATTGTTAGCACCAGGGGTATAAGGTACAAGAACTACTTGGGCTACTTAAAGCATCGCAACCTCAGTGTTGTCCAGACTAATATACCACTTTCCTTAAATATAAGCATGTGCACAAAAGAAATGAATGGAAAAGAAAGATGCAAAAATTTGTATTTGCTTGTTGGATTTTGTTTATGCAATTTATATGTGTAAGTGTAGGTGTCCTTTTTAAGTCATAGCATAGGAATGAGTAGGAAATGGAATTAGGCAGGTGTTGTGTTCTTTTCAAATGAACTATACACTTTGCCAAATCCTATTCAAAACTATTCCAAAATAGAAGAGAAGGAAAATGGCACTAAGAACATCCTTATATTTTACTCACATGCAAGCTTATAAGTAAGATATAAGTAACACACATTCAATTTTAATAATTGATTCATATATTTTAAAAATAATTTGGATTTAATAGTGATAATAACTACTCATATTCTCACTTTAGCCAAAACATGCAATTTGACATAAAAGATTTTCATTTTAAATTTGATTTTTGAAAAGCATGAATGTATGAAATCATATGACACCTATTTAGCGTGTTGGGAAAGAACTAAACTAATCAAATCATGTAAACACATTCACCTTAATTAATTCCTAAAGGCAATCTTATGAAATAATAAAGCTTAAAGCAAATCAAAGTTTATTTAATGCAATTTTTGTTTGATTTTGAGTTTGATTTAATTTAGAAAATGTGAGTTGAGTTTGTTGTTGCTAACCCATTCCCACATGTGTTTAACATTTTTTTTCAATTTTTAAGTGATTAGATTCATTTTATATTTTGATTAGGTTAAGGTGTGAATTAAGCATGTTAATTACCACTTACCTGCACCACCTTAGCATAGTTAATCAAATAATAATGAGCCAATGAGATAATATAAACCACACAAGAAATTTAAATCAGCAATGCACCTAGGAAGAAAAGGGCTAATGCAATTTGGCTCAGTATTAATGATTAATTAAGCTAAGGGGTTGAACTTAAGTAATTTCAAAACATCCCTCACACATATAAGTTGATTTTTGATTTCCTTAATTGTACTTAGGCTTTTGAACACCTAAGCATCTACCCAAGAAGGATTAATTCAGCTCTAAAAAGTTTTAGAATTTTATAAAATTAATTAAGGGATTAATTAGTGAATTAACCCTTAATTAAGGATGGATAAAGGAAGAAAAAAGGGGTTTAAGGAATAGCTTAAGGGAAATGCTCCAAAGTTATTCCTTAAACCTCCTATTCATCCAAACAGACATTAATCAACTCAATCAGAGGATTAAACTAATAATTACAATCTTAATTAACCTTAATTACATTAAGGGAATAATTAGAAAATGAATTAGAAATTTACCCGATTAAGCCACCAATAAATCCCAAAAAAATTAGGGGAGGCAGAAGTCATCCCCCAAAATACACTGAAGAAGTTTGGGAATCGTTAGTGCATTAATTACAAAGTTAGCAATTTAACATTATGAATCAAACCCAAATTCAAAGAAAAGGACTATTCAAAATCAATAAAAATTAATTTTAGAATATTCTATGTTTAATTATCTTTTTAATGCAATTTATTTCGTATTTTTTTAATTTTTCTATGTTGAGATATGAATTTTAGAAGTTTAGGTAATTAATTAGAATTATTTAAATCCCTAATTAGATCCTTAATCCCACAGGCACCATGCATGCGACTAACATGGTAAGCGCTTTACATGCATCGCCATCTGATTCATTACTTAAAACATCGCATCGTAGCGCTACATCACGTCGGCGCTACGAGCTTTCTCCTCAGTCGTCTAATCAAGGATCGGATGGCTGAGATTAAAGTCATAAATTAGATGATTAAATATAAATGAATTGCACATTTTAATCTCAGTCATCCATCCAAAATGCGCGGATGGATGGCCAGAGATCCATTCCTATAATTGTCTGTGAGCCATGGAGACCGCCCATGTTTGAGGCCATGATCCGAGCTCAATTTAGCGCGAATTGGGATGAAACTCAACCAACACCATCAACATGCATCCGAGATAACATCTAATGGTCAAGATCCTATGCCATTAACATTTTTTTCACAAAGCTCTAAACCATATTGAATTTAATCTCAAAAAAATGGTATACCTCATCGGAGGTGATCGCTGGCGCTCATTTCCCTTGGAGAAGCTTCATTTGGTTAAGACGAAGCTTTGCTAAAAGTTTGAGGGGTTGAGGTTGAGTATCTTCTCCTATGGACCAACACCTCTTTCAAGTGATCTCGGCTTTGGTCTAGGTGACTCTTCCTTTGCTTCAAGAACTTGAAAGAGAGCTTGGGCAAGCTCGGTTGGGGCCCTGAGGGGGTGTTCCAGGGGAATTGGCTTGGTTTTAGGTGTGGAGTAAAATGGACTTTCGATGGACCTCCCCTATTTTCACTTAAGGAAAACCAAGAAGACGAAAATTTTTTCTCTCTCTAGGAAGCTTAGGATCACTTGCAAATGGCTCCTCTGACTTCTTAACTCTCAATCGACAATGGCTCTGTGAAGATTCAAATGAATTAGGGGGAGTATATCTCCTCTTTTGGCAATCGGACGGTTGAGCATGGGCTTGCCATTTTGATCCAACTGCCTTGATTCAAGGTGTTGAGGTGAGCTATCCTTGAGTTCATTTTAGGCTAAGGCGTGGAATGGTGAACTCCCTATGTGCCTCAATTGAGGAAGATTCCCATGTGGCCATTTCCATGCACATGGTCTGTTTGGCCATTAGGTCAGATTGGGCTGACCCAAACCCATTGGGTTGGGTGCACCACCCTCCCTAGTTCTCACTTGATCCACTAGGAGAGTGTCAAGTGGTTATGAAGAGGAATTGACCAAATTCCCAATGGATTTGATCAAACTTTACTCTATTTCCTAGAGGTGAAATGGTCATTTGATTGATTTTTGAATTTGGGTATGTAGGATATATTGAGAAAATAGGTTTGGTCAAGTTTCATTAGATTTGGAGTTCATTTGGTATGGTTTGACTCATGTTGACTCATTTAGGTCAAAATGGGTCGACTTGGGTCAAGTTGACCAATTGGTCAAATTGGGTCAAACTAAGGGTTGGGACAAGTTCATATGACCATTTGAAATGTTTTGGTGGCTTTGGTTTGATTTAATTTGGTTTAGGTTTGAATTTGGTTCATATGACTTCATTTAGGTCAAATGGGTCAAGTTGACCAATTTGACCCATTTGACCTATTTGAGCTAGGTAATGGGTAGGTTTAGGTTTGGTTAGTCATATGAGTGGATTGGTATCTTTGTTTCCAATCAATTTTGATTAAGTTTGAATTTTCACTTTACTTAAAGTGTTGGTCAATTGGGCTAGGTTAGGTCTAGTTGGCCAATTGAGGCTTTGGTCAAGTTCAAGAAGTAATTTAGAATGAACTTGACCCATTGGTTTCAACAAATTTGGCTTAGAACAAGTTTTGACACATTTTGACTTTTTAGGTCATGTTGGATCAACTTGGGTCAAGTGGCCAATTGGGCTAGGTTAGGCTCAAATTTGTACTTGGTGAAGTTCAACCATTGATCATGAATGAACTTAGATCATTGGTTTCAATTAATTTGGCATATGGTGGATTTTGGCTATGTTGGTCTTCATTTTAGCTAAGTGTTGACTTAATCAACCCTTAGGTTTGACCTAACTTGATTGATTAATCATCTCATCATGATTGTTGATCATGATGAGAGGCTTAGGTCCAATCTGGTTAAGATTAGAATTTGGCTCATAAGGGATAGTTTAGGTCACTTTGGGTCAAGTGAGCCTAGGTGGGTCAAATGGCTTGGTCAAAGCTGATTTGGGTTTGATTGAACTTGTATATGGACTTATGATTGGAATATAAATCTATTTGTAAGTAGTTTGAAGTCAAATGGGTTTTGATTCATTTGATAATTTCAAGTTCAAAGGTTGAACATGAAATAGATTTTGGCTTAATTTTTAAATTGAGTTTTTATTAAGTAATTGAAGTTTGTGTTTATATTTGGATTCATGATTGAAGGATTGATTGAATCATGAAGGAAAATCAAGAGCTTGGCTTGATTTGAAGTTGATTAGGCTAAGTTCAAGAATTTAAGTTGAAAGGCTTAGGTTATATTTTGATTGAATTTTAACTTGAATTTCTAGAATTGGTTTTGGTTGTTTGAATTAATATTTCATTTATATATCTGAATATAAATGAGAATATAAATGGTTTATGAGAAAATTTCAGGAGTTTGAAGTGATTTGGACATGATCTAGGCTAAGTCCTTAAGAGGGAAATTAAGGATTTAGGAAAGATTTTGGAGTTTGAAGTTTGAATTCTAGATTTGATTTGATTGATTTGAATTTATATTTCATTTATATATGTGAATATAATTGTGAATATAATTGAGAATATAAGTGAGTTATGAGAAAATTTCAAGGATTTGAAGTAATTCGAATATGATCTAGGCTAAGTCCTAAAGAGGGAATTAAAGACTTAGGAAAGATTTCAAACTTGGAATTTCAATCATGGGTTTCAATCATAGATTTCAATCATATGATATTAATGTGAGTTTGGAGAAAATCAAATAAGATTGGTTTGGAGTTTGAGAAAATCAATCAAGATTGATTTGGAATTTGACTTGAAGGAAGAAAGTGAGGAATGGTTCAAGCTAAGTGTAAGCAAATTTTCCTAACACCCCTAAGGCATGACCTATTCCTATGGCTAACCCTTCTAAGTCTCTAGGGCTAGGTTGAGTGTCCACCTAATCACTAGATGTTTCTTAAGACTAAGGAACTCTTAAAGTCTAAGAGAAGTCCTATATCTAAGAAGGAGGGGTTGAGAGCTCATCCTAAAATGAGGTCAACACTTCGATAATAAGTCTTCTCCTTGAGTTTTCCTACTTGAATTTCCAAATACAACCAATCATTTAATAGTGTAGCTTTAAAATCTTTGGAGACCTTAATTTCTACTTTAATCGAGAGTATTCCTAAGGGATTCCATCTTTTAAGATGTAATTAACTATGCAGGATTGTCTCCTTAGGGAACTTAATGAACCCAGCTTAAAATAATTCTCGTTTTACTTTTATATGTAAAGTAGGGGAAGATCTCTGGTATATTCGCAGACCCATCATGCCTTAGGAGTCCTTATTAAGTGATTAGGTCCATTATAGGGTGGTGATTTTTATCTTTTGAGATAGTGCATCATTTCTTAACTTCATACCCGATCACTTCAATAAGTGTCCCCTAAGATTTGTGTGGTGTCCCACATCTCAAAAATAAACACCACAATGTACAATGATTGAGCTAGGAAGCAAGCATGTAGAATTACATTAATTAAAGTGGGGAGCAACTGCTAGGGTGATCGATTAATTACATAATAAATTCAACCACACCTAGGGAAACCGTTGAATGAATGTCGCTTAGGACTTATATCAACTCAAGAGTAGTCAGGCGATTCCTATTAGGAGTCTTATTGACACTGTCCTAAAGATAGGATGCCTGCTTAGGAAAAGGTGCCACTAGAGGTGTCCTAATCCATAAGCGAATATATATTTTTGTCTATATGTTTTTATGGACCCTGTTGGTGTGCAAGGGACCACACTAAGAAGGGGCTTATATTAGTCTTGTACTATTTTAGACTTACTAGACTAAGGGAGAATTTGTATATCCGCAAGACGGATTCTCCAACTATAGGGATGGCGACAAGAAAAGGAAGACTGTCCAATCCAATAATAACCCAGGTAGTGTCTAAATGGGATCTCTCTAAGGATGTGAACCAAATAGAGTGCCCACAGGGAGTTGCTGCTAGTGGCGTTATCCTGGACCCTATAAAAGAAAGCCTATAGGTGTACGATGGCCAACTCAAGGAGAAAGCTTATAGACTTAAATCTGCTATGAGTGGTGTATCCACTAGGTGGGTCACTATCAGCATAACGAGGACTAACCAACCTAAAGTGCCCATCATTGTGCGGTGATCAATCTAAGAAGAAGGCTTGTAGACTTACAACTTCTAAGACAAAAATGATCATGGATAGTCGTCATTTATGGGATGATCTTTCGACCAGGGCTACTAAGAGAGTCAGAGGACTAGAACCAGACTTGAAGTAGTCAAGAGGAAAGGAGTCGTTGGGGGACTTATTCTAAGCCTCAAATATACTCAACGCAGTCAATTCATGATGGCTTGTTTAAGAAGAAAGCATGTAGACTTATATCTTCTTAAATAAAGTCAACATGAGGTAGCTTACCAGTTGCACAGTAAAGCCTACCAAACTAACAAGGCGCTCATCAGTTTGCAATGGTCAAGTATGAAAGAAAGCATGTAGACTTACACCCTCTAAATAAGGAACCACTCGGGTGACACACTACCAGGGTAGCATGCCAGCCCAACCTAGAGCAGCTAATGAGTGAGTGCTAAAAGGGGCTTTTTCCCACATCAAAGGAGCCAGAGATGAAAGGTATGTATTTATTTTATACATGGTTGTGTATAGTTTATGTTGGTGTTGTATTAACAAAAGATAGGACACCGCTCGAGTTCCTTACACCTACCCTAAACACATCATGGTGGATTCACAAGCAAAGATGTTTTCAATAAAATGGAAGGGATAGAATTTGAGATAAAAATTTTCATTGATAATTATTTTAAGCAAGATTTATGGATAAAAATCTGCCATGAGTGGTGTATCCACTAGGTGGGTCACTATCAGCATAACGAGGACTAACCAACCTAAGGTGCCCATCATTGTGCGGTGATCAATCTAAGAAGAAGGCTTGTAGACTTACAACTTCTAAGACAAAAATGATCATCGGGATAGTCTGTCATTTATGGGATAGATGCTATCTAACCTAGGGCGACTACTAAGCCGGGAGTCCCACGAGAGGACTAGAACCAGACTTGAAGTAGTCAAGAGAAAAGGATCCATTGGGGGACTTATCCTAAGCCTCAAATATACACGACGCAGTCAATTCATGATGGCTTGTTCAAGAAGAAAGCGTGTAGACTTATATCTTCTTAAACAAAGTCAACATGAGGTAGCTTACCAATTGCGCAGTAAAACCTACCAAACTAACAAGGCGCTCATCAGTTTGCAATGGTCAAGTATGAAAGAAAGCGTGTATACTTACACCCTCTAAGCAAGGAACCACTCGGGTGACACACTACCAGGGTAGCATGCCAACCCAACCTAGAGCAGCTAATGAGTGAGTGCTAAAAGGGGCTTTTTCCCACATCAAAGGAGCCAGAGATGAAAGGTATGTATTTATTTTATACATGGTTGTGTGTAGTTTATGTTGGTGTTGTATTAACAAAAGATAGGACATGAGTTCTTTACACCTACTAAACACATCATGGTGGATTAGAAAGATGTTCTCAATAAAATGGAAGGGATAGAATTTGAGATAAAAATTTTCATTGATAATTATTTTTAAGCAAGATTTATGGATAATATTTCTTTAGGTAGAGCCCATTAATTAGAAGTATCGGGTGCTCTCCCTTATGATTTATGAGCTGACAAGATCCTCCCTAGTAGGCCTTCTCTATGGCAAAAAGGGCCTTCCCAAGTGGGTTCAAACTTGCCTCCCATCTTGCTACTTGGTCTCCTTAAAACTAAAACAAGCTCTCCTACTTCAAAAGCTCTAGGACAGACCAACTTATTATGAGCTTGAATCATTTTAGCTTTATACAACTTGAGATTCTAGCATGCCCGGAGCTGTCCCTCCTCCAAACCTTCGAGCTCTTCTAACCGCAACTTGGCATTCTGCTCTGTTGTGATTTTGCTACTCACAGCTATCTTTAGTGATCAGAGTTTGACTTCTAATGGTAGAATAATTTTGGACCTATACACTAAGTAGAAAGGGGTAGATTGAGTTGGAGTTTTGTATGTGATGTGGTAAGCCCACAAGGCTTCAACCAACTGCTCATGCCACTATCGCTTGTTATAATCTAGTGTCTTCTTTAATATCTAGATGAGAGTTTTGTTGAAGGCTTCTGCTAAGCAATTTGATCTCGGGTAATAGATGATAGAATATCTCTAATATATATTGTGTCATCGGGAAAAGCTGTTGATTTTAGTGCTCTTAAATGCAATACAATTATCGAATATAATTCATCAAGGCATCTCGAACCTATATATGATATGGTTCCTAAAAAATTGTAGCACATGCTGAACAGTAACCTCTCTGAGAGAGATTACCTCCACCCACTTGGAAAAGTAGTCAATGGCAGATAGAATGAACCGATGACCCTTAGAAGAAGGAGGGTCAATCGAACCCACTATATTGGTAGCCCAACACTCAAATGGTCATGAGGCCACTGTAAGGTGTAGAATGTTTGGTGGCTGGTGTAAGACCACACCATGCACCTGACATTGGTGGCATCGCCTAGCTACATCAATGTAGTCAGTGATCATCGAAGGCCAGTAGTATCCCAGTCTCTTGATCTTGGCTTTCATCTTTGGACCAGATTGGTGTGCTCCGCATAAACCTGAATGTGCCATGGTCACAATATTATGGGCTTTGTGTTTGTCTAAACAACATGATCACATATGATTGAAGGATTACTGGTACAAGGTACCATCCACGAGAGCGTAAGAAAGAGCTCTCTGCTTCATCTGATGGGCTTATGACTTCTCTTGAGATAGTTAACCTATATTTAGATAATCCATGAATGGTTTCCTCCAATCTAACTCATCATCCTTTTTGGTAACTGCAATCTCCCCTTCAAAAGAGAGTCTCTCGATGAGCTCAGTGTCAATAAGGGATAAGACTTGCCTAATTTGGACCCTTATTGGTATGGACTCATCTTCTGGACATGCCAACTCCTTGATGAGCTTCGCTAAAGCATCTACTACAAATTTTTCTCCTTGAGGAATCTTGTAAATGGTAACCTCTGGGATTTAGGCCAACAACTCTATAGTGTGCTTGTGGTAGTGATGGAGTTTAGGCTTTAGAACTTCATAGGACCCAAAGATTTGGTTGATGACTAACTGAGAATCCCCAAAGATGTTGATGTTCTAGATGCTTGGAGTGACAGCTAACCCCAGACTAATAATCAGAGCCTCATATTTGACTTTATTGTTGGTGCATGGATTGGATAGATGATATGAAAATCCCTTCATATCGTGGTCCGAAGTTAGGAGAACTATTCCTACCCTTGCCATTCTTAGGATAGTAGATCATGGTTCTTCTCCTTTTTAAAAAAAAGTTGCACCATCAAAATACATCTCCCAATGATGATTGTTGGCCTCCCCTAAGTTCATGATTTGTTCATCAGGGAGGTCATCATTAAGCAGAGAGTCAGCAGGAAGTGGGTGTCCTGCTAAGAAATCTGCTAGTTCATGTCCTTTCACCGAATAGAGGGATACGAATGTAATGTCAAACTATGATAAAATCAAGGACCAACATGTCAGTCGTCTGGATAGCGTCGGTCGTGTCATGAGATATTATAGTGGATTGATCCTAGAGATCAAGTTCACCTTATGAGAAAGCATGTAATGTCATATCTTTTTGGATGCGAAGATTAAAGCTAATAATGCTTTTTAATGGGTGGATAATTTGCATCAGTAGGGATTAGATGATGGTTGAGATAGTAGAGTGCATTCTCTTTCCCTTCGTCATCAGCTTAGGCTAACAAAGCACCAAGGGAGTCATGTAATGCGGTAGTGTAGAGAATCAATAGCTTGCCCAGGATAGGGGCTTCTAGAACTCGCGGTGTCATCAGGTAGTGCTTGATGTCTTCAAAGGCATGCTAGCACTTGTCATCCCACTTAAACATAGCATCATTTTTGCTAAGTGCTGAGAATGGCTAGCATCTTTTAGATATGTTGGATATCAAGCGTCTTAGATACGCCAACCGCCATTGAAATGATCTGAGTTGAGTTAGACTTTTAGGGGGTGGAATTTCCAATATCACATTGATCTTCTCTGGATCGATTTCAATTCCCCAGTGTTAGACAACAAACCCAAGGACTTTCCCTGAAGCTACTTTGAATGCACACTTTAGGAGATTCATTTTGAAGTTAAATTATCTTAACCATTCAAAAAAAATACTCAAGTCAAAGAGATGGTCTTCCTTTTCTCTACCTTTGACTATGAGATCATCAACATAACATTCAACTTGATGATGAATGAGTTCATCGAAGATATGAGTCATGGACCACTGGCATGTAGCATTGGCATTTTTAAGCCGAAAGACATGACTGTATTGCAAAAGATTTTGATCGGGGTTTGAAAGGCAGTGTTTCTTTCATCTTCAGGGGCCATCTTTATTTGGTTATATTCAAATGACCCTTCCATGAAAGAGAAGATTGCATGAGATGAGGTAATGTCCATCATCAAATTCAAGATTGGTAGTGAAAATTCATCTTTTGGATATGCCTTATTTAGATCCCTAAAATTGATGCACATGTGAATTTGGCCATTCTTTTTCTTAACTGGAATGATACTGGCTAACCAGGTGGGGTATTTTTCTTCCCTCATAAAGCAAGCATCGATTAGTTTCTTGATTTCAGAAATGGCTTGTTGTTCAAGGTCTAATCGCATGCGTTTAGGAGCTTTCTTGATAGGTTTAGCACTAGGCTCTATTGCTAGTTTATGGACTACTACGTTAGGAAATAAATCAAGCATCTCTTTGTAACTCCATGTGAAGCAGTCTTTAAACTCAGTCAATATCCTAACTAAGTCATTAGTTTCAGTATCATTCAACAAAGAATTGATGTATGTTAGACGTGGATTGTCTTTGGTTCCTAAGTAGATTTCTTTGAGCTCATCAATGGTTGATCTGATCTCCTCCTTGAACTCTGGTGGTGCATCTTTGACTTCAAAATCATCTAGAGTATCTGAAGTTTCTAAAACACACCTCCTCATATGAGTTAGCATGATTTGAAAAGAACTTATCATATTTCAAATGATTGGTGATGACTAAGTAGTAATCGTCAGCATTGACTAGACCCAAAGTACCGAATCATAATCCTGATCTTGATTGAGAGCTTTTGCATTCATTCTTCTATATTCTTTTGAAATAGTCTGACATGTGCTTTGACCAAGTATGTGGGATTAACCCTTTCTTTGCTAAGTTTAGAACACATGATGAGTACCAATCAAAAGGTAATTCTATTAAATCTTTATATGAATTATCCTCTAGTTCTACATTGACTTCTTGACTTGAGGATGATGCTCCCAGAAAGAACCTTTGGGCCGTCACACCTGTGGATGACTTGGGGCTTCCTTAACTACCAAACTCTCAACTTTTTGTGAAGAAAGTGGGGTTAGAGCTAAGATTCATAACTGATGCCTGACTATTTTATATGCAAGCTTGGATACATTTATATTTTGTTTTGGAGCCCGGTCTTCATCACTATCATGTTGAAGTGTCACCTCAAAAGGGATCTGCTACTGAGAAGAGTTGGCTGGTGTGTTAATTACATAAGACTCATCCTATGAACTTGATTCTAAGTCTATGTATATACCATATGTACTCCTGGTGGCTGGGACATACCTCCCATTTGGTGGTCAATAGGGAGGCTTTCCACCTCGGGGGCTGCCTCTAAACTATGTTCTACCTCTGCCTGGTGGAGGTCGGGTCACCCTACCCATATGTTTGAATGGAGTAAGGAACTATGGGTGGAATCTAATGTCAGGCTCTATATCCTCCCTTGAGTCCATGTCTCGCTCCCTTTTATTTTCTTTCTATTTATTTTTGTATTTCTTTTTATTTTTTCTTTTCTTTCTATCCCTCATGGGGATCTTGAATAAGCTCACAAGAATGGACTTCTTAATTTTGGGGGATAAAATATGCTGCATCTTCCTATATCCCTTCCTCATGAACTATGAAGGGTTTAAGATCTCCTTTGAGATAGTACTCAATCCCACCCCTCATGAACTTCATGCACTGATGCAGAAAGGATGAAATTGTGTTGATTTCATGTATCCATGGTCTCCCAAGCAAAGCATTGAAAGATGTATCAAAGTCTATGATATGAAACTTGGTTTCAGTCTTCCAATCATCTATCTCTAATGGAAACACTATAGAGCCTAAGGCCCTCTCACCTTGTTCATTGAATCCTCTCAATATCATCCTCACTTTATGGAGTTTTGAGATGTTGATCCTCAAGTAAGCAAAAGTTCTTAAACTCATATATTGACTGATGCACCCTGGTCAATCAGAACTCTTGATAGCCTATATCTACCAACATCCACTGTAATGTAAAGAGGGTGGTTATGCTCTGTCATCCCTAGAAGTAGGTCTTCACCACTGAATGTAACTCCTAGAATATCCTTCAACCTATGTGCCTCCTCTTCAGTAATGGTTAGTTAAGCTAAGCATATCTCTAGATCAAGTAGGGCCTTGATTAGAGATTCCCTTGTCTCTTTGGATAAGACAATGACATCATATATGTTTAACTTAGCTGACAACTTTCTAAGATGTGCGAGGACATTATAATAAATTCTTACTTGATCCTCCATAAGCATATCCATAGGTGGAGCATCCACTGGAACCAAGGACTTGTTTACCCTTATCCTGAAGTGCTACCCTAGGAGGTAGAAATTTTTCACTACGCAGGTTAACTTCAGAGGCTTCTTGGAATGATGAACTTGTGAAAAGTTCTACCTTCTCATCAGGTATACCTACAGCTTCTCCTATGGGATCCTCAAAGTCAGTTGACTCCAAGTCAATCTCAAGAGGTGAACCCAATTGGTTCAAATAAAGAAAGTCTGATTCTGAATTAGAAGAGAGGGGATTAGAATGACTAGAATTATTATTATTATTTTATAGACTTAGAGAGTTTTCAAGAGGAATAAAATTGAAAGTATCAAAAGTGGACAAGATGTAAGTAAAATCTACTTTTTTTTCATTGACTTCTTTTTATGTGGAGGTACATGATAGAAATTCAATAAAGTAAGCAGATTAAAGGATTTTATGCCCTTGTCCACTAATACAAAGCTCATGTCAGTAGAAGAGGAGCTAACAAAAGAAGAAGTAGTAGGTGCAACGGTGGATGGAGTACTAAACTCGGATGGTGTTTGCACTATTGAACTATCCCGGGCAAGCATGGCGAGCTGCTATAGCTGCTGTTAGGTCATCACCTTCTTCAAGTTGTATTTCGTAACTTGCAAACCTTCCTTGATGTTAGAGGTTTGAGCTACCTCAAGCACCTATAAAGAGAGTTTCTTGATCTTAGAAACCACTTTTTAGAGGCTCCGGAAAAGACAATATCCCAACCTTCTTTTATCTTAAGAGGATCGTAAGTATTTCCAAGAATTATGCTAATAGAACTAGATGGTTGTTCTAATAAGTATTCCTTAGGGATAACTATTGATGTAGAAAATCAAGAGGAACCAAAAATTAGAGCCCAAGGTCCATTTACAAGATCTCAAGCTAAAGCCCAAGAAAATTTAGCCCAAGATCCATTTACAAGATCTCAAGCTAAAGCCCAAGAAAATTCAAGAAAGAAGTAGGCTTAGCCCATTAGCCTGTTAAGGCCCATTTCATGATGTCATCTTTTTCTTATTTATTTATGTAATTTTTAATTTTCTTCTAGAAACTCCATGTTTGAAATTTTGGATTTAAAAATTCAAAGCATGACATGTGAGGTGGTTGAATCCACATAAAAAAATGCATGACATGTGGGTGGTTAGCATAAAATAATGAGGCAATTTAATGCTTCACATTAATGTGGCCACCCACTTTTCCCTCCATGTTTTGATATCTTTTCTTTTGAAATATGCTTGTAATGGCTATAAATAGCCCCTCTTACTTGAATGAAAGGAAACTTTTGGCAATTGCAAAATTTTGAGTTATTCTTGTGGTTTGAGAGCTTGGTGGCCAAACCTTGGCAATCCTTGGTGGGGCTAGTTATCCAACATATCTTCTTCCTTCTCCCCCAATACCCACGTTCTCTCAATCTCATCAAAAGAAAGAAGCCCACCTTCATCAAATTTGGTATCAAGCATGGAAGCGATTTGGATAAAGTTAGCTTCAACAAAGGAGCATCTCAAGTAATAGACTTGTCTTCAAACTTGTGAGTTTTTCTTGAACTTGTGAGGTTAATTGATTTTCTTTTATATGATAGTTTAAATACATATTAGTAGCTTGGAAGGATAGATATTGCTTGCAAGTTTATGGTGATAACATAAAATTTCAATTAGTAAGCTCCATATATATTTTAGCCATTTCCCAATTGTGTGAACTTGTGCCTCCTCCCCTTCCAAAAAAAAAAAGAAAAAAAATTAGAGAGCACCTTGGTGAGGTAATTCTTCACCAAAAAAATATAATATTAGTGCAAATCAAAATCTAATTACTTACTTTATTATCTTTGTTATTGTTTATGGTTAATTTTAGAAGTTTTTTATTAACTTATGATAACTTGCTTTCTCAAAAAAAAGAGGCTTGATAAATTTGAGCATTTTTCATTGCATAATTTTTTTTTTGCATAATAATATAAATGTGTTAAACTTGGTGATTTTGGAAGCTAAATAGAACTTTGTCAAAAGACCTAAAGCGTCTAAGGAGAGCTTGGGATTTAAGTGGTCTTGTACCCCTCCTCACACAGTTGTCTTAGCCTAAAATTTCTCTTTGATTGCACAATTATATTATACTTTTTTTTTCATTTTTTTCACTAGCCCCTTTTAATATATATATTTTTTTATTTTTTTTATTTTTTTTTAAAAAAAAATCTCATGGCACCAAAATCTATCTCTCAAGATCAAGTTGAAAATTTGACTAGATTAGTTGATGCTTTAGATCTTAGGATCCAAGATAATGAATTAAAAACTCAACAAATATTAGAAGAAAGTAAGAATCAAATGCAAGAACTTAAAGAACAAATGCAAACTCTTATTACGCATCTACAAAATAATAGAGTACCAACTCCTCCTCCAATACCTGCTCAAACTGTGCCAATAGGAATAGATGAAGAAGATTCATATCCAAACCATAGAGAAAATCAACCACTTAGAAGACAATCAATTGCTAGAAATGGTGGATGGGGAGAAAATTATTTTAAGACTATAGAAGACTCTAATGATCCAAGTCGAAGAGTTAAAGTAGAAGCCCCAACTTACGATGGTGTACATGACCCAAATAAATTTCTTGATTGGTTAGTTCAAATGGATGACTTCTTTGATTGATATAAAATGGATGATTATCAATGAGTTACTTTTGCTAAAATGAAATTAATAGGACATGCTAAAATTTATTGGACAAATACTTTAGCTAAAGAACAAAGATTAGGAAGGACAAACCTAACTTGGATAGAAATGAAAGAAATGTTAAGAGCAAAGTATTGCCCTAGGCATCATAATAAGAAGCTACATAGTCAATTATTAACTTTGAGACAAGGTAATTATCTTGTAACTGAATACTTAAATACTTTTGAAGATATAGTTTCTAAAACTGATTGTACTGATAATGATTGGCAATTAGCCAATAAATTTATTATTGGACTTAGGGCTGACATTAGAAATGAAGTTGAATTATTTGACCCACAATCTTTAGAGGAAGCATTTCATTATGCATTATTGGTTGAACAACAAAAGAAATCGCTTCTCTCTAAAACTAAAAGTCAAGTACCTTATTTCTTCTCATAGATCTATTGTTAGACCAGCCCATCCAAATGGCCCACTTTGCCTAAAACTACAATTGAGGGAGCTCTAAGAACACTAGGGAAGTAATATGTTTTAAATGTCATAAAAAGGGTCATATGCAAAATCAATGTAAAGCTCAAATCTTATTTTTAGAAGAAGTTGAAAATCCAATAGATGATAATCTAGAAGAAGTTTATGATGACACCCCATTATCTGATGAAGAATTAGAATTAAATGATGACACTCATGTTAATGTGATGAGATGTCTTAGTGTAATTAAAATGAGGCGAAGATTGGAGGAGAAAGAACATTTTTAGCATGTATGTTTTGTGTAATGAAAAGAGATGTAGGTTAGTTATAGATGGAGGAGTACTATGAATGTCATTTCAACACACACCTTAACTCGAGCCAACCTAAAATCTGAACCTCACCCTGAGCCATTTCATGTTAGTTGGGTAAATCATACATCTCTTCCCATCACCAATCGGTGTTTAGTTCTTATTAAAATAGGAAGCTATGAGGATCAAATTTGGTGTGATGTTCTCCCTATGGACATTGCTCATATTCTCTTAGGACGACCTTGGCTATATGATATGAATGTTATTCACTATGGTAGGGAAAATACTTATGTTTTAAACATAATAACAAGACTATTAAACTCTTACCAATAAAGCCGTGAAAAACACCCTCCATAACACCACACAAAATAACCCTTGCAACCTAAGCCTCTATTGAAGAAAAATGCCAAACTTCAATTAATTATCATAGAAAATCCTTCTATTATGCCTAATACTATCATTTCTGATCCTTACTTTAAAACATCTACTCTTCCTCCTTTGACCCCAAAGATAGAAATAATAGGTTTTGGAGCTTTATGAAATGAATTTTCTGATCCATTTCTTCTTCACATATTACATATAAAAGAAGTCATAGCAGAATCTAATGAGTCTCACATACCTGATGTGGTCTCTTCTCTTCTTTTTGATTTTAATGATATTGCACCTGATGAGCTTCCTGATGAGTTACCTCCTCTTAGAGACATTCAACATGCTATTGAGTTCTTACCAGGTTCTCAACTTCCTAATCTTCCTCATTATAGGATGAACCCTACCGAGCATGTTGAGATTAAGACAAGTTGAGGAATTATTAAGAAAGGGTTTTATTCAAGAGAGTCTTAGCCCTTGTGCGGTTCATTATTAACTCCAAAGAAAGATGGAACATGGTGAATGTGTGTTGATCGAGCAATAAATAAAATTACTATCAAATATAGGTTTCTATTCCTCGATTAGATGATATGTTAGATTTAATCTCAGGAGCAAATTTTTTTTCAAAGATTGATCTAAAAAGTGGATATCATCAAATTCGATTAGATCAGGAGATGAGTGGAAGACAGCTTTTAAGACCCATGATGGACTTTATGAATGGCTTGTCATGCCCTTTGGACTTTCAAATGCTCCTAGCACATTTATGAGATTAATGAATACTGTTCTTAAACCCTATATAGGTAAATTTTTGGTGGTGTATTTTGATGATATTCTGATTTTTAGTCCAAGTGAAAATGAACATCTACAACACCTACAAATAGTATTTGAACTTAGACAAGAGAAATTATACATTAATTTAAAAAGTGTTTCTTTTTTGCAAAGAGGTAATCTTTTTTGGCTTTATTATATCCACTCTGGACTTAAACTGATCCTTCTAAAGTAAAGCAATCTTAGATTGGCCATCACCTAATAGTTTTATAGAAGTTATAAGCTTTCATGGTTTAGCCACTTTTTATCGAAGATTTATCAAGAATTTTAGTACCATTGTTGCTTCGATAACTAATACTAAAATTAGATAAATTTTGTTGGACTCTTACTGCACAAAAGGCCTTAGAGCAAATTAAAGTTCTTATCACTTATGCACCAATCCTTAGGCTTCCTGATTTTTCTAAAGCCCTTGAAGTTACATGTGATGCTTCATGAATTGGGATAGGTGGAATTTTAAGTGAAGAGAATCATCCTATTGCATTCTTTAGTGAAAAGTTAAATGAATCCAAACAACAATATTACACTTATGATAGAGTTTTATCTAATTCAATCCTTAAGGTATTGGCACTATCTCTTACATAGAGAATTTATACTTAATTGATCATCATGCCTTAAAATTCATTAATACTCTGAAAATTAAGTCATAGGCATGCAAAATGGGTTGAATTTTTACAAGACTACTCTTTTGTTCTAAAGCATAAGCACGGTTGAGAATAAACCTGCTGATGCTTTATCTAGGGTAAACCTAATGATTTCCTCTTTAGAATTGAGAATCCCCGGATTTGATAGAATTAAAGATGATTATATTGTGTGCCCTGATTTTCACTTAATTTATCTTGAACATCTAGATAAACCAATAACTTTACAAGGGACATTCTTGATAATAAATGGGTATTTATATAAAGGAAAACAATTATGCATTCCTCGATCTTCTCTTAGAGAATTTCTTATCACTGAGCTACATACTGGGGGTGTAGCTGGTCATTTTGGAAAGGATAAGACCATATGTTTATTAGAAAATAGATTTTATTGGCCTTCATTAAAAGAGATGTTCAAATTAATTAGTGGCTCAATGTTTAATTTGTAAAGCTAAAACTATCAAACAAAGGTCTGGACAATACACTTCCTTACCTGTTCCTTATAGGCCTTGGGAAGACCTATCAATGGATTTTATTTTAGGATTACCTAGGACAGCTAGAGGACATGATAGTATTTTTGTTGTAGTGGATAGATTCTCAAAATGGCTCATTTTTTTACCTTGTTCAAAACCAATGATGCTTCTTATATAGCTAAATTATTTTTTAAGGAAATAGTGCGACTCCATGTTCTCCCTTTAACCATTGTTTTCGAGATGTTAAGTTTGTCTCATATTTTTGGAAAACATTATGGAAATTATTAGAACCAAATTAAAATTTTCTTACCCTCCTTTCAATGGACAACAAGTAGTTAATGGTAGCTTAGGAAATTTGCTTAGATGCTTAGTAGGTAAAAGTTTAGGAAATTGGGATTTACATTTTGCCAACCTCGAATTTGCCTATAATAGTACTATCTAGAACTACAAAAAAATCACCATTTGAGATAGTCTATGGTTAAAACCCACGACCAATTGATGTTGCAAACCTACCATCTCATGTATTTTCTGATGCAGC
Organism: Cymbidium sinense; assembly: GCA_021442155.1. Taxonomy (NCBI): domain Eukaryota; kingdom Viridiplantae; phylum Streptophyta; class Magnoliopsida; order Asparagales; family Orchidaceae; genus Cymbidium; species Cymbidium sinense. The sequence goes on along the minus strand of CM038221.1, from coordinate 13,028,247 downwards.
ATTCTCATTTGTTAAAGATTTTCAAAGCCTCCATGAAGATATAAGAAAGCAAATTACTATAAGTAATGAAAATTATGCTTCTAAGGCAAATCATAATCGTTCAACAAAAGAATATAAAGAAGGTGATTATGTATTGATTCGCATTCGCGTTATCAAACCACTAGATATAAGAAATTACATGCACGAGCTTGTGGCCCATTTAGAATTCTCAAGAAAATTGGAACTAATGCTTATCACCTTGATTTGCCTGCTGATATGCTCATTCATCCAGTTATTAATATTGAAGATATTCTATCATATGAAGGAATTAGCAAACCTCCACTTGTTCAGTCTAACTCTTTAGCAGGAGATATAGCATCGTACTTGCAGAAGCCCTCTTTCCTTGAAGTTGACTATATTATCACTGAGGAAGAACCCATTAATCCAGCTTCTGAACATCAGTTTCTAGTTCATTGGAAGAATAAACCCCCCGAAGACACATGGTTGACGTCTTGATTTGGAGAAGTTAGCCCCATAATTGGTAGAAGATTTCTTAAATTTCAACTCTAGAGTTCAATTGAGCCGGGAGTTGATGTAACATCAAGAGGAACCAAAATTAGAGCCCAAGGTCCATTTACAAGATCTCAAGCTAAAGCCCAAGAAAATTTAGCCCAAGGTCCATTTACAAGATCTCAAGCTAAAGCCCAAGAAAATTCAAGAAAGAAGTAGCTTAGCCCATTATGCCCATTTCATGATGTCATCTTTTCTTATTTATTTATGTAATTTTTAATTTTCTTCTAGAAACTCCATGTTTGAAATTTTGGATTTAAAAATTCAAAGCATGACATGTGAGGTGGTTGAATCCACATAAAAAATGCATGACATGTGGGTGGTTAGCATAAAATAATGAGGCAATTTAATGCTTCACATTAATGTGGCCACCCACTTTTCCCTCCATGTTTTGAATTCTTTTCTTTTGAAATATGCTTGTAATGGCTATAAATAGCCCCTCTTACTTGAATGAAAAAACTTTTGGCAATTGCAAAATTTTTAGTTATTCTTGTGGTTTGAGAGCTTGGTGGCCAAACCTTGGCAATCCTTGGTGGGAGCGCTAGTTATCCAACATATCTTCTTCCTTCTCCCCCAATACCCACGTTCTCTCAATCTCATCAAAAGAAAGAAGCCCACCTCCATCAACTATTGAACCTGACTTATAGCTATGCTCAAGCCAGTCCTTAAAACTAATACAATCTTTTAAGACATGATTAATCATGTAATGGTAGAGGCAATAGTTAGAATCATTACTCTTGCCTACTTTCTCTGGCCTCTTGGGCTCTGGTAACTGAAAGTCAAGTATCTTTAGGAGATTCTTAAAGATTTTCCTAACAATCTCTCTCTTGAATGAATATGGCATATTCTATCTATCGGTAAGAGTAGGTGGGAAATAGCTACCTAGCGATGGGTAGGAGTATCGCTGCTGGGTAGACTGCTGAGGTGGTGGGAATGGCCTTTGTGTTGGTTGATATGATGGCTGAGGTGGTGGCAGGGGAGGTGGCAAAGGAGGCTGCTATGCTCGAGATCCCTCATACTAGACTCTGGCTGGCTGCTTCCCAACAGATGCCTAACTATTTCACATTATGGTGTTTATTTTTATATGTATATGGGGGACACCACGTAGATCTGAGAGAGTACTCACTAAAGTGATTAGGTACGATATTGAGGTATGATATACTATCTCAAAAGATAGAGACATCACCTTTCAATGGACCTAATCACCTAATAAGGACTTCTAAGGCATGGTGGGTCTTCAAATATACCAGAGATTTTTTCCCTACTTTACATGGATAAATAAAGTAGGGTTTATATTAAATCAGGTTCTAAAGTTTCCTATGGGGGCAAGCCCCCATAGTTAATTATATCTAAGGAAGGTGAATTCCTCAGGAATACTCTCGATTAAAGTGAGCAATTGTTACATCCAAAAATTTTAAGAGTAAGACTATCAATAAATTGGTTATATTTAGAAAATCAATTGGGAAAGATCAAAAGGGGAGAGACTTATTATCGAGACTAATAGAAATAAGTAGAGAATGCTCATGATACTAAAAACCTAATAAGCATTCTAATCTATAATATGGTTTAACTTTATATGTTTAAAGTTGAAAAGAATTATTTGTTTGAGTTGAATTTTTATTAGATTACTAGGGCTTATAATCCATCAACACAAGGTTATGAAAATGCCTAAGAGGTGAGGATTTATGCTTATAGCCCGAAGGAAATAGCTACCTCAGATCCTAAATCTAAGGAGCTTTAGCAAGAGCTAAAACACAACCTAAATCTAAGCAAAAATGGGCATAAGGTTTAACTCCACAAGAGAGAGTAAACCACCTGACTGTTGAACTTATAACCACCTGGTGTGGAAACCAACTAACTCCTCCTACACCTTAAAACTATGTGAGCAAGTCATATGATTTTACAAGATAGTTGGGTTGTTATTATTTAGAAAGAAACTAAAATCCTTAAACCAACTTACTAAGAGATTAGAGCATGAGTGGTATGAGCAATGACTTAGTCTAATGTAAATTTTTTCAAAACTTAATTAACTTTGGACACTTCATTTTGACAAAGGCCATAGGATTTTGATGCCTAAATGTATGTTAAAATGAGTTATGGGGTAAATCAAAAGAGAAGAGGGTGAAGCTCTGTTAGTAGGAGTTGCTCTCATAGGTCAAGCGATTCGCATATGTGTAAGGATGGAGGCCCTCATTTTGAAAGAGTGATTCAAGATGATATGTAAGGTGTGATATATACAACATTCATCTAAGAGGCCGCTAAATCTTTTAATTATCTTAATTTAATGCATAGGCTTTATGTGAGGTTATGAGTTATTTAGAAAGTTTAGTTATGAGTTATAGTTTGGGTAAACAAATTAATTTTTCCCTAAGAGCCTAATCGCATCCAGGCAGCACATTAAAACATCAATAAGAAATAAACTATAATAGGAATGCTATTTTAATGTACAGTTTAAACTTAACATCAATAAATTTTATAAATCTAAAGCAAAAGACTTAGAGGTCAGTGCAGTCAGGTACCACCGTATAACCCGAAAAGAGAAATGGGTAGTCGAGTTCTACCCTTATACAACCTGGTATATGAAAGAATAATTACAATTTATAAATGTTGAATACTATGGGGGATCTTCATGTCTCCTTTATTACTTCATTTGGTTTGATTCTTTTGATTTGGTAGGCTTCAAGGCATCACATGGCACCTTTGGGCTAAGCCTTCTAGCCAATGTTCATCCTTATCCCCCATAACACTAATCTTAATTCCTAATATAAAATTATATTAAAAATAGGAAAATTAAATCTAACTACACTTATAAAATAAATATTAGCTAAACACACCATACAACCTAAGTAGTTATATGAATAATTTGGACTTATCACCCTGCACATGGGTAATTAAGTCCACCTATCCTAACTTGGATTATGCTTAGGGGTTAAGCATCCTACAAAAGAGTGCATTTATATTTATTTTGAGCACCCCTTAAGCACAATTCCCTACAAAAAATATGAATAGGCTAATCACTGCCTAACATCTAGTTTACGAAACATACACCCTAACATCCAGTCTAAAATAATACATCATAAAACAAAATATAGATCACACCATGCACCACCCTAACATAAAGCTAGAAATAATGACTTAATTCTAAAGTGTGTGTATCAAGGGTTGTGTGGCATGCCTTAACTAAGCTTTGTCATGTTTTTCTATGTATGAAAGGATTTAATTATAAGAGGTTGATTTCACTTTAAGTGGTTTAATTGATTTGGGAATTTTATTTAGCATTTTGTTTTATTTCATTTGACTTACACTTAGTAATTAAGTGTTATAAAGAGAAGAAACAGAGAGGATTGCTCTCTTCCATCCCTACCTTAAGTCACATCTAAAACATATTAATTAATCAATTCTCTTTAGTGAATGGCTTATTACATATTTTAAATTAATCCTAAATTTAGGTTCACTTTAAATGATCATATTCAATAAGAGAGACATCTTAAGATTAATTGGAATGAATTACTATCACATGGCACATGTTCATTTATTTCCTTCCATCATATGTAATATGCATCTGACTAAATCCTAAGTATACCTATACATATAATATTTCTTAGCACACTTAAATGATGGATGTAAGCATATACATTTGGAATTTAGATAATTCATTTGATTGAATCATTTTATCATATTAATTTAAAGTTTTATCTAAATTATGATATAAAAATACATAGGAATGAAATTAAATAGGTATGTGTCCTTGTTAACCAAGGAAGTGAGGTAATCAAATGACATCCTTGGGGCTAGCTAAAGCCTCGTATTCATGAGATGTCCAAACTATATACCCATTACATTCAAACATATGTAAGTTTATACATATAAACATAAGAAAGAGGACTTTAAACCACATGATCAATTCAATCACTTGAACAAATATGAATGCATGACTTTTTTTAATAGAAAATATACTTTTCATTCATTAGTTAAATGCACATACAAGTATATAAAAGTTTTAAGCGGATACTTCACCGTTGTTAAACCAAGGGAGTGAGGTAAAGACCTCCTTGGGGATACTTAAAGCCTTGAGTCCCTGAAATATCCATACTAGATATATCCACTATTCTTAAATACACATGAATGTACAAATAACTATAATAATGGAAAAATCATGCAAAAGTTATATTTGATTTAATTGAATTTTTTATATATGTGAGCTAAAGTTCTATCTAAGCTCTAACATAGATGTACATAGGAATGAATCCAAACAAATATTGTTTCCATTTCAAATGAACTATACACTTGTTAATATACAAACTTTATGTAAATCCATATAGGATAACGAAAGAGAACTCCATATCACATATTCTAAACCATAGGCGCATGCAAGATTATGAATATTTATAACTATTATCACTCCATATATTATAATTGATTTATATGCTTTTGAAAATAATTTTAATTTAATAGTGATAATATCCACACATATTTTTAATTTAAATCAACACATACAAGCTTGACATAAAGGAAATCATTTCATTTAATTAATTTTTTGAAAAATATGAATGCTTGATTACAAGTGGCATACAACATTTAATACGATTGGAAAGAAATAAAGGGACATAAGCACATAATTTCATTCAATCCAATTAATTCCTAAGGACAATCATACTAAGTAAGATCATTTAAAATAAACAAAAGCTTCTTAAAGTCACTTTTAATTTTATGTTTGATTTGATTTTAGAAATGTGAGAGGAGGTTTGTTAATCTTAATCTCATTCCCATATGTATGAGTTAATTTGATTTAATGAAAATTGATTAGGTCAATTTTAGGGATTAATTAGGTTAAGGTATGAATTAAATTAATTAATTAACCCTTAGCTATGTTACCTTAAAGTAATTAATCAAATGATTATGAACCAATGTAATATGCAAATGAATTGAAAAGTAAAAAAGAAATGCTCCTATGAAATGAAACGGGCCTAATGCAATTAGCTCACAAGCATTGATAAATTAAGCTTAAGAAACTTACTTAATCACTTTTATGATTTTCACCTACATGTGAGCTAACCATAATTTCTCTAAATCTCTTTAGGCTATTAAACACTTAAATACCTACCCATGAATTAATTAGTTTCAGATCCACTTTAAAATTTAATTAAACTAATTAAGTAATTAGTTAATTAATTTCTCTCGAAAAGAAAAGGAAAAATAGGGAAAAGATTAGGGAAAAGGCCCTAATCACATTCCCTAAACCTCCCTACTATTAATCAGTGCCAAATGAGTCCAATTAATTAGTTAATTTACTATTCACATACTTAATTAATCCTTAATTAAGTTAAGAAGGTAATTAGGGCTTAATCAATCAATTTCTCTAATTAATCATCCAAGAAATTCCAAGAAAATGGGGTAGGTAGAGGTCATCCCCCTAAGCAACCTCAAAAAGTTTGAAATGAATTGGATGATTAATTAGAGAGTAAATAGGTTAATTAAACTTTTAATTAAACACTAATTAATTCAAAATTACTATTCAAAATTAATTTAAGGATAATTTTAATGGATTCCCCTCTAAAATATCTTTTAAATGAGCCTTTATTTATATTTTTTGGATTTTTTTTATAATTACTTATGAATTATTAAAGTTTCAGCCTTAAAAGCAATTAATTTAACCTAATTAAGCTTTAATCCCATCGGTGCCATGTGGTGTGCTGCGACGCTTTCCACGGCACCCGATTAATATTTAAGTAGTCCATGACGGATGGTAGTGGAAAGTGCTTTCCCATGGGTTGTCCAATCAAGATTGGATGGCTACGATCAAACCCACAGCTAAGGAGGGATCAAGCAAAAGATCTAGTGTGATCTAATCAAAGCCATCTATTCCAATCACATAAAATAGATGACCTGTGATCTATAATCCTATGAGTGATGAACAATGAAGTCCGTCCACCATGGATCACTTGATCCGAGCTCACCCGAGCTCAAACTCACTCCAAAATAATCCCACAACTTCACATGATGGATCCACGAAGATCCAATGGATAGGATTGGCTTACATGCAACTTTTCTTAATAAAAGACCAACCCATTTTTACCTAAAGCACAATTTTAATGGATTTACCTCACCAAAGCTAAGACCCTTAGTTCGCAGGCTTGAGGAAGCTCCGTTTAGTTGAGATGAAGCCCTGTTAAGCAGCAATTGGATTGGTTTTAAGTGGATCACTTGATTGTCTAAGAACGGTGCTTTGGAGCTTCAACTTTGATCGAAGTCCATCCTCCATTGACTCTGGAGCTTAGGAAATGACTTGGTTGGCTTCGATGATGTGCGTGAAAGGTGTGTGTAAAATAAATTGAGTTTTGGTTGAGAGATGAGGACTTTGAATTGAGATTGAGCTCCCCTATTTCGGCTGTGCATAGGAGGAGAAAATCTAAAGTGGGGAGGCCTTGAGGAAGCTCTAGGATGTGCTAGTGAGTTTCGTTTCTCTCTTGGAATCTCAAAGGAGATAAACGCAAATAAAATTCAGTTTGAACTGAGGGGGTATATCCCTTAATTTGTTGAGGTGGATGGATGAGATTGTCTCCCATTTTTTGGATGGTCAGTTACCGCCAGGGCATCGGAGTGGTCACCATCATGTCTATGTAGCTTAGTTTATTTGGAGGAGTGCTTCGGAGGTGGCTCAAGGCTTGATATGGTCTAATTTCCTTGTTTGGATCCATTGGGTGGTCGGCTTGCAAGGGAGGCATGTTAACTCACCTCCCTTTGGTCCATGGCAAGTCCTAGCCCACTCAGGGTGGGCTAGGAGGTTAGGTCAGACCCCAAATAGGGTAAGTGAGGGCTGCCAAGTGGGAGAGTGGACTTTTCCATTTATGGCTAGAATCTTATGTAGAGAAGGCTTAACCAACGGACAATAGCTTGGATTAGACCCACTTGGCTTTTGGGCTGACTTTGGGCTGACCCAAGATGGGTTTCTGTCGAGTTTGATAAGCCTACAATGGGTTGGTTTCATGAGTTTTGGCTCAATTTGTTCATATCAGTTCAATTTGGGTCAAGTTGGGTTAGGTTGACCAATTGGTTAAATTGGGTCAAACTAAGGCTTGGGTTAAGTTCAAATCATGATTTCAAGTATTTTGGTTCAAGTGATTTTAATCAATTTGGCCTAGGTTTGATTTTTGGCTCATTTGGGTTTGTATAGGTCACATGGGCTAAGTTGACCAATTTGACCAAATTGACAAAATTGGCTTGGGTTGCGTGTTGGTTTAAATTAAATTGGCTAATTAAAAATTATTGTAGGTTTGATTTGAATCAATTTGGATTTTGACCAATTTGAATTTTTAGGTCAATTTGGGCTAGGTTGGGTCTAATTGATTAAATTAGAGCTTTGGCCAAGCTTAACAATGAATTTGGAATGAACTTGAGCCATTGGTTGCAATCAATTTGGGTTGGATCATGATTTGACCCACTTTAGCCCTTCAGGCCAATTTGGGTCAACGTGGGTCAAATGGCTAATTGGACTTGGTTTGGCTCAACTGAGGGTCAAGTCATGTTCAATCATTGATTATGAGTTAGTTTGAATCAATGGTTTCAATCAATTTGGTGTATGATGAATTTTGGCTAATTTTGGTTCATTTAGGCTAAGGGTAGACTTGGTCAAATGGCTAAGTTGACTTGCTTGACCTAATTCAAGGTAATTGATCATCCTATGGTGATCAATGATCATGGTATGAGGCTTTGAAGGGCTTGGTTCAATCCAATTTGGGTTGGATTAGAACTTGGCTCAAAAAGATCCTTTAGGCCACTTTAGGTGAAGTGAGCCTATGTGGGTCAATTTGCTTCGGTTTGGCTTGATTCAAGTTTGGTTGGATTTATATATGAGCCTAGGATTGAAATATAAATTCAACTGTAATTAATTTGAAGTCCAATGGATTTTGGTTCATTTGGAATTTTCAAGCCAAAAGGGCTATGTTGGGCTTGACTTAGGTTGACTTGAATTTCATTTGATGATTGTAGGTTTCATTTATATTTGGATAGATGATTGAAGGAATGATTGATTCAAGAGAAAATCCTTTAGTTTTGGCTTGATTTAGATAGGTTTTGACAAAGTTCAAGAAATTGGCTTAAAGTGATTGATTTGAGTTTTGATTTGGTTTTGGCTATTTGAATTTATATTTCATTTATATTTGGGAATAAAAATGAAGATATACATGATTCATGAGAAAATCACTTGAGTTTGGAGTGATTTAGAAGCAAATTTGACTAAGCTCATGGAGGTAGGTTAAAAGGACTAGGAAACAAATTGATTTAGTTTGATTTAGTTTTGATCGTTGGAATGTGGGTTTCATTTATATTTGTGAATATAAATGAAGAAAAAAGTTATTTACAAAGAAATCAATTGATTTTGGGTTGATTTGGGTTGATTTGGGTTGAGATTTGGTTAAGCTTATGGAGGTGGATCCACATGGCTTAAGAAGGGTCTTGGTTTGGTTTGATTTAGTTTGATTTGGTTTTGATCATTTGAGTTTGTATTTCATTTATATTTATGAATATAAATGATGGAATAATTAATTTATAAAGAAATCAATTGATTTTGATTTGGTTTGAAGGGGATTTTGGCTAAGGTTATGAGAGTGGATCATATGGCTTAAGAAGGATTTTGGAGCTTAGATTTGATTTTGGGTTCCAACCAATTGGAATTGGGTTTGGACTTGGGTTTGATAAATGATTGAAGGATTGAATTGATCTTGGAGAAAATTAATTGAATTTGGATTGATTTGAATTTGCCTAAGGTTGAAGCAATGGAATTTAATCATAGAGTTTATGAAGGATTTGGAAATTTGATTTGATCATGGGATTGATTATGAATTTTGAAAATTTAGTTTGGTATTTGGAATTTGAAGTTAGGGTTTTACTGTGAATTTTGGAATTTAGAATTTGAATTGGATTTAAGGTTTGATTTGAGAAGGAAAGCATGGATTAAGTTTAGGTTATAGGATAAGCAAGTCTCCCTAAGTCTCTAAGGCATAACCTGCTCCTATGACTAACCCTTCAAAGTCTCTAGGTTTAGGTTAAGTGTTCACCTAATCACTAGACATGTCTTAGGACTAAGAAGCTCTTAGTGTCTATAAGAGTCCTAGATCTATGATGAGGAGATTGAGAACTCACTCCAAAAGTGAGGTTAACACACATATAGACTTGGATATACTCATACTTTTCTTTGGAGCCCGGTCTTCATCACTATCTGGCTCAAGTGTCACCTCCAAGGGAATATGCTACTAAGAAGAGCTGGCTGGCATGCTGGCCATAAAAGACTCATCCTCTAAACTAGCTTTTAAGTCTATATGGATAGCAGATGTACTCTTGGTAGTTGGGACATATCTCCTATTGGGTGGCCAATAAGGTGGTTTTCCACCCCTAGGACTGGCTCTGAACTTGCCTCTTCCTCTGTGTGGTGGAGGTCGGGCCATCCTACCCATAGGTTTGAATGGAGTAACAAACCATGTTTGGAATCTAATGTTCGGCTCCACTTCCTCCTCCAATTCTAGTTCTTGCTCCCTTTTATTTTCTTTTTCAGATTCCTTTTTCTTTTTATTTTCTTTTTCTTTTTCTCTCATTTTCTTTTTCTTTTTCTCTCTTTCCTTTTTCTTTTGTTTTTGAACTTTGACCAAGTTCATGAGAATAGACTTGCTAATTTTAAGGGAGATAGTAGGCCACATTCTCATATATGTCGACCTCATGAACTGAAAATGGCTTGAGATCTCCTTTGACAAAGTAGGGGATTCCACCTCTCACAAATTTCATACATTGATGTAGAGAGGATGGGACCATGTTGTTTACATGTATCCATAGTCTCCCAAGAAAAGCATTGAAAGATGTATCTGAGCCTATAATGTGCAACTTAACTTTAGTCTTCCAATCATCTATCTCTAGTGGCAACACTATGGAGCCTAAGTCCCTCTCATCTTGTTCATTGAATCCTCTCAACATCATTCTTTTTTTTTAGAGTTTGGAGATATCAATCCTCAAGTAGGCAAGGGTTCTTAGACTCATAATGTTGACTGATGCACCTGCATCAACCAACACCCTTGTCAGTCTGAATCTACCCATATCCACTGTGATGTATTGGAGATGGTTGTGCTCGATCATCCCTAAGAGAAGGTCTTCATCACTGAATGTAACTCTTAAGGCCTCCTTCGAGTAATGAGCCTCCTCTCAAATAGCAGTCAGCTGAGCTAAGTATATTTTTGGATCAAGTAAGGCATTGATTAGAGATTCCCTCATATTTTTGGATAAGACAAGGGCATCATATATGATTAGCTTAGCTGAAAACTTTCTAAGGTGAGCGAGAACATAATAGTCAACTTTAGGTTATTCATCCATCGGCATGTCTGTATGCTAAACATCTAGTGGAGGGGTTATCTGTTCATTGGAACTAATGACTTATTTACCCTTATCTTGAGGTACTACCCTTGGAGGTAGAACTTTGCCACTACAGAGGTTGACTTCAGTGACTTAATGTGGTGAGTTTGTGAAAAGTTCTACCTGCTCGTCAGGTATACCTACAGCTTCTCCTACCGGACTCTCAGAATCAGATGACTCTAATTCAATCTCAATTGGTGAACCCGATTGATTCAGAAAAGAAAAGTCTAATTCTGAATCAGAATATAAAGGATTGAAATTATTAGAGTTATTATTATTTAGACTTAGAGGAGGTACATGATAGAAATCCAAAATAGTTAGTGGAGTGAGGGGTTTAGTGCTCTCACCGCAGGATGTGGTAGTAGCTGCAGCAGTGGAACAAAGGCTGGACTCAGACAGTGGTTGTGCTATTGGACTATCCTCAAAAATTATGGACTACTGCTGCTACTGCTGAACTTCCACCCTCCTCGAGTTGTCTTTTTGGCAACTTACAAACCCTCCTAAGTATTGGAGGTTTGAGCTACCTCAGGCACTTGCAATGAGAGTTTCTTGATCTTAGAAATAATCTTTTTAGAGGTTCTAGATAAGGAGATACCCTACCCTTCCTTTGTCTTAAGAGGATCACATATATCTCCAAGGATTACTCTAACAGAACTAGATGGTTATTCTAATTAGTATTCCTTAGTGATAACTATGGTGCCCTACTTGTAGCTATGCTCAAGCCAGCCCTTAAAGGTGATGCAGTCCTCTAAGACATGGCCTAACATGCGGTGGTAGGGGCAAAAGTTAGGATCATCGCTCTTGCCTACTTCCTTCAGCTTCTTAGGCTCTGGAAGTTGAAAATCTAGTTTCTTTAAGAAGTTTTTAAAGATCTTCCTGACTACCTCCCTCTTGAATGAATAAGGCTTGTTTAACTTGTCTAGAAGAGTAGGTGGATAGTAGCTACCTGGCGGTGGATATGAGTACCACTACTGTGCATACTACTGAGGAGGCGGAGGTGGCGGCCGGCAGTTGTGGTGGTCGATATGATGTCCGAGAAGGTGGTAGAGGAGGCAATATAGGAGGCTGTTGAGCTCACAGTCTCTCAAACTAAACTATGGCCGATTGCTTTCCCTTATCTACTGACACCATTACCCCTAGCTTTTTCTTAAATGTTTTATGTGGCTTGGACTTGAATGATTGGTCTTGAAAAGGTAACTATTTGGCTTTCTCTTGTAGACTAGCCGTATTGTTGATTAGTTTCTCAAAAGTTTTGATTGTTAAGCCCTTGAGCATGAAAGCAACCGGGACATGGATATTCTTAAGTAGAATATCTATGGCATGATGTTTAGATAGATGTGATTCACATTTCATACTCAGGTTTTCCCACCTAAGAATGTAATCAACAAGAGACTCATTGGAATTTTATTTTGCCACAATGAGGTCGCCCACAGTTACCTTTTGTTGGGCTCCAGCAAACCTCTTGAAAAAAAGTTGCTCCAACTCAAAAAAAGTCTTCACCAAACTATTGGGTGGTCTAGAGTATCAATCGAATGCAACTCTTGATAGACTGGTAACAAAGAGTCAGAAGAGAAGTGCATCACTGCCACTGGCATTACAATAATTAGGCGCTATATACTACCGAGGGTTACCACTGCCATAAAATATCTTGAAAGAATGTGGCACAAACCCTTTGGAGTACTGAACTATGTCAAATTCTTCTGTGCAGGGTCTACCATTTAGAATGAATGAGGTACCTTGGGCTTGCGCCAATGCTTCCTTCACCTATTGTTCCACCATTTGTTTAAGGTCTTTTTCTTGAATGGAGGTACTATCTATGACCTTCTTATGTATGATTCCACTATCCTGATCCATGAGAGATACACTTTTAGGAGGATCAAAAACATGTAGGAGCTCAGGTCGATCAGCCTCCATAGGACTGGGTTATGAGACCGGGGCTTGGTTCTGTAGTGCAAGAACTACTTCTAACATGTCTTCAACCCTCTTCTCCATTTAGTTGATATATTAATCCTTCTTCCTAGCCTGCTAGAGGAGGTGTTGTGTTAAATGAGTGGTGTCATCGTCTTCAACCACAATACCTTCCTAACTGTGATGGTCTCTAAGAAGGGACCCTCGGGTATCGACCATATGGACTTTTGTTGAGTCATCAAATAGATCATCCTCATCGAGGTCGAAGACTACCGTATCCTCTTCCTGATTTGAATGATCGCTCCCTAGAAGTTATTTCTTCTCAGCAAAGTAGTCTTTTAGGATGTCATCTAAAGAACGGTCTCCTACTCTATCAGGCTGGACTGGCACAAACACCTGTTGACTACTGACTGCAGGACTGTGCTCATCTGACACTACCTACTGACTGGATGCTCTCACTAGGAAGATTAACTACCATGGGAACTATTCTATCATTACCCCCTTCCCCTGCTAATACTAACGGCTACGACGGAGGTATGACCATGATGCTTTTGTGTCGCCACTCCCTCTTTTGTCACAGTTGAAGTGGAAGGTTAAATAGGAGAACTCAACCTCATCTTAGCTGATGGGATCCTTAGGTTGTAGTCGGATCACCAATGGGGATGTCCTCTCCATGGATGTAGACTTCTGGATCTTGGTGGGAACTGTGGAAGGGGGAACTTGAATAGGTGATGGTGGATGAGGAGTGGAGCGGTGTGATGGTGGTGACACCAGTTGCCTCTCTATTGGAACTCTCCTCCGACGACTGGTGGTGCCAATCAACACTATGTTATCCGTATGATTGGCTCTAATAGCCCACCGTTCTGGAAAATCAAAAAGGGTGGAGGCCACTGACTGTCGGGAGTACCTCCATCTCTCCCTCTTTCCTGCTTGGGATGTAGCTTTGACCTAAGCAGTCTTCTCCCTATGGATTTGATCTCTGACACTCCTAGGGATCACGGACCTCAAATCAAACAATGCACCAAACTCTAAGTGTACGTAGGCTCTACCAACCTGGTGAATAACTATATCGAGACCCAGATAGACTTCCTCCCTCCTAGCCTGCCTCAGACGAGCGGTGGGGAGCTGGCCGCGATCCTCCTAACATCCTCCTCTCCATCTAAACCTGAGAGAGGGTGGAATCCACTACCACCCAAGAAAGGGGAAACCTCATGTGAAGATCCCTCCTCAGCAATGTGGGAGACAGCATCGATCTTCTTGGCTACTCACTCATGATGCTGCTTGATCTTCCTATTTTTATTCTGGCGTTGGGTGTGCGAGAGCGGGGCAGAGCGAGAGCTAGAACCTACCTCAAAGGTAGCGAAAACTATCTCAAAAGCCAAGATAGCCTTCCCCTTAGAAGTGGGGGAAGCCAATGAGGATGTGCTAGCTCACACCAGAGTAGCGGTAAGGACAACTGAATGAACTGGAAGGGGAACCACTGACGATGACTATACTAAAGCTAAAACTGACTGAATTGGAACTAACACTATTGTGGAAACCTCCACGGCCTTCCTCTTCAGAGAAGGGAACTTAGAATTAGACAGCAAGTCGAAGCAAAGGGGTGGCTTCTGTCCTGCCACCTCCTCCCAACTAATAGTGGTGAGGGCTGGCCCCTCACAAGTAATCCAGACTACCTCAAAATCATGGATGAAATGAATCAAATGTGTGGTGGTGGTCGTGGTGAGATTGGCCTGATCCAAGGACAGATCTACACCCGACAGGAAGGTGAAAATAAACTTGTCAGGAGCCATAGTAACTGAAATGACTGAAGACTGAAAGGAACTAACTGCACTGATACCTCTGCATTTGTTGAAACATAAATGAGTCAGACCCTTATTTTTATATTTGTCTTCAAAATTCATTTCTGATATTAACTTGGAATTTTGAACCCACACTTAATACATTTAAGTATGCTAAATGGGGTTCATTGAATTGGAGAGATTTGAGGAGAGTCTTTGCCATAAGATTTGATTCTAATCTAGAGCCCACATTCAACAATTTTAAGTATGTTGGATGGGGTTCATTCCATTTCAGAGAGACTTTGGAGATGTATTTGTTTTGTTTATTCTTTATTTTGAAATTTTGATTTTGGAATATTCATTTAGCAAATTTGGGTATGCTAAATGAGATTTAAGTTTAAGTTTAAAAATTTTGGAAGCATTTTTGTTTGTTTGCGATGATATGTGTCATGTATTTAATTTATTTTTAAAAAAAGAGGTCCTTACTTAGCAAATTTAGGTATGCTAAGTAAGGCTCAAATGTCTTTGATGTATTTTGATTTGATTTGAAAAATGAGACTTTTACTTAATAGATTTAGGTATGCTAAGTAAGGCTCAAGTGTGTTTGATGAGTTTGTTTTGTTTTGTTTTGAAAGAGGGGAACTTCTATTTAACAAAATGTGGTATGTTAAATAGAGTCCAATTTATTTTCACTTTAGAAAAAAAGAATTCTCATTTGACAAATTTGGGTATGTTAAATGGACTTCAAGTTTATTTTATTTCTTTGTGATTTTGAAAAGAGAACTCTACTTAGCAAATGTGAGTATGTTAAGTACAGTCTAATTTATTTTGATTTTGAAAAGGGGGATTCTCATTTGACAAATTTGGATATGTCAAATAGAATTTAAATGTATTTTGATTTTTTTTTGGGGTTTTTTTTTTAGGAAAGGGAGTTCCACTTAACAAATTTAGGTATGTTAAATGGAATTCAATTATATTTATTCATTTTCAAAAATAGGATTTTTGTGTGTGATATTGCTTTTTGAAAAGGGAAACTCCAACTTAGCACATGTGGAATGTGCTAAATGGAATTTAAATTCTTTGTCATGATTTCATTTGAAAATAGGATCTTCATCCAACAAACCTAGGTATGTTGAAATAAAGATAGCTATTTTCAAAAATATTCTTTTAGAAAAAGGGATTTTAAAATTATTTGATTTTGATTTTGAAAAAAACCTCCATGTAACAATCATAGATATTGTTAAATGAGGTTTGATTATATTTATACATTTTAAAATTTTTGTGCAAATCTTTTATCATGTGAATTTTAATTAATTTTGAAAAGTACTTTTGGAAAGTAATATTTTTGCAAAGGGATTATTCTCTTAAGTATGAGATAAACCTTTCCTCACTAAGAGGATGGTAAAGAGGTTCAAAATTTTTGGTCATCTCTTTTAGTTTAGTTAATTTATTTTTACTTATTGGGGGACCCAATAGGGGTTTTAAGACCTACACTGAGTGAAGACCTAAAATTTAAAGGATGTTAGCTAGCTTCACTTAAGGATGAAATAAGCTAAGTGTCGACAAAAAAAAAGATAGTTTTGGTCCTATATAAAATGTAAGTCCACTATCGATGCTTGGAGATAATAATTATCTACTTGAGATGGAGAGAGGAACCATCCCCTGCGGAGTCGCTAAAAAAATATGTGGTGTTTATTTTTGGATGTGTAACATGATGCAGATCTTAGGGGATACTTATTGAAGTGATCGGGCACAACATTGAGGTATAATGCACTATCTTGAAAGATAGAAATCATTATCCTATAATAGACCTAATCACCTAACAAGAACTCCTAAGACATGAGGAGTCTTCAAATATACTAGAGATTTTTCTCCTACTTTACATAGAAAATTAAAATAGGGTTTATTTTAAGTCAGGTTCATTAAGTTCCCTATGGAGGCAAGCCCCTATAGCTAATTACATGCTAAATAAGGTGAATTCCTTAAGAATACTCTCAACTAAAGTAGACAATTAAGGTCTCCAAAGATTTGAATGCTAGACTATCAAAGAATTGGTTGTATTTGAAAATTCAAGAGGAAAAACTCAAGGAGAAGACTTATTATCAAAACCAAAGGGAATGAATAGGAAATGATCTTAATACTAGGAAGCCTAATAAGCATTTTAATCTATCATATGGTTGGGTTTTATATATTTGAAGTTGAGATATTTATTCAATTAAAGTTGACATTTTATTAGAAAGCTAGGACTTATAATCCAATAATACATGATTATGGGAATGTCTAAGAGGTGAGGATTTATGCTTGTAGCCCGAAGGAGATAGCTACATTGGATCTTAAATCTAGGGAGCTTTAGTAAGAACCAAAGCGTGACCTAAATCAAATCAAAAATGAGCATAAGGTTTACCTCCACAAGATAGAAACCCGACTGCTGGCCTTACAACTGCTTGAAGTGGTCGTCAGCTAACTCCTCCTACATTTTAAATTCATGTGATAAAGTCTTATGAATTTGCAAGATAGTTGAGCTATTATTAATTTAGAAATAGACTAAAGTTCTTAAACCCACTCCCTAAGAGGCTAGAGTATGAGTGGTATGGATAATGACTTAATCTAATGCAAAATCTTTTTAAATTTTATTTGATTTTTGACTCTTCATTTTGACAAAGGCTTTAAGATTTTGATGCCTATATGCATGATAAAATATGATTGTTGGATAAATCAACAAGCAAGGGGTGTTTTTCGCCATAATGGATGCCCTCACAAGTCAAGCATTCCCCTATCGTGCAAGGGTGGAGATCCTCTATATTCAAGGAAGAAGGAAAATGCTTAGTGGCATAAGCAACCTACAAGCAAAGCATTTATATTTTATTTTTATAGTAGCCCCTTTAACCACAATCCTCTATAAAAAATAATATTAGATTATCAATGACCTAACATCCAGTCTATGAAGCATACACCCTAACATCCAATCTAAAATATTACATCACAAAATAAAACATACATCAATCATATAGTCAACACATCGACATCAACCTAACCTAGCTTTAGGCTTGGTGACCTAATATTCTAGTGTGTGAAAAGAGGGCTTGTGTGGCAAGACTTTACTAGGCTTCTTTTAAGTTTTAATTTGGAGTTTGAAATTATTTAAATTTTACCTTTTGGTGATTACAATTCAAATGATTTAATGATTTGTTTTTCATTTTTATTTCACTTTTATTTGGTTAAAGTGATGATTAGATTCTCAAGAATGAAGGGTAGACTGAATTCTATTTCTGGATGGAACTCATCCTATTTTACGTCATAACTCCTAAAGAGTCTAATTAAGGTCCTTAACTATCTTAATTATCCTATTTGAATTTATGTGTTTGATTTGATTTTATTTATATTTTAAAATCTGAGTTTGTTTAATCTTCAAGTATCTGATTGATTAATTTTAGATTAGATGTCTTGATTTAATTAAATTTTGATAATTCAATATGCTTAATATCTAATGGAGTTTAAGTTTGTTTGATTTCATGTATTCTGATTGATTAAATTTATATTAGAAGTATTGATAATTCAATATCCTTTAATTTGAAAGTTTAAATTTGTTTAATTTCATAAATTTTTGATTGATTAAGTTTGAATAAGATGTTTTGATTTAATTAAATTTTGATAATTTGATATCCTTAATATCTAATGAAGTTTATGTTTGTTTAAATCCATGTATTTTTTATTGAGTAATTTTAGATTAGATGTTTTGATTTAGTTAATATTTTGATAATTCAATCTCTAGTTTCTTTCCCATGGGTTTTAATTTAATTTCTTAATTTCACATTATTAATATCATTTCAATGTTGTTTAAATTCATTGATTTCATTATTTCATTTAAGTTTGATTTAGATTGGTGAATGAATTTTAATTTACTTATGATTTATTTTAAGTTTAATGTATTCTTTTATTTTAATTCCAATTAAGGGTTTAACTTATTAAGTTTAACCATTTAGTTTATGTATATTGATTATTCCTTTAGTTTGATGATTAATCTCTTATCTTAGTTCAATAGGTTTGTTTATTTGGATTTTATTTTTGTTTAGCTTATTTTGATATTGATTGGAATTTGGATCGGTTTGATGACTCTAGAGTTTAGATTTAATTTCAAGTTTGTTTAATTTGATTATGGTTTATTTATTTATAGTTCGATTGGATAAAATGAATTGAAAGTTTGCTTTGATTTTAATTGAGTTTGATTATTTATGATTACAATTTCATTTTAATTTCATTAATTTATCATGTCTATTAAAGTTTAGTTTGTATTGATTTTATGTTTGGATTTAGTTATTAGAATCATACATTTAATAGTTGATTAACTTATCTTATTTAAGTAGGTTGAATTAGATTTAATTTGATTATGTTTTAAATTGATGAGAGTCTTTCTTAATTTGATTTGATTAGATTTATTAATTAGTTTAATTAATATGTGTGATTATATTAATTATTAAATTAATTAGAGATTTATTTAATTTTTAATTTGATTTCATGTTTATTTAAGTTAATGATGTAATTAATAACTTAATGATTTAGGTTTAGTTTAAGATTTAATTTACATTTAATTGCATTTTAATTAAGTTCAAATTCATGTTTGATTAAACTTAGGTTTAATATGTTAATTTAATTAACTTAATTAACTTTATTTTAAGAGGTGTGATTAAATTAATTAGTAGATTATTAGGTTTTTAATTTCAGTTTAATGTAAGAATTAGTTTTAGTGTGATTTATTTAAATCAATTTGGTTCTTTAATATTGTTGACCTCACTTTTGGAGTGAGCTCTCAACTTCTCCATCGTAGACATAGGACTCCTCTAATCACTAAGAGTTCCTTAATCTTAAGACACTTCTAGTGATTAGGTGAACACTTAACCTAACCCTAGAGACTTAGAAGAGTTAGTCATAGGAATAGGTTATGCCTTAGGGGTATGCGGTCGAATATTTTTCATCCTTCATCTAATCATTTCAGAGAGAAAAGAAATAAATGAAAAACAAAAATAATTCGAAATAACACTTCTTATGTTGGACACAACGCAGTTCTGCAAATGTTCTTATTAGGGTGATCGGGTACGGCATTGAGGAATGATGTACTATCTCGAGAGATAGAAGTCATCATCCTACAAATGGACCTAATCATTTTAATAAGGACTCCTAAGTACTATGGGTCTTCGAAATGTACCAGAGAATCTTCCCCTACTTTATATAGAAAAGTAAAGCAGGATTTATTTTAAACTAGGTTCGTTAAGTTCCCTACAGGGGTAAGCCCCCATAGTTAATTACATCCTAAGGAATAAGATTCCTTAAGAATACTCTCGATTAAGGTAAATGAGCGTTGTCTCCAAAGATTTCAAAGATAGGACTATCAATCAATTGGTTTATTTTTAGAAGATCAAGTAGGATTGATCAAGAGGAGGGAGTTATTTTCGAAGCCAAAGGAAGATAAGTAGGGGATGCTTAGGATACTAGGAACCCTAGTAAGCATCCCAAACTATCCTATGATTGGCCTTTCTATTTTTGAAATTGAAGTGATTTATTTGTTTGAGTTGAATTTTTATTAGAAATCTAGGCTTTTAATTCCATGATACAAGGTCATGGAAATGCCCAAGAGGTGAGAATTTATGATCATAGCCTATAATACGAAAAAGCAACCTCTGAACCTAAATCTAGGGAGCTTTAGCAAGGGCCAAAAGCATGATATAAATCGAAGGAGAAAATGGGCATTTGGTTTACCTTCACAAGAGATGATAAACCACCCGACTGTTGGACTTACAACCACCTGGGGGTGGTTGCCGCTAACTAACTCCTCCTATGATTTTAAATATATGTAGGCATGTCATATGCTTTTGCAAGATAGCTAGGCTGTTGTTTATTTAGAAAGATACTAAGTCCATAAACACACTCCTTAAGAGACTAGATCATGTAGGGCATGATTAATGACTTAAATCTAATGCAAATTTTTGTTATGTTTTATTTTAATTCTCGATAATCAATTTGACACAGGCTTTAAGATTCCTATGCCTAATGCATGAGAAATTAGTTTATGGGCCAAAATCAGCAAGAGGAGGTGTGTTTCTACCATGGCTCTCAAAGGTTAAGCCAAGTTCTCTGGCAAAGGTGGAAGCCCTCCATAACAAGAGTGAAACAAGATGCTTTTTTATGCATGATGTTAAAACATACAACATCCAGCTAAGGGGTTGCTAATTCTTTTATCTTGTTTATAACCTAGGCTTTATGTGAGGTTATTAGTTATTTATTTTTAATTTGAATTGATTAGTTGGATAGAAAATTTATTTTCCAAAGAGCCTAATCGTCATCCAGGCCATACATCAAAGTAAGAAAGAAACTACAAAAAGATGACATCTTAATGCATAAGTTAAACAAACATCAAACAACATATAAAGCTAACACAAAAGAATAAGAGGCCATTTATGGTTGGGCTCCACTGCACAAACCCAAAAATTAATTGGGTAGCCGAGCTCTACCCTTATACAACTCGGATTACACATGAATTAAATACAATTAAGTAGAAACTCATGTTATGGGGGTCTTCATTCTTCATTTCTTGCTTCTTCTTTCTTTTTTTTTTTGGATGGTTAGAATGTGGTTGCTCCAAAGGCTTCACATGGTACATAAGAAATAGTCTTAGAACTAATGTTCATCCTAATCCCCCATAACAATCATTCCAAATCCTAATTGCAAAATTACATGAAAATGGGAAAAAGGAAATCTAACTCAAACCTGCAAAATAGAGATTAGCTAAACAAACCATATAATCCCAAGCATGTATATGAATAAATTAGACTTAGCACCCCACACATGGGTAACCAAGTCTACCTGGCCTATTTTGGATTATTCTTAGAGGTATAAGCAACTTGCATAGCAAAAGCAGTTATATTTTTTTATTACAGCACCCCTTAAGCACATTCCCCTGTAGAAGACAATGGTTAGACTAAGATCGCCCTATCATTTTGTCTATGCACATACACCCTAACATTTAGACTAAAATAACACATCACAAAACAAAAGCAAATATTAAACCATGCACCACCCTAACATAGGACTATAATTGATGACTTAGCCTAATGTGTGTGTAATTTTATGGTTTGTATGGTATGTCTTAGCTAGGATTTAAGGTTAAAGTTTTCTAAGTGTGAAAATATTCAACTTAGAAAGTGGTTTCATTTAAGTGATTTAGTTGATTTGGTTGATTTTTTTTTATTATTTGATTTGGTTTGAATGAACCTACAATTAATTACTAAGTATTGTAAAGAGAGAAAAAGAGAAGAGAACTTCTCTTTCCTCCCTACCTTAAATAATTTCTAAGGTAGATTCATTATTGATTTTTTTTAGTGAATATTTTATTATGTGTTTTAATTAATCCTAAGTTTAGATTTTTTTTCTAAACAAACCTATTCAAAAAGAAAGGCATTTTAAGATTAAGTAAAGTGAATTACTATCATAAAACACACAACACTTTATTTCTTTTCAACATGTGTAACATGCATATGGATGAATCCTAAGCATATCTATACATGCAAATGGAAATATTTAGCACACCTTAATGATGAATGCTAAGAGAGTTTGTTTAATAAAAATTTGAAATGTTTCATGTATGCATGTTTTCTTATTAAGTAGAAAAGAGGAATTCTTTTATTCACCATTTATATGCACATTTACATGTATGAAAGACATAAGTGAGTACGGCGCCATTATTTTCAACACCAATTAAAGTCTCGCAAACTCAGGATGTCCAGACTAATATACCACTTTTCTTAAATACATGTGCATGTACAAGAAGGAAATGAATGGAAAAGGAATCATGTAAAATTTTATGTTTATTTATTTTGTTGGTTGTTTACTTTATATGTGCAAGTGTGAATATCATTCTTAATTGATAACATAGGAATGAATAGGAATGGATTTAAGTAAGTGTTGTGTTCTTTTCAAATGAACTATACACTTTGCAAATCCTATTCAAAACTATGTTAAAAGAGAAGAGAAGGAAAGTCACATAATGCACATCTTTATATTATACTCACATGCAAGCTTATAAATAATTATAAGTAGAATATTTTTCAATTGTAATGTTTGATTTATAAGTTTTGAAAATAATTTTGGATTTAATAGTGATAATAGTCATTCATATTCTTACTTTAGCCAAAAGATTCAATTTGACATAAAGGAAACATTTCATTTTAATTTGATTTTTCAAAAGACATGAATGCATGATTTTCATATGACATACACATTTAGCATGCTATGAAAGAAATAAAGTGACGAAAGCATGTAAATTCAAGATAATCTTATGAAATAAGATTATTTAAAGTGAATCAAAATTGTTTTAAAAATATCATTTTATTTTTGTTTGCCACCATCCCCATGAATCAGTTGATTTAGTTTATTTTTAGAACCATTATATTGATTTTATATTTTGCTTAGGTTAAGGTCTACATTAAGTCCATTAATTACCCCTTACCTACACCACTTTAACATATTTAACTAAATAATTATGAGCCAATGTATGACATAAAATCATAAGAAATTTAAATTAGCAATGCACCTAAGAAATAAAGGGGCCTAATGCATTTGGCTCACAATTAATGATTAATTAAGTTAAAGGGTTTAATTAAAGTACTTTCATAACCCTTCCCATACATATGGGTTAGATATGATTTTCTTAAGCTACTTAGGTTATTTAACACCTAAGTATCTACCCAAGAAGGAATTGATTAAATTCATATTGATTTGAATTTAAAATTTTGATTAATTAAGCAATTTAATAAAGTGATTAAATTATTTAATTAATTTTCACCTTAATTAGATTTTTATCCAAATGAAATAAACTTAGGGGAAAAGATTTGGGAAAGAACTCCTAATCTCATTCCCTAAGTCCATTCACTATTTTAAGATAATCAGCAAACTTAATTAATGAATTTATCACTATTTAATAGCTTAATTAATTATTTAAATAATTAAAAGCTTAATTAGAAGTGAATCAAGCAATTACCCAAATTAAACCAACACTAAATTTCAAGAAAATCATGGGAGGTAGAGGTCATCCCATTAATCAACCCTAGGAAGTTTGGAATTAATTGCTGAAGTAATTAGGGAGTAATTAACAAAATTACATTACCAATAAAGCCTAAATTACTTAAAATTTACTATTCAAAATCAATTAAACTTAATTTTAGATTATTCCCCTTTGGATTATTTTCAAAATGCATTTGAGTTTGTATTTTTCTAATTTTTATACAACTAGTTATGTATTTTTAAAGTTTGAGCAATTAAGGATAATTAAATAATCCCTAATTATATAACTAATTTCGTCGGTGTCATGTGGTCCGCTGACACAGCGCGTGCTTTCCGTGTGGCACGATGGGATTCATCACTTAAGTTGTAACATCCTATGTCATGTCATCCGATGGTGCTACGCAGTTTCTACCTAGACCGTCCGATCAAAGATCGAACAGTCAGGATTAAACACATGGTTCTAATAGGATAAATCAGATGATATAATGTGGATTTATCTGGACCGTCCATCCAAAACACATGGGATGGACGGTCCATGATTCGTCCCTGTGCTACCTGCAGGAGATGGCAACCGTCCGTCCCCCATGGCTTGATCTGAGCTCGATTGAGCTAAGATTGAACCCACACCATCAACATACAAGGAGATGAAGATCTAATAGTTGAAATCACTTGGGATTACAATTCCCTTCAAAAAGGACCAAAGAAAATTCAATGCAAGCTCAGTTTTGAATAGTACCTCGCTGGAGACTATCACCGATGCTCCCAACCATTGAGGTAGCTTCGTCTAGTGGAGATGAATCATTGTTGAAGGTTTAAGGGCTTGAGGTTGAGTGGATCTTTCTATTGACCAAATTCCTCCTCAAGTGCTTGCTGCTTTGATCTAGACCTCACTTCCTATGGCTTGAACACTTGGGAAACACCTTGGGCAAGCTCGATTGAGTCCTCTGAAGGTGTTTGAAGGAGGAATTGAGCTATGGTGGTGAATTAAGCAAGATGGATTTTCTTGCTATCTCCCCTATTTTCAATTTTGGAAAACTGAGAAATGGTGAAATGTAAAGAGCTAGAGGATGCTTGGAGAAGCTTAGGAATGCTTACTTTAGGTTTCTACGGCTCAATCGAAGGAAAGAGAGTTGGATTCAAGTGAAATGAGGGGGAGTATATCTTGCCCCACAAGGATCGGATGGTCGAGCATGGCTTTATTATTTTGATCAAATTGACTTGATTGATTGGGTTGGTTAGGCCATTTTCAGTGGCATGCGATTCGATTTTGGCAGAGGGGAGGTGTGGTGAAGTTTTTACGTGCTCATTTCAGTGAAGGAGAGATCATATGTGGAGAAATTACCAATTGAGGGTCAGTTTTGGCCTTAAGATAGGTTTGGCTAACCCAAACCATTGGTTCATGTGCACCAACTTCATTAGCATCCACTTAGTCCACTAAGAGGGTGCTAAGTGGCCATGAAAATGATATGACCAAATTCCAAGTGGAATTGGCCATAGGTTACCCCTTGACCTAGGGGTAAAATGGTTATTTAGCTTTGATTTCACTTTGGGTAGATTTAGAATAGTTTGAAATTGGGTTGGTCCAAATTTCAAGGAATTTGGAGTTAATTTGATGTCATTTGGCTCATATTGACCAATTTGGATCAAAATGGGTCAACTTGGGTCAAGTTCACCAATTGGTCAAATTGGGTAAAACCAAGGGTTGGGTCAAGTTCGTATGACCATTAGAAATGTGTTGCTATCATTGGTTTGGTTCAATTAGGTTTTCATTTGGGTTTGGTTCATTTGATTTAGGTCAAATGGGTCAAGTTAACCAATTTGACCCATTTGACCTAATTGGGTTAGGTCATGGGTTATTTTGGGTTTGTTTGGTCATTTGAAATATTTTGCAAGCTTTGGTTTCAATCTATTTGGGTCAAGTTTTGGCTTAGATCAAGATTTGACACATTTTGACTTTTTAGGTCAAATTAGGTCAACTTGGGTCAAGTGGCCAATTGGGCTAGGTTAGGCTCAAATGATGACTTGGTCAAGTTTAAACATTGATTAATGGGTCTATATCAATAGTTTCAATCAATTTGGCCTGTGGTGGATTTTAGCTAGTTTAGGTTTTATTTTGGCTAAGTGTTGACTTGGTCAATCCTTAGGTTTGACTTGGTTTGACCCAATTTGAGTGATTGATCATCTCATGATGATTTTTGCTCACATTGTGAGGCTTAGGTGGGCTTAGTTCAATCCAATTTGGGTATGATTAGAATTTGGCTCAAAAAGGCACTTTAGGTCACTTTGGATCAAGTGACCTAAAGTGGGTCAATTGACTTATGACTGAAATATAAATCCATTTGCATGTGATTTGGAGTCAAATGGGTTTTGATTCATTTGAGAATTTTAAGTTCAAAAAGGGTGAACATGAGTTTGATTTGGGTTTAATTTTTTTGAATTTAGTTTTTGTTGAAGATTGAAGTTTGTGTTTATATTTGGTTTCATGATTGAAGGATTGATTGAATCAAGAAGAAAAATCAAGGATTTGGCTTGATTTGAGTTTGATTTGGCTAAGTTCAAGAGTTTGACTTGAATGGTTGGATTTTGGTTGAATTTGGATTTGAGTTTTGGATTTGGTCTTGATTTGATGATTAAAGTTTGTGTTTATATTTGGTTTCATGATTGAAGGATTGATTGAATCATGAAGGAAAATCAAGGGTTTGGCTTGATTTAAGTTTGATTTGGCGAAGTTCAAGAATTTAACTTGAAAGGCATAGGTTGGATTTTTTAGGATTTGGAATTCAATCATGGGTTTCAATCATTTGGAATTGATTCATGATTTGAGAAAATCTATTAGAATTAATTTAAGGTTTTATAAAATCAATTAAATTAGAATTGATTTGATTTGGAGTTTGATTTGAATTTGAGAAAATCAATTAAGTTGGAATTGATTTGAGATTTGAAATTGATTTGATTTTGAAGTTTTACTTGAGTTTTGAAATTTGACTTGAAGGAAGGAAGGATATGGTTCCAGCTATAGGGCAGGAAAGTTTTCCTAACACCCCTAAGGCATGACCTAAATCTTCTAAGTCTGTAGGGTTAGGTTGAGTGTTCACCTAATCACTTGAAGTGTCTTAAGACTAAGGAACTCTTAGTGTCTAAGAGGAGTTCTATGTCTAAGATGGAGAGGTTCAGAGCTTATTCTGAAAATGAGATCAACAGGGTATTAGGAGGACTTTCCTACCCTATAGCTTGAACCCAATCCTTGCTTCCTTTCTTCGAACCAAACTTCAAATTCAAATCTTAAATCAATTCCAATTCAATTGATTTTCTCAAATCATAAATCAATTCCAAAATCCAAATCATGAATCAATTCCAAACCAAATAATTGAAACCCATGATCAATTTCGATTCCAAATTCTTTCCTAAGCCCTTTTGATTTCATATTATGGACTTAGCTCAAATCAACCAAATCACCCCAAACTCAAAAGATTTTCTCATAACCCATTTATATTCTCATTTATATTCGCAAGTATAAATGAAATATAAATTCAAATAACTAAAACTAAATTCAAAACTCAAATCCAAATCCAATTTAAATCCAACTTATACTCTTTCAAGTCAAATCTTTGAACTTAGCTAAATCATTCTCAAATCAATCCAAATCCTTGGATTTTCTCTTCAAACAATCATTCCTTCAATCACATACCTAAATATAAACATAACTATAATCATCAAACCAAAATCAAACTAATCCAAATAAAACTCATGTTCATCCTTTGAACTTGAAATTGTCAAATGAATCAAAACCCATTTGACTCCAAATCACTTGCAATTGAATTTATATTTCAATCATAAGTCCATATGTGAGTTCAACCAAACTTGAATCAAGCATTGATCAAGCCAATTGACCCACTTTGGCTCACTTGACCCAAAGTGACCTAAAGGACCTTTTTGAGCTAAATTCTAATCCAACCCAAATTGGATTTAACTAAGCCCATCTAAGCCTCACATTATGAGCAACAATCATCCTAGGATGATCAATCACTTAAATTGGATCAAACCAATCAAACCTAGCCTTTGACCAAGTCAACATTTAGCCCAAATGAAACTTAAACTATCCAAAATTTATAATAAGCCAAATTGATTGAAACCATTGATCTAAACCAATTCATAACCAATGATTGAACTTGACCAAGCCATCAATTGAGCCAAACTAAGCCTAATTGGTCACATGACCTAAGTTGACCCAAGTTGACCTAAAAAGTCATAATAGGTCAAATCTTGATCTAAGCCAAATTGATTGCAACCAATGGGTCAAATTCATTCTAAATCGCTTGTTGAACTTGAACAAAGCTTCAATTGGCCAACTAAATCCAACCGAGCTCAATTGACCATGAACCAACTTGACCTAAAAGGTAAAATCAACTTGAAATTAAACTAAACCAAAATTAATTGAAATGAAATCTTGCAAAACATTTTAAATGATCAACCAAGGATAAACCAACCCTTGACCTAACCCAATTAGGTCAAATGGGTCAAATTGGTCAACTTGACCCATTTGACCTAAATGAACCTAAATGAACCAAAACCAAATCTAAATCAAATTGAACCAAACCAATGATAGCCATAGGCTCCAAATGATCATTTGAACTTGACCTGACCCATGATTTGACCCAATTTGACCAATTGGTCAACCTACCCTAATGTGACCTAATGTGACATAAATGGGTCAAGTTGATCCAATTCAAACCAAATGAACTCCAAATCACTTGAAATTTGGCCCAACCCACTTTTGAATCATTTCAAATCTGCCCAAATCAAACTCAAGGCCAAATGACCACTTTACCCTTAGGTCAAAGGGTATCCTATGACCAAATTCAGTTGGAATTTGGTTATATTCTTTCTCAAGGCCACTTAGCATCCTTCTAGTGATCCACTTGGACACCAAAGAGGGTGGTGAACATGACCCAAACACCTTGGTTCAGCCATGACCCAACCCAAGGCCAAATTAACCCCTCTAATGGAAATTAAGCACTTGGAATCACCAATGCACTCACCTAGCACATGGGCACTCACTCTCCTTCCCTCCACTACCTAAAATGAATCGCATGGAGTGTCTAATAACCCAAATAGATGGATCGATCCAAGCAATTGATCAAAAATGGCAAAGCAAGTCTCAGTCGTCTGATCCAAGGAGGGGGAGATATACTCCCCCTCATTCCTACTCAAACCATGGAGACTAAATTCGATTGAGCCCTAGGAATCAAAAGCAAGCTTCTCCAAGCTTTGGCAAGCATTCCCGAGCTCCCCCCATTTTCTCCTTCTCGATTTTGCTCAAGCCAAAATAGGAGAGATCCAAATCAATTCTGACTCATCTAATTCTCCTCCAAATCTAAATCAAACTTGCAAGCACCATCAAGGCACCTCGTCGAGCTCAATCAAGTTGTTTCCCAAGTCACCAAGCCATGGGAAGGAGGACTTCAATCAAAGCCGATTGCCATTGAAGGGGAGCTTGGCCAACTGAGCCATCCACTTCAAATCAAGGCTTGATACCTTCAACAGGGCTTCGTCTCTACTAGACAAAGCTACCTCCTCCATTGGAAGCGCTGGTGATAGCCTCCGATGAGGTATTGCTCAAAATCGATCCTACATTGAAAATTGCTTGGTCCTTTATGAAGGAAATTATAATCCCATTAGATCTTTATCATTGGATTCATTGCTTGTGCCTCCCTGAAGGTGTGGGGTGAGTTTGAGCTCTAATCGAAATCTGGTGACCTCGGATCAAGCGACGATCGACGGACGGCATCCGTCTCTCGCCGCTCGGGAGGAGACAAATCACACATCATTTGTTCCACGTAATTGGAACGGACATTTATGATTAAATCACATTAGATCTCCTTCTGATTTAAGCCTAAACTATAGGATTAATCGTGGCCATCCTATCTTAGATTGGATGGCCCATGGAGAAAGCGCGTCTGCCACCGGTTGACTCAGCCAAGGATGTGGCAACTTAAATAACCTATCCCATCATGCCATATGGAAAGCATATCGCGTTAGCTGTCACGTGGCCTGACGGGATTTGGAGGTTTAATTAGATTAATTAATCCAATTTTAATCATGGAACTTCCAAAATTCATAACTAATTGTAGCAAAATCTAAAAAATATAAACTCAGGTTTATTTCAAAGATAATTCAGTGAGAAATAATATAAAATTAAGTTTAATTGATTTTTAATAGTAACCTTCACTCAATTTAAATTTTATTGAAAATATAATTAGGCTAATTACTCCTTAATTACTTCAGCAATTAATTCCAAACTTCCTAGGGTTGATTAGTGGGATGACCTCTGCCTCCCATGATTTTTTTGGAATTTATTATTGGATTAATTAGAGGAATTGCTTAGTTCATCCTTAATCCCCCTCTTAACTAAATAAATGATTAATTAGCCTATTAAATGGTGATAAATTAATTAATTAAGTTTGTTAATCAACTTGAAACAGTGAATGAACTTAGGAACTGAGATTAAGATTTCTTTTCCAAATCTTTTCCCCTAAGTTTATTTCATTTGGATAAAGATTTAATTAATTTGTAAATTGATTAATGACTTAATCACTTCATTAAATGGCTTAATTAACCAAACTCAAAACAAAATTATTATTGAACTTAATCACTTAATCTTGGGTAGATTCTTCAGTGTTCAATAACCTAAGAAACTTTAAAGGAAATTATAATCAAACTACATGTGTAGGATGGTTATGAAAGTACTTAATTAAACCCTTTAGCTTAATTAATCAATAATTGTGAGTCAATTTCATTAGACCCCTTTATTTCTTAGGTGCATTATTGATTAAATTTTATGTGGTTGCATATCATATGTTGGCTCATAATTATTTGTTTAATTATGTTCATATGGTGTAGGTAAGAGGTAATTAATGGATATAACTTATAACTTAACCTAAACAAAGCATAAAATTAAACTAATTGTTCTAAAATTAAACTAACCAAGTCACACATGGGATAAATGGGTTAGGACTAACAAACTCTTTTCACATTTTGTAAGTCAAATCAAATTCAAAAATAAAAAATTTCCTTAAAGAATTTTGATTCATTTTAAATGATCTTATTCTATAGGATTGTCTTTAAGAAGTAATCAGGGTGAATGAAGTCATGTGCTTACATCCTTTTCTTTCTTTCCAAGCATGCTAAATATTTGTTTGCCATATGAAATCATGTATTCATATCTTTTGAAAAATTAATTAAACAAAACATTTCCTTTTATGTCAAATTGCATGTTTTGGCTAAAGTTAAGAAAATGAGTGGATATTATCACTATTAAACCAAAAATTATTTTTTAAAACCTATGAATCAAAGATTATGAATGAAGTGATGCTACTTATAGGTACTTATAAGCTTGCATGTGATTATAGCATAAGATGTGTTTTATGTTATTTCCTTCTCTTCTCTTAACATGGATTTGAATAGGATTTGCAAAGTGTATAGTTCATTTGAAAAGAACATAACACTTACTTAAATCCATTCCTAAGCATTTCAATATTATGACTTAAGAAGGATCTTCATATTACAGATGTAAACTATACAACTAAATCAAACACATAAATCTTTTGCATGATTCTTCGTCCATTTATTTCTTTTCTACATGTATTTAAGAAAAGTGATATATTAGTCTGGACATCCTAGGGCAACGATGCTTTAAGTAGCCCCAAGTAGGTCTTGTACCTTATGCCCCTGGTGTAGAAAATAATGGTGTTGTACTCACTTATATCTTTTATACATGTGAATGTGCATTATGTTAATGCATGAAGAATCCCCCCTCTTTTCTACATAATAAAAACATGCATCATAGAATATCCAAATTTTCAAATCATATATCTTAGCATTCATCATCAAGGTGTACTAAAATTTACATTGCATGTGTAGGTATGCTTAGAATTTATTAATATGCATGGTATACATGGTGGAAAAAAAATAAAGGGTTGTGTGTTATGTGATAGTAATTCACCTTAATTAATCCTTAGATGCCTTTTTTATTGAATAGGGCTATTTTGAGTAAATCTAAACTCAGGATTAATTAAAAAACATAATAAAATATTCACTAAAGAAAAATCACTAATGAATCAACCTTAGAAATTACTTAAGGTATGGATCAAAGACCAGTTCTCTTCTCTTTTTTTCTCTTCACAATAGTTAGTAACTAAGTGTAGGTTCATTCAAACCAAATCAAATCATTAACTAAAATTGAAAAATCAACTAAATCACTTAAACTAAAACCACCCTCTAAATTAAACTATTTACACTTAGAAAATTCTAATCTTAAAGCCTAGCTAAGTCATGTCACACAAGCCTTAAATGGCACACACATTAGGCTAAGTCACCATTTCTAGCTCTATGTTAGGGCGATGCATGGTTTGATGACTGAATTTGTTTTGATGTAATGATTTTAGACTGGATGTTATGGTGCATGTGCGTAGACTGGATGATAGGATGATCTTAGCCTAATCATATTTTCTATAGGGGGTTGTGCTTAAGAGATGTTGTAACAAAAATATAAAAATACTTTAGTTATGTAGGTTGCTTATACCCCTAAGCATAACTCAAATTAGGACAGGCAGACTTGGTTGCCCATGTGTGGGGTGTTAAGTCCAAATTATTCATATAACTGCTTGGGTTGTATGGTATGTTTAGCTAATCTCTATTTTGTAGGTTTAGTTAGATTTATCTTCCCATTTTAATGTAAATTTTGCAATTAACATTTAAAGTAGGGGAAAGATCTCTGGTACATTCAAAGACCCATTGTCCTTAGGAGTCCTTATTAGATGATTAGGTCCATTGTAGGATGGTGACTTTTGTCTCTCGAGATAATACATCATTCCTCAATGTCACATCTGATCACCCTACTGAGTACATCTACAGATCTACATGGTGCCCCAATGATATATTTTTTTAAATTCCAAAGGTTTGAAAAATAAACACCACAAAGTTTTCTGACTACTCCACTTGGGATAGTTCCTTTCTCCATCTTTGGTAAATGATCATTGTCTCTACGTATCGATAGTGAATTTGTATTTCATATAAGTCTGAGACTATCCTTCTTTTTTGTTGGCACTTAGCTCATTTCATTCTTAAGCTAAGCTAGACAACATACTTTAGGTTTTAGGACCTCACTCCGTATAGGTCTTAAAACTCCTATTGGGTCCCCCAATGGGTGAAAATAAAATTTAACCAAAAGAAACAACTAAAAACTTTGTTGATCTTCCTTATCATTTCTATGGTAAGGTAAGGTTAATTCCAAAAATGAGAAAAATAAATCTTTCATAAAAATATCACTTTTCAAAATCACTTTTCCAAAATTCATATAATAAAATGCTTGCATAAAAATTTCCATAACTCAACCTCAATTAATAATCTTCAAGATTGTTACATGTAGGATCTTTTCAAAAATCAAAGTTAAACATCATCTTTCAACAAGCACAAATGAACATCCTCATTCAATATACCCAAATTTATTGAATGAAGATTTCATTTCCAAATAAAATCAAAATCATCTTTCAAAAAGCACATATGAACATTCTCATTCAATATACCCAAATTTATTGAATAAATATTTCATTATCAAATAAAATCAACATCATCTTTCAAAAAGCATATATGAACATCCTCATTCAATATACCCAAATTTATTGAATGAAAATTTCATTTCCAAATAAAATCAAAATCATCTTTCAAAAAGCACATATGAACATCCTCATTCAATATACTCAAATTTATTGAATGAGGATTTCATTTCCAAATAAAATCAAAATCATCTTTCAAAGCACATATGAACATTCTCATTCAATATACCCAAATTTATTGAATAAAAATTACTTTCTAAATAAAATCAAAATCATCTTTCAAAAGCACATATTTGAAAATGAACATCCTCATTCAATATACCCAAATTTATTGAATGAATATTTCATTTCCAAATAAAATCTTGTAGCAATACGTAACTGAACGAAGTACAACACACATATGTTGAAGTTGGAGTTTCTTCCTTTTCAATTTATATATATATATATATATATATATATATAACTGAAGATAAACCTATTCATTCAATATATCCAAATATGTTGGATGGAGTTCCATTTTAAAACAATATATATAACTGAAGATAAACCTATTCATTCAATATATCCAAATATGTTGGATGGAGTTCCATTTTAAAACAAAATCACACCAGTTGAAGTTCCACTCGACACATTCCAGATATGTTAAGTTGGAATTCCCTTCTTTTCAAAAAGCAATAATCACAAAAAAAAACATCTTAGAAAAATAATACATGATTAACTCCCATTTGACATACCTAAATTTGTCAAATGAGAGTTTCATTTTTTTAAAATAAATTTGGATCATTCATTTAGCATACACAAATTTGCTAAGTGAAGATCCCACTTTTTAAAATCAAAACATCAAAATCAGACACATTTGAACTTTATTTAGCATAACCAAATTTGCTAAGTAAAGTTCTCATTTTCAAAAAATCAAAACAAAAAATCAAATACATTTGGACTCTATTTAGCGTACCCAAATTTGCTAAGTAAAGATCCTATTTTCAAAATCAAAATCCAAACACATGTAGGCCTTTATTTAGCATAAACAAATTTGCCAAGAAAATACCACATTTTCAAAAAAAAAAATCAAAACACAAAAATCAAACACATTTGAACTTTATTTAGCATACGCAAATTTGCTAAGTAAAGACCTCATTTTCAAAAATCAAAACCAAAACACATTTGAACTTTATTTAGCATACCCAAATTTGCTAAATAAAGATCTCATTTTCCAAAATCAAAACACAAAAATTAAACACATTTGTAATTTATTTAGTAAACCCAAATTTGCTAAGTAAAGGTCCCATTTTCAAAAAAAAATAAAAATAAAAATATTTGGACTTTATTTAGCATACACAAATTTGCTAAGTAAAGACTCCATTTCTAAAACTCACACATGATTCACATCATAGGTGAACAAGTAAAGGAAGAAAATTATTTTCAAATAATTCATTTAGCATACCCAAATTTGCTAAATGAGTAATCCCAAACAAAATCAATTAACCCTCTATTTAACATACTCAAATTTATTAAAAAAAGGGGTCCCCAAACATAAAGATCAAATTCAAATATGAACCAATGGAAGCATCAAAAATCTCTTCAAAATATTTGAACCTATTTTTAACAAAATATGAACCAGTGGATTCTAAACTCAAAATATCTTCTCCAATTCATTCAAAATCTCTCTCTAAAATTTAATGAACCCCACTTAACATATTCAAATTATTGAGTGTGGGTTCAAATTCTAAATCAAATTCAAAAAATCAATAGAATATCAAAATAGAAAATCTGATTGGAGTTTATTTCCAATAATTACAGAGTTCTGATTCAGTCTCAGTAAGCTTTTTCTCAAGTTCAATACAGTAAATGGATGCTCAAAAGTATGTGTTTACTTTCCCCTTTGGGATGGATTTGGCATTGGATCGCCACCTCCCACGTAATCGATTCTCATTTGATACACTTTGGCCGAGGATTCAGGGGATCACTTGTGAGGGGCAACCCTCACCACCGCCGTCAAGAGTGATGGTGAGTCCATCCATCTTGAGATGCCTTCGATTCAATTTCCTCTACTTAAGGGAAGGCGGGAGGTTCCTACGGGCCACGTGCTAGTTTGTTCCATTATCGCCTCATCAAGTACCCACTCATTAGCTTCTTCCAATGGGAAGGCTACCCTGTCTTCAGGGATAGTCTCCCCTACCTTTGAGATAGGGTCTAGTTCCCGCACTGCTCCACCAAGTAGAACTCAGCATCACAATAAGTGCTGCTTGATCAAGCAGCATCATGTGCGCATAGCCAAGAAGATGGAGGGAGTCTCTCAGGTTGCAATAGAGGAGTCACCCAGGGTAGTTTCTCTTTTGATTACACAGAACAAGTTACATCCTCTTTCCAGATCTGATGGAGAGGAAGATGTTAGGGGGTTTACAGTGTCACCTCCACCTACAGTTTAGTATGAGGTACCTGCCAGAGATAGGAGGAGGTCATATGCTAGCCTCAGGATAGTTCTATGCTAAGTTGGTGGGGCTACCATCGACATATGGTGCTCACCCGATACGATCGGTCATCCCTCATAGTGTGTGAGCATATCCGGCTGTGAGAGGGACCGAGAGGCCCACGCTTTATGTTACTAGAGAGAGGCGAGGTACGCCATGCAGCCTCCACCCTCATAGATTTCCTAGATCAGTGCAATACCCGCGTCAGTCACACTGGCAGTATACTATTGACTAGTACTACCCACCATGGGAGGAGAGCTCCCGCACAAAAAGAGTCGGTGTTGTCTCCATCACACTGCTCCACTCCACATCCTCCATCACTAGTATAGGTTCCATCTTCCATAGTTCCATCTAAATCCATGAAGGCAACATCAGGGAAAAATAAAGCCCCACTGGTAATCCAACTACGACCAAAGGATCCCATTCCATCTGAGCCGCCGACTGAGGTGAGGCCGAACTCTTCTGCTCGACCTTCTACTTCAGTTGCGGTAAAGAGGGAGTGGTGACCTTGTAGCATCGTAGTCGTGCCATCACCACCATCACGTTAGCAGATCATGGATGTAGCAGCAGCAGTTGGTTGAAGCCTTGTGGGCCTACCGCATCACATACAGGACTCCAACCCAATCTACCCCGTTCTTCTTAGTGTATGGGTCTGAAGCCGTTCTACCCTTAGAAGTGCAACTCCCATCACTAAGGATAGAAATGGGTAGTGAAATCACTATAGAGCAGAACGTCAGGTTACGGTTAGAAGAGCATGAAAGTTTGGATGCCTACGGGCATGCTAGAACCTCAAGTTGTACAAATATAAAATGATTCAAGCTCACAACAAGCTGGTCTGCCCTAGAGCTTTTCAAGTAGGAGAGCTTGTTCTAGTTCTAAGAAGATCAATTATTGACTATCAAAAGATGGGAGGCAAGTTTGAACCCACTTGGGAAGGCCCTTTTGTCATAGAGAAGGCCTACCAAGGAGGATCTTATCAACTTATTGATTATAAAGGGGAACGCCTGATGCTTCCAATTAACGGGCTCTATTTGAAGAAATACTACCCATAAAATCATGCTTGAAAATAATCAAAATATTCTCTTCATTCAAAGCATTGTTTGCTTGTTTACAAATTTGCCATGACGTGTTTAGGGTAGGTGTAAGAGAACCCAAGAGGCATCATATCCCTCTTTCACAACACGAACACAAATTAAACATGATTCCCCTAGTGCTACTAGAATAGGTGTAAGAGAACCCAAGTGGCATCCTATTTCGACTAGCATGACTAAGTTAGGTGTGAGAGAACCCAAGCAACATCCTTCCTTAGTGGGATCATAACTATCATTTGTAGCACCATTTCATCAACTTTGAAGCATGTTTTAGGATAGGTGTGAGATAACCTAAGCAACATCCTATCCTCTCCAAACACAAACATGAACATAAACATAAACACAAGAATATATCTTTTATCTCGGGCTATTTTGATGTGGGAGCAAGCCCACTGTGGCACTCACTCATGCTCAGTTAGTCTTCCTTCTTGCTACCGTTGTGTCACCCGGTCACTTATTTGGAGGATGTGAGTCCCCATGCTTTCTTCCTGACTTGACCATTGCAAACCAACGAGCACCTTGTTAGTTTGGTAAGCCTCACTGTGTAGCTAGTAAGCTACCTCATGTTGACTTTGTTTAAAAAGATGTAAGTCTACACACTTTCTTCTTGGACTAGCCATCATGATCTGACTAGGACAAGTATATTTGAGGCTTAGGATAAGTCCCCTAGGTCCTTTCCTCTCAACTTCTTTGAGTTGATATAAGTCCCCCAGTGGCATTCATTCAAGATTCCTAGGTGATAGCACATGTCGCAAGATAGACTATCCCGCAACCCAAGAGGATGTGAGTCCCAGATGCTTTCTTCCTAGGTTGATTATTGCAAATCAATGGGCATCTTAGGTTGGTTGATGTTTGTTATGCTGATAGTGACTCACCCGGTGGATACACCACTCTTGGCAAACGTGAGTTCCCGCACTTTTTCCTTGAGCTGGCCACCAAATACATATATATATTATCTTCTCCAGGGTCTTGGATAAAGCCCTCAGTGACCCCTCCCCTGTGGGCACTCTATGTCCATTGTGACCCCATTTAGACACTACCCAGGTTACTTTTGAATTGGACAGTCCCCCATTCCTAGTAGCCACCCCTATGGTTGGAGAATTTATCCAGTGGATGCACAGATTCTCCCTTTGTTCAGTAAATCTGAGATAGGTCTAGACTAATATAAGCTCATTCTCAGTATGATCCCTCACAAACCAACAGGATCCACAATAAATAAATAAACAAATAAAATAAACAAATTTATTCATTTATGGATTAGGAATTAAAGCCCCTAACAGCCCTTTTCCTGAGCAGGCATCTTATCTTTATGGCAGTGTCAGCAAAACTACCTATAGGAATTTTCTGACTATGCTTGAGTTAAGATAAGTCCCCGGGTTGACACTCTCTTCATAGTCGCCCTTAGGTCGGGTTCAATCTATTTTGCCATAAATAGGTTGCACCAACAGTCATTTCACTTTGGAAGATATAAGTCTACTATGCATTCTCTCTAGCATGACTATCGCAAATCGACGGGCAACCCTAGGTCGAGTCGACATGTTACCTGGCTAATATGTCTCTCCAGTGGTCTTTTATTCAAAAAATATTTGAGTCCCAGTGCATTCTTCCCTGAATTGGCCGCTACAAACTGAAAGGCACCCCTATGGTTGGATAGTTTTCCCCTCGACCAGGAAGCTACTCCCTCTGGACTACTAAATCTGAGGTAGGCCAAGGCCAATATGACCCCTACTCAGTGCAGTCCATCGCAAACCAATGGGAACCATCAAATACAATTAAAATGAAATTAATTTTGACTATTTTTAAGCTAATTTAATTTCCCCAGTGCCATTCACTCAATAATCAGCCTAAGATTGGGTTCGATCTATTATCTCGCCAACTGATCACCCCAATGACTGATCCCTACTTTGGAGGATGTAAGACTACTACACTTTCTTCCTAGTATAGCCATTGCACACTGAAAGGCACCCCTTTGGTTGGATAGTCTTACTATATGGTTGGTAGACAACCCTTTTGGATTAGTAAATCTAAAGTAGGCCAAGGCCAACATGGCCCCTACTCAGTGCAGTCCATCGCAAACCAACGGGATCCATCAAAAACAATTAAAAATAAAATTAATTTTTAATATCTTTAAGCTGATTTAAGTCCCCCAACGATATTCACTTAGTACTCATCCTAAGGTTGGGTTCGATCCGTTGCCTCGCCAACTAATCACCCCAGCGACTGATCTCTACTTTAGAGGATATAAGTCTACTATGCTTTCTTTCTAGTACAATCATCACACATCAAAAGGCACCCCTTTAGTTGGATAGTCTTACTATGTTGTTGGTAGACAACCCCTTTGGATTGGTAAATGTGAAGTAGGCCAAGGCCAACACGGCCCCTACTCAATGCAGTCCATCACAAACCAATGGGATCCATCAAATATAATTAAAAATAAAATTAATTTTGACTATCTTTGAGCTGATTTAAGTCCCCCAGTGGCATTCACTCAGTAGTCAGCCTAAGATTGGGTTTGATCCATTGCCTCGCCAACTGATCAACCTCATGACTGATTTTTACTTTGGAGGATGTAATTTTACTACGCTTTCTTCCTAGTACTGTCGTTGTACACCGAAAGGCACCCCTTTGGTTGGATAATTTTCCCTAGGAAGCTACTCACTGATGGTAAGGCCAACATGGCCCCTATTTAGTGCAATCCATCGCAAACTGAAAGGGTCCATCTCAAAATTCCAAAAATTTAAAATCTGAAATAAAATCAACCAACCTCTCCCAGTGGAGTCAAATCAAACCAATCAAACTAATCAGCTTCTCCTCAATGAGATGCAAACTCTTCCAATATCCCTAGTGGAGTCAATTCACTCCAACCCGAACCTGTTCCCCTAGTGAAAGGTTCACATCTTTTATCCCTAGTTGATTTCAAATTCTAATCCCTCAGTGGATTTCACAACCTCTTATCCCTTAGTGGATAACTTGAGCCTTTTCCCCTAGTGGAAAGCTTGCATATTCTATCCCTAGTGGATTCCCCCTTCACTCTCTTATGTTTTTGACATAAGTAGAGTCACATTACACTAAGTTTTTGATTCCTTCTGCACCTCAAGTTTAGAAGTAGATCATTTCTGTTAGTGCTTGTGATCATTCAAACATTGTTGACCATCTTGGTCAACACCAATACGTGCGGTATGCCTTGTTAGTCACACCATACCTATTGGGTGCCTTTTTTTACCTCACTTTTGTACTGAGCTCTCAACTTCTCCATCTTAGATATAGGACTCCTCTAGTCACTAAGAGTTTCTTAGTCTTAAGACATTTCTAGTGATTAGGTAAACACTTAACCTAACCCCAGAGACTTAGAAGAGTTAGCCATAGAAATAGGTTATGCCTTAGGGGTATTAGGAAGACTTATCTACCCTATAGCTTGAACCCAATCCTTTCTTCCTTTCCTCAAACCAAACTTCAAATTCAAATCTTAAATCAATTTCAATTCAATTGAATTTCTCAAATCATAAATCAATTCCAAAATCAAAATCATGAATCACTTCCAAACCAAATAATTAAAACCCTTGATCATTTCCAATTCCAAAATCTTTCCTAAGCCCTTTTGATTTCATCTTATGGACTTAGCTCAAATCAAATCCAAATCACTCTAAACCAAAAATATTTTCTCATAACACATTTATATTCTCATTTATATTCACAAGTATAAATGAAATATAAATTCAAATAACCAAAACTAAATTCAAAACTCAAATCCAAATCCAACTTAAATCCAACTTATACTCTTTCAAGTTAAATCCTTAACTTAGCCAAACCATTCTCAAATCAATCCAAATCCTTGGATTTTCTCTTCAAACAATCATTCCTTCAATCACATACCCAAATATAAATATAAACTACAATCATCAAACTAACCCAAATCAAGCCCATGTTCATCCTTTGAACTTGAAATTGTCAAATAAATCAAAACTCATTTGACTCCAAATCACTTGCAATCAGATTTATATTTCAATCATAAATCCATATGTGAGTTCAACCAAACTTAAATTAAGCCTTGATCAAGCCAACTGACCCACTTAGGCTCACTTGACCCAAAGTGACCTAAAAGACCTTTTTGAGCCAAATTCTAATCCAACCCAAATTGGATTGAACTAAGCCCATCTAAGCCTCGCATTATGAGCAACAATCATCCTAGGATAATCAATAGCTCAAATTGGGTCAAACCAAGTCAAACATATCCTTTGACCAAGTCAACATTTAGCCCAAATAAAACCTAAACTAGACAAAATTCACTATAAGCCATTGATCTAAACCAATGATTGAACTTGACCAAGCCATCAATTTAGCCAAACAAAGCCTAATTGGCCACTTGACCTAGGTTGACCCAAGTTAACCTAAAAAGTCAAAGGGTCAAATCTTGATCTAAGCCAAATTGATTCAAATTAATTTTAAATCACTTGTTGAACTTGACCAAAGCTTCAATTGGCCAACTAAACCCAACCTGGCCCAATTGACCATGAACCCAACTTGACCTAAAAGGTCAAATCAACTTGAAATCAAACCAAACCAAAATTGATCGAAACTAAAGCTTGAAAAATATTTCAAATGATCAACCAAGCCTAAACCAACCCTTGACCTAACCCAATTAGGTCAAATGGGTCAAATTGGTCAACTTGACCCATTTGACCTAAATGAACCTAAATGAACCAAAACCAAATATAAACCAAATTGATCCAAACCAATGATACCCATAGGCTCCAACTGATCATTTGAACTTGACCTAACCCATGGTTTGACCCAATTTGACCAATTGGTCAACCTAACCCAATTTGACCTAATGTGACCTAAATGGGTCAAGTTGAATCAATTCAAATCAAATGAACTCCAAATCACTTGAAATTTGGCCCAACCCACTTTTGAATCATTTCAAATCTACCCAAATCAAAATCAAGGCTAAATGATCACTTTACCCCTAGGTCAAAGGGTATCCTATGACCAAATTCACTTGGAATTTAGTCATATTCTTTCTCAAGGCCACTTGGCATCTTTCTAGTTGTCCACTTGGACACTAAGGAGGGTGGTGAACATGACCCAATCATCTTGGGTCAGCCATGACCCAACCCAAGGCCAAACCGACCCCTCTAATGGGAATTGAGCACTTGGAATCACTAATGCACTCACCTAGCACATGTGCACTCACTCTCCTTCCCTCCACTACCTAAAATAAATCACATGGAGTGTCTAACAGCCCAAACAGATGGATCAATGCAAGCAATTGATCAAAAATGGAAAAGTTAGTCTCGGTCGTCAGATCCAAGGTGGGGGAGATATACTCCCCCTCATTCCTACTCAAACCATAGAGACTAAATTCAATTGAGCCCTAGGAATCAAAAGCAAGCTTCTTCAAGCCTTAGCAAGCATTCCCGGGCTCCCCCCATTTTCTATTTCTTGATTTTGCTCAAGCCAAAATAGGGGAGATCCAAATCAATTCCAACTCATCCAAGTCTCCACTAAATTCAAATCAAACTTGCAAGCACCATCAAGGCACCTCGTCGAGCTCAATCAAGTTATTTCCCAAGTCACCAAGCCACAGGAAGGAGGACTTCGATCAAAGTCGATTGCCATTGAAGGGAAGCTTAGCCAACCAAGCCATCCACTTCAAATCAAGGCTTGATACCTTCAACAAGGCTTCATCTCTACTAGACAAAACAACCTCCTTCGTTGGAAGCGCCGGTGATAGCCTTGGGCAAGGTATTGCTCAAACTCAATCCTAAGTTGAAAATTATTTGGTTCTTTGTGAAGGGAATTATAATCCAATTAGATCTTTGCAGTTGGATTCATTGCTTGTGCCTCCCCGAAGGTGTGGGGTGAGTTTGAACTCCATCCAAGCTCGGGTGAGCTCGGATCGAGCGATGATCGACGGATAGCATCCGTCTCTCACCACTCGAGAGGAGACAAATCACACACCATCCATTCTGTGTGATTGGAATGGGTGGTTGTGATTAAATCATGTTAGATCTCCCTCTCATTTAAGCCTAAACTGCAAGATTAATCCGCCATACTGGGTGGAGAAAGCGTGCCACGGCTTGACTCATGGATGTGACAACTTAATTAAACTATTCCATCGTGCCACGTGGAAAGTGCACCGCGTTAGCCGCCACGTGACCCGATGAGATTAGGGGGTTTAATTAGATTAATTAATCCAATTTTAATCATGGAACTTTCAAAATTCATAACTAATTGTAATCAAATCCAAAAAATACAAACTCAAGTTTATTTTAAAGATAATTCAGTGATGAATAATATAAAATTAAGTTTAATTAATTTTGAATAGTAACCTTCACTCAATTTAGGTTTTATTATAAATATTATTAGGCTAATTACTCCTTAATTACTTCAGCAATTAATTCCAAACTTTCTAGGGTTGATTAGGGGGATGACCTCTGCCTCCAATGACTTTTTAAAAATTTATTATTGGATTAATTAGAGAAATTGTTTAGTTCATCCTTAATCCCTCTCTTAATTAAATAAATGATTAATTAACCTATTAATGGTGATAAATTCATTAATTAAGTTTGTTAATCATCTTGAAATAGTGAATGGACTTAGGAAATGAGATTATGATTTTTTTTCCAAATCTTTTCCCCTAAGTTTATTTCATTTGAATAAAGATTTAATTAATTTGAAAATTGATTAATGACTTAATCACTTCATTAAATGGCTTAATTAACCAAACTCAAAACCAAATTATTCAAGAACTTAATCAC
Source organism: Cymbidium sinense (assembly GCA_021442155.1). Taxonomy (NCBI): domain Eukaryota; kingdom Viridiplantae; phylum Streptophyta; class Magnoliopsida; order Asparagales; family Orchidaceae; genus Cymbidium; species Cymbidium sinense. Next base: position 12,984,623 of record CM038221.1, on the reverse strand, counting down.
TTAATCTTGGGTAGATTCTTAGGTGTTCATTAACCTAAGAAACTTCAAAGGAAATTATAATCAAACTACATGAGTAGGATGGTTATGAAAGTATTTAATTAAACCATTTAGTTTAATTAATCAATAATTATGAGCCAATTGCATTAGGTCCATTTATTTCTTAGGTGCATTGCTGATTTAAATTCCATGTAGTTGCATATCATATGTTGGCTCATAATTATTTGTTTAATTATGTCAAAGTGGTGTAGGTAAGGGAAATTAATGGACTTAACTTATACCTTAACCTGAACAAAGTATAAAATCAAACTAATTATTCTAAAATTAAACTAAACTAAGTCACATGTGAGGGAAATGGGTTAGGACGAGCAAACTCTTTTTATATTTCCTAAGTCAAATCAAATCCAAAAATAAAAAATTTCCTTAAAGAATTTTGATTCATTTTAAATGATCTTATTTTATAGGATTGTCCTTAGGAAGTAATTAGGGTGAATGAAGTCATGTGCTTATATCGCTTACATGTGATTATAGCATAAGATGTGTTTTATGTTATTTCCTTCTCTTATCTTAACATGAATTTGAATAGGATTTGCAAAGTGTATAATTCATTTGAAAAGAACATAACATAACACTTACTTAAATATATTCCTAAGCATTTTCATATTATGACTTAAGAAGGATCTTCATATTACATATGTAAACTATACAACCAAATCAAACACAGAAATCTTTTGCATGATTCTTCTTCCATTTTTTTTACATGTATTTAAGAAAAGTGGTATATTAGTGTGGACATCCCAGGGCTACGAGGCTTTAAGTAACCTCAAGTAGGTCTTGTACCTTACGCCCCTAATGTAGAAAATAATGACGTCGTACTCACTTATGTCTTCTATACATGTGAATGTGCATTATGTTAATGAATGAAGAATTCCCCCTCTTTCTACATAATAAAAACATGCATCATAGAATATCCAAATTTTCAAATCATATCTCTTAACATTCATTATCAAAGGGTGCCAAAATTTGCATTGCATGTATATGTATGCTTAGGATTTATTCATATGCATGGTATACGTGGTAGAAAGATATAAAGGGTTGTGTGTTATGTGATAGTAATTCACCTTAATTAATCCTAAGATGTCTTTCTTATTGAATAGGGCTATTTAGAGTAAATTTAAACTTATGATTAATTAAAATACATAATAAAACATTCACTAAAGAAAAATCACTAATGAATCTACCTTAGAAATTACTTAAGGTGGGGATGAAAGAGTACTTCACTTCTCTTTTAGTCTCTTCACAATATTTAGTAACTAAGTGTAGGTTCATTTAAATCAAATCAAATCATCAACTAAAATTGACAAATCAACTAAATCGCTTAAACTAAAACCATGCTCTAAATTGAACCTTTCATACTTAGAAAATTACAACCTTAAAGCCTAGCTAAGACATGCCACACAAGCCTTAAATGCCACACACATTAGGCTAAGTCACCATTTCTAGCTCTAGGATGCGTTATGGTTGATGATGTAATATTTTATTTTGTGATGTAGTGGTGCATATAGACTAGACAGACGATCTTAGCCTAATCATATTTACTATAGGGTGCTGTAACAAAAATATAAAAATACTTTTGTTGTGCAGGTTATTTATACCCCTAAGCAAAAAATCAAATTAGGATAGGTGGAGTTGGTTGCCCATGTGTGGGGTGTTAAGTCCAAATTATTCATATAACTACTTAGGTTGTGTGGTATGTTTAGCTAATCTCTATTTTACAAGTTTAGTTAGATTTATCTTTCCCATTTTAATATAAATTTTGTAATTAAGATTTAGAATGAATGTTATGGGGGAATTAAGGTGAACATTGGTTATAAGATCATGTCTTATGTACCATGTAAAACCTTTGAGCAAACTATATCACAAATCAAAGAAAGAAAGAAAAAAAAAAGAAAGAAAGAAAGAAAGGAAGAAATGAAGGATGAAGACCTCCATAACATGAAATATTTTTTTATTGTAATTATTCATTTGTAATCTAGGTTGTATAAAGGCATAGCTCGGCTAGCCACATTTCTTTTCGACCACATCGACCTCTTATACTTTTATGCTAGCTTTATAAAATTATTTGATGTTTGTTTAGCTTATGTATTAGAAATGGCATGATTTTCTAAGTTTCTTAATTACTTGATGGTTGTTGAATGGCTTGGATGCGATTAGACTCTTAGGAAAAAATAAATTTTCTATCCAATTTATCAACTCAAAATTAAACTAAACAACTCATAACCTCACCTAAAAGCCTAGGACATAAATCAAGATAATAAAAGATTTAGCAACCCCTTAGCTGGATGGTGTATGTTTCACATCATGCATAAATCATATTGCTTCACTCTTCCTAATGGAGGGCTTCCACCTTTGCTAGAGAAAATGGCTTGACCTTTGAGAGCCATGGTGAAAACACACCTCCTTCTTTCTGATTTTGGCCCATAATCAACTTCTCATGCCTTAGGCATATGAAATCTCATAGCGTGTGTCAAATAAAAATGTCCAAAAAAGAAAATAAAACTTAATAAAATTTGCATTAGATTAAGTCATTTATTCATGCCCTTCATGATCTAGTCTCTTAGGGAGTGTGTTTAAGGATTTAGCCTCCTTTCTAAATAAACAACAGCTTAGCCATCTTGAAAAGCATAAGATTTACCTACATGTATTTAAAATCGTAGGAGTTAGTTGGTGGCCACCTCCAGTCGGTTATAAGTCCAACAGTCAGGTGGTTTATTCTCTCTTGTGGAGATAAACCATATACCCATTTTTACTTTAGATTTAGGTAATGCTTTAGCCCTCACCAAAGCTCCCTGATATAGGATCCGAGATTAATGTTTTCCTTAGCTGGCTACAAGCATAAATCCTCACCTCTTAGATATTTCCACGATCTTGTCTTGTGGAATTATAAGCCCTAGATTTCTAATAAAAATTTAACTTAAACATATAATTCTCCTCAATTTCAAAAAATATAAAGCCTAACCATATGATAGTTTGGGATGCTCGCTTGGTTTCCTAATATCGTGAGCATCCCCTACTTATCTCCCTTTGGTTTCGATAATAACTCTCTTCTCTTTATCAATCCCACTTAATTTTTCAAAAATAATCAATTTGACACCACAAAGATGATGGATTAATTCACTAAGTTTGCATTAACTAGGTATTTAATTGATTAGATTTGGTTAAGGATAATTAAATTTTTATTTTTTATTTAGATTAATTAAATATTTGTTTAATTACAAACTAATGATTTAATTTCACACATGTGAGTGTTTTGATTTAATAGATTTAATTAAGTGTTTTACTTGAATTTGATTTGATTAAAGGATCATTATTATGATTATTGTTGTTTGATAAGATTAAGTGAATTAATTGTTTATTTTTATTTCAATTAAGATTGATTATTTCTAATTAGAGTTTCATTATATTTTATTCATTAATTATGTTCATTCAATTTCATTTAATACTTTAATTATGAATTTATGTTTAATTTAGTTATTATGTACATGTTTTTAATGATTAATTAGTTATCTTATTTCTAATGGATTGAATTAGGTTTGATTTAGTTATATATTAACTTGATTAAGTTTGGCTTAATTTTATTTAGTTTAATTTGATTAATATTAAGTGATTAGCTAAGATGAATTATATTGTTAATCAATCTGATTTTAAGTTTATTTAATGATTAATTAATGTTCAATTTATTTTAATTTATTAAGTGATTTTATATGATTAAGATTTGATGTTTGATATAGGTTTAATTAGATTAATTTGATTTATATTAAAGTTTCATTATTTGTTTAATTATGAGTTTAATTTAAAATTTAATCATTTAATTGAGTGTCGTTAATTTAATTAGGTTTAAATTTATGTTTAATTTAATTTCAATTAAAGATTATGTGATATTTTTCTAATTTGAGGTTTGATTAATGATTACTTAAGTGTTATTTCATTTCTGATTTTGATTTAATGTTTAATTATTATAAGTTTCATTTTGATTAATTCTTCAATTTGTTTAATCTTAAATGTTTATTTTATATTTATTAAGCTTTAGAAGATCATATCATTTTCCCAAGGATCTTAGATGTTAACTAAAGTGATTTAGCCTATTTTGAAAAGTTTTATAATTTTCTGTTTTTTATTTAATTCATTTCATTAAAATAAATAATCTAAGCATCAAAATTTAATATCTCCCCATCCAGAAGTCCTTTTGACTTAAAATTTTTATAGTTGGTGTATTTTAGCTTTAATTTCAATCTCTAAAAATTTTAGATCAATCTTATGTGTATTTTTGATTTAATTAATAAAATTTTATTTTTACTAAAACCTAAATTTAGCTCAAAATAATCAATACAAATTGGGAATTTTGGTCTCATTGTATTCCTCTCGGAAATACAAATTCAACGAGTCATTATTTACAAATCTTCATTAAGTGTTTTAGTTTTTATAAATTTTTGACGTTTCACGCAACTTAAATAATTTTTAAAACTGGAAAATCATCGATTTTCCCACTTAACCCAACCACACCACACTAACGAGCACGCCAAGACCGCAATTGGCCTAGCCGCTCAGATATAACGCCATGTGGCGCCTTTGATGTTGGGCGAGCGCGATGATGACCGAGTGGGAACTTCGATGCATTCTATCAAAGATGCATCAAACAGAGTGATCTAAGGGCAGAAATCATGCTATTTATCTTCTAATTACAGCCATCCATCCCTATTGAGGCGAGATCAGACAGCTGATGGGCGGCTTCCTCCCAACGAATAACAGCGACATCCGAAATAGTATTTTGGCGGCATTTTAAGGGATTTTCGCCAAACCGAATGGAATTTCATCCAATCGAGCTCGATTTCACGTCGATTCCCACCGAAAAACTTCTATTTTAGCGTTAGGATCATGTAAAATGAAATATGCAAGGGATATCTAAGAAAAATTTCTAAAATCGAGCAAACATTAAGAAGCAATCCTATGGCTAGCTATGAGATTTAAAAATTACCTCACTGAGAATGATTTCTGGCAGCAGAGATGATTCAAATACACTCTTGGATGCGAGATGAAGCTTTGGAACAAATCTAGACTTTTTCCTTGCTTCGGGTCATCGTAATCACGAAGCTCCACCGTACTTTGCCGGAATCCACTCGAATTTGATGATTTTCCGTCGATGGGAAGTGGGGAAAGGGTTGTTCTTGCTTGTTGAGCTTCCTAGGGGCTCTCTAATGAAGAAATCAGATATGTTTTATGCCTCTTCTCTCCCTCCCTTAATGGTGTCCGAAAATCACCATTAATGGTGATGGGGAGATGGTTGGGTGATAATGGATGATTGAGGACTTTGGATTTAGCTCTCCAAAGTCCTCTTTTCAGTTGTGAGGTCAGTGCCATTTAATGCAAAGGTACTGGATGAGGGATTTTGCAAAATTATGTGTTTTCTCTCTCTTTCTCTCTCTCTCTCTCTCTCTCTCTCTCTCTCTCTCTCTCTCTCTCTCTCTCTCTCTCTCTCTCTCTCTCTCTCTCTCTCTCTCGGTTTCACCTAGCCATAGAAATTTGATTTTAACTTTTTACATGATGGTTAAGTGTTTTATCCAATTTGGGATTAATTTGAGATTGAGTCAACTCATGCTGACCCAAATAAGTTAAGTTGGATTCATGCAACCCAAATTGACTTATTAGTTTTGGATTTGCTTCAACTACATTTAATTGATCATTTATGATGGTTTTGATTAATTAATTTTATTTAATTTAGATTAATTTTGAATTTGACCTAAGTTTGAACAAGGTTGACCAACTTTGACCAAAATTGGTTAAGTTGAATTATGTGGTTCAATTTGTCATTTTATGTTTAGATTATATTTTACTTATGTTATATGAACTATTTGGAGTATTATTGATCAATTATTTGGGTTAATTTTGCTTGGATTTCGATTTGACCCATTTTGAGTTTAAATGGGTCAAATCGGGTTCAATTGAGTTAAATATTTTGTTTGATTCAACCAAGATGTATTTAAGCTCTAATCATATTTGATTAACTGATCATTGTGCTTTAGAGTAATTGGTTTCATTTGATTTGATGTTAATTTTGATTTGAATCTATTTTAATCCAAATTGTGCTTAATGAGTTAAATGATCCAATTAACCCATTTGATTTAGATTTGTTTAGTTTTACATTTAAACATATTCATTTGATGATTTTGATCCTTCATAGTGATTTAATTTGGACAATTTTTTGGTTTGTTGACTTTTGACTTAATGGGCCCCATATGGGTAAACTCTAAGTCAAATGATATATTTGCCACTTTGAACTTCATTTGAATTTATTTTTGAGTTCATTTATGTTTATGCATTGATTCTATGCTTTTGGTTTGATTTAATTGGTTTAATTTTGATTTAATTTGATTTTATTTGGACTTAAGTGATTTTGAACTTAAATGAGTTAATTGAGTTAATTCAGTTAATTTAGTTAATCAATCTAATTACCTCAATATAATCTTAATTCAATTTAGATTTCAATTCAAATATGTTTGATTTATATTTCTGTTGAGTTTCATTAAATTTAGGTTTAATCTGGGTTTTGGTTAAAGAGGTAGGCATGAGCTTGTTTAGGCCATAGGATGGGTGAGTCACCTTAGGTCCTAAGGCTTATCCTAATCCTATGGCAAACCCTCCTAAAGTCTAAAGGTTTAAGTTAAGCGTTCACTTAGCCACTAGAAGTGTCCTATGACTAAGGAATTCTTCATATTTAGAAGACTCCTAGATCTATGATGAGAAGATTGAATCCTCATTCCAAAAGTGAGGTCAACAAAAATACACACAAAATATGTTGGAACGTAAGTTCTCTTTGCTGTAAGTTTAAATTCTCTCACAATCACTTGCCTAAAATGCTTTGCATAAATCAAGATTAGATATAAATCATAAAGAATTAGTTCTATTAATGGAGCTTTTGAGTGCCAAGTCATAACTGTTGATACTTTGTTTATTTTTAAGCATTTCCAAAACCTCATTTTTCGTTAACAAAATTTAGAGTCTCTTTGGGACAACTGTAACTGTTTGAAAAATTATTGGAGTAGATGATGAATCTATTGTTTAGAAAGATGTGTGGCTCATATAAATCTTTTTATTTTCAAAAAGTCAAATCGTAACTTTTTCTCCGTCGCCACAGGGAACTAGGTCGGGTTGGAAAACATAACTTTTTAACCGCAAATTCTTCAAAATATAGGAGAACTGTAGTGCCCCAAACAGCACTGAAGTGCGGTGCAAAGTGGTGTCGCGCCGCCACACCCCCCAAACTCCCCCTTATTCTCTCATTAGAGAATGAAGGGTGATTTTTCATTCGCTGATGAGCAACATAGCCGGATGAACTATTTATTGCAGCTACTATCACCCCTTACCTCAAGCTGTTAGATTTGTTTGTGATTATCAATCTCTTCATTGTGACTTCTTTGTTTGTTTCTCCAAACAATGTAAGATTGATAGCATACTATGATGGAACCAATAACCTCTTACTGATTTGATGCAGATTAATAAAATGATATAAATATTTTAATTAGCTTATAGTTTATATAATTACTGTTTTTTCAAATTCATTGTTTTGTTTCAATTAGTGGGTTTTCAAGGAGTTAGTTATACTGTGTCAGACAGAGAACATGTCTAGAGCACACATTCTGTTTCCTTTCTTTGTCATATAAAAGGAAGGGAAGTTGTCCTCGTAAGTTTTTTCAATAATTTTTGTCATCGATTATGTAATTTTTACAGGTTACTCTTAGAACTGGAGAGGTTCTTAATTGATACTTGGAGGCATCTTGCGGTGCTCTCCGTTGTTTTTTTCGACATTGAAATCTTAAGCTCGGCTATTCGATTGTATTTACATTTAGTGTATCAGAGCTACAAGACCCATGGAAGAAGGTAGTAAACGTCCGACATCCGACAGTGATCGGAGCCTGGAAGCCTTCTGGACGGCTCACAGAGGACTGGGAGTAAAGGTTGAAGAAATCTCAACTGACCTAAGATTTACCCTTGAAGTTTGTCGCGAAATCAAAAAGTTGTGAACTGCTTTAATCAGTGACAACCATACCCCCGATGCAGATCTAGAAGCATCAATTACAGCACAGCATAATGTTGAGGCGTTACCTCACAATAGGCGACATGTTCGTGAGAGACTCCCCAGTCAGTATGCAATGGAGTCTGAAGCAGATCATTATTTTCAACAGAGGTGGAAGAGACAGAATCAAAACTTGAAGACTATCATACAGTGCGACTTCACAGGTAGAGACAACGTGGGTTTCATAATACTCGAACGGAGCAACGTCAATCTGAATTTAGAATTAAACTGGATATTCTCATTTTCGATGGACACCTGCACATTGAAGACTTCTTAGATTGGGAACAATCAGTGGAGAAATTTTTTTAGTATATGGAGATTCCAATCGACAAAAAAGTTAAATATGTGGCTTGTAAATTGAAAGGGGGAGCTGGAGCTTGGTGGCAACAACTCTTACTTAGGCGAAGACGTGATGGAAAAGAACCTGTTCGAAGTTGGCAACAGATGAAGCAACTGATGTGTAACCATTTTCTACCCACTGATTATGAACAAACCTTGTATTTGCAGTACCAACATTGCTCACAAAGTCATAGATCAATAAGTAAATACACATAAGAATTTTATAGATTGAGTGCTAGAAACAATCTGAATGAAAGTGAGAATAAACTTGTTGCGAGATATATCGGTGGCCTCAAAGAAACCAATCAAGATAAATTGGAACTAAATTATGTTTGGTCATTATCACAAGCCATCAACATGGCTTTGAAGGTCGAACAACAGCTTAACCGCCATTCTAAAGGCCTGTTTCTGAGGGAAAACAATTCTGAGCATCCTACATATTTCAATAAACCTCCCATTCTCAACATTCTAATACAATGCAAAAAAGTCTGGAACGAAAATATGGAGCTAAATCCCATATAGTCACAAAGGACAACCCTTATGCCAAACCAAATCCAATCAAGTGCTTCAGGTGTTTTCAAATGGGGGATGAGTCGAATGAATGTCCAGCTCAAAAAAGACTTCAGCTCGTAGAAGGAGATGAAGATAGTTTGGAAGAACATGAAGCCGGCCAATCTAATCAAGAAATAGAAGACATTCTTATCGATGAAGGAGAGTTGTTAGCTTGTGTTTTGGAAAAAATACTAATCATCCCGCGACAACCAGCACAATCACAAAGACATTCTATTTTTCGGACAACGTGCACTATTGCTAGAAAGGTATGTAAAGTTGTGATTGATAGTAGTCGTACCAACAATTTTAAAAATAATTTTGTAGAAAATAATGTTTTAAAATTTATGCAGAAAAAGCTATAAGTGCTGTTTGGAGAAAAAAAGAAATTAATACATATAATATTAAAATTGAGATTATTTTATTTCGTTAGACAATTACTATTAATATTCTAGATTAGAATACTAGAATATTTGTGAAATATTTTACATATTTCATTTTTAAAATTAAAATTTTTGTGAACTTAATTTATAATAATTTAATAAAATATTATTTAATATCTTACATCTGTTATGTCATATATATTTTTAAAATATATTACAATTCATTAAATTTATATATTTGACATTCATTATTTTCAAAAAATAAATAAATAATTTATTCATATTTATAAGATAAATTAAATGAATATTTCAAAATATTTTTGTCTAAAATTTATAACTAAAAAAGAGAAAGTAGTTGCAGAGATAAAGAAAGAAAATAAAGTGTTGGAGGAGATGGAAGTAGAAGAAATAACAGTGAGATCATGAGGGATAATTACGCTATTTTGTAAGAATAAAACATATGCTGCAACCAAAATGAAATTACAAAATAGTATTTTAAAATGATATTTAAATCAAGTTTTTCAGATCGTGCTTTCTAAAAAATTGGTTTACCAAGCTAACCTCTAAAAAATTATTTATGTTTTATAAAATATAAAAACTAGAAAAATATTGCACCAAATAGAGCCTTAACTTATACTAAAACACCATTTGGCTAGATTTAAGTTAAATTAGACTTAAATCCTACAACCAAGTAATGTCTTAGTTTTCTCGATTTCCTATTTCTCTCGTTTGAGTCGTATCTTTAGCCAACTTAGCCCGTCACGTTACTTTGCTCCACAGTTCTTCCGAATCCCAAGTTCCACAGCTCCACCAAACTACCTCGCCAATTACCGTCCTAAACCATCATCGGTATGCAATTGACTCACTGAACTCTTTAAGAATATATATATATATATATATATATGATATATTATAATATTTTTTGTATATTTATTTTATAAAATTTTTTAATTTCTATCTTAGTATGCCCATACTAAGATTCGATGAAAAAAAGGTTAAATGTAGATTGACTTTGTAGTATATTTGATTATTTTCAATTATGATTAATAAAATACTAACATAAAATAATAAATAATTTGTTCATATTTTATATAAAAGTATATTTTTTCTTAATCTTATTGTGCCCCCTCGAATAATTGATCCTATCTATGTATGCCACCTTATTTTGGGATGCCCATGGCAATATGATGTAGGGGCTATATATAACGAAAGGTCTAATCCATATTCTTTTAAATGGAAAAATAAGATGTTGAGACTGCTGCCAAGTACTGCCACAAATCTACAGCCCAAAAAGAATTTGGAACCTAACATGCTCATCACATCTGTTGTAGGGAATGCGACGACGGCTAGGGTTCCCTCAAGGTAAGTGTTCCTCTCTCTTTGCAGCTCAGAACTCCCATCTCTCCTCCCTTCTTCCCTTTCCTCCACTGCCTGTTTCGACCTCCTGCCGGAGGTCGGTCCCTGCTACATGGCTCAATGTTTAATCATCCTTTCCCCCCCTTGAACTCTTCCTCTTCAAACCCCTCTCTATGGGTAAGAGACCGTCTGACTCATATCTAGAACTGAAGGAACTCCTTATTGCTCAAAATGATAAAAGTAAATCGTTATCTCTTTCTTTTATTCCCCGATTCTTCAAGTGAGTTTCTGAAGAGGATTTATCCAAGGGCGTAAAGAGTGGGATATGTCTTGGGCATGCGATAGGAAAGGATGTTCTATGGGTCTCACTGTAAACAAGAAATGGAAATTCAAAGGGAATATGGAGTCGCTAACCTTGAAGGGGACTTCTCTTCAAATTCTCTGTAAGGAAGACTATGATATAGTTTGGGACAACGGTCGGCTTCCTCAACGGCAGCCATTTATGGAAATGGAATTTTAGACCGCCTAAAGAGCAAATTGAGATTCCTCTCGGATCAAGCTTCCTAACTTCCTTTATGCTGCTGGAATGAAAAGGATTTTCAAAGTGTGGCTACAGATCTATTACGGTATGTGGACAACCTTACAGATCTAAAGTCAGATACCTTTTGCACGGATCTGCTGCTCAAATTAATACATCCTCTCTGCTCTTCCAAATTTTCAATCCCTATTAACCCAATCTGATGAAGTTTGATCAAGCAGTCATATATGATTGGAAACCTTCATGTTGTACTAAGTGTCAATCCTTCTCCCATGCCGAGAACAAATGCCCTCGGAATCAGGTAGCTCCTAGGGAGCAAAATTTAAGACGCCCCAACTCAGAGGTAATGGCTGTGCCAGGCTCGAAACCTCTCTAGTCAAGATGTATCCCTCAATACTTCTCTCTAAGATACAGATCTGAATCACACCGCCATCCCTTCTCCCCAAATTGAAGATGCCATGTAATCTCTAAATTTGCTACCTTGCCGAAAGTTAAATGAGGAGAGTATAGTAAATGACCAAATATTGGAACAACAAATTGAGTATCTGGCTTCAGGTGTCTTAACTAGATCTGCCGCCAATTCTCCTAACCGATTCGAGTTATTGAAATTGCGAGGTAAAATTCCAAACACTCCTGGGAAAGCCCAATCCAATGGGGAAAAAAATACTTCCCCTACCACCAATAAAGGTAAGCAGAAAAAGGGCAAAAAGCCCTCCTCTTCATCCTCACAATGATTTTTCCGGTCTTAGGGAGCTGGAACGTTCGTGGGCTCGCTGCTGAGGGCCGGATAAGGGACTGTAAGCGGTTAATCCAAGAATATCGTATTGATATTATGTGTCTACTGGAAACAAAGGTCAATGCTGAACTTTTGCTTAATCCTTTCTCTCTGAAGAAATTTGATCTTTTTCCTTTTGAATCGAGTTGTTCTAACTTTGAAATAACGTCGGGAGGCCGAATATGGATTAAATGGGATTCCAATAGGCTTGTTTTTGTTCCCATCTTAAAAACATCTCAACTTATTCATGGCAAAGTTTCACTAACTGGAGGTGTATCCTTTTTGATGACTTGTGTCTATCGAGAATGATGTTCATTCTCGAGTCTCTCTTGAATTCATTGAGATCCATTGATCAATGCTGAACCATGGATTGTAATGGGTGATTTTAATTGCTGTCTGGTTAGTAAGGAGAAATCTGGTGGTAATTCTTTGTCTCTCAATCATACTCTAGAATTCAAGGAATGTTTGAATGACTGTGAGTTGCTGGATCTACCTAGTGTGGGGTTGTTCTTTATATGGTCCAACCAACAGGTTTCTAAACCAATCTTTTCAAAGCTGGATAGAGTTCTATGCAACCCACCGTGGCTAGATATATACCCTAGTTCCTTCTACAATGTCCCACCTCCCCTCTCCTCCGATCACTCTCCACTTATAACAGTTGCTAAGCAAGTTCCTTCTATTCCTCATAGATTTATGTTTAGGAACTATTGGTCCACTTACCCTGATTTTACTCAAATCACTTCTGAAGCTTGGAACATTTATATCTCTGGAGATCCTTTATTTGTGCTTTCAAGGAAGTTGGCAAATGTTAAAAAAGCTTTGAAAGGAAGACAGTGGAATCCTCACTCTCTTCAAACACTAATCATTCAGGCAAAAAGTGATCAATTGGAGGCATGTTCCAATTTAGAACGGGATCCTGAAAATCGATCTTTAATGCAGGAGGTAAAGAAGTCAAATCTTACATATTCTGATCTAGTTCGAAAAGAGCACATGTGGGTTAAGCAAAGAGCTAAAGTTCACTGGTTGACTCATTTAGAAGATGATCTGAAATTTCTGTATAGTTCCATTAAAGAAAGGAAGAATTCTAATCTTATAAGGGAATTACACACAAATTCTAGAATGGCTTCTAATCAGGAATCTATGGCGGAGGAGATATGTAAGTTTTATTCCTCTCTATATAATTGTAATTATGCTAATACTTGGCAATCCTTGGATCTCCCTTTGGGAGAATCCGTCCCTTCATGGCAGATTGATGATCTTCAGGGTGACATTAGTGACAAGGAAATTCTTGCTGCAATTAATAGCATTAATGAAAACAAAGCTCCGATATGGCTTTACCTCCAAGTTTTTCTCATCAACATGAGAAACTACAGAGAAACAATTCATGAAAGCAGTACATTATTTTTTCACAACTTCTAAATTGCCGAGATGTTTCAAGCACACTCTTCTTACTCTTATACCAAAGGGGAGTCATTCGAGCTATATTTCTGACTTCAGGCCGATCTCTCTTTGCAATATCGTCTATAAAGTTATAGCAAAGGTTTTAGCCAATAGATTAAAGAAATCCCTTCCTTTTATTATTAATCCTGCTCAATCAGCTTTCATAAAGGGAAGAGATATAGCAGATTGCTTGGCTATGGCTAATGAAATATCTAATGAGTTCTCAAGTCATAAAAAACAAAGTTCGTTTCTTGCTAAATTAGATCTCAGGAAAGCCTTTGACTCTATTAATCGTCAATCTCTAATTCATAAGATGTTGGCTAAAGGTTTTCCAATGCGATTTGTAAAATGGGTGGAGGTTTGCATAATAGATGTCCCATTCTCTGTGGTACTTAATGGAGAAATTAAGGGCTGGTTTATGTCTACAACTGGTCTAAGGCAGGGCTGCCCCCTTTCCCCCTTTCTATTTACTTTAGCCATAGACACCTTCTCTTGTTTGTTGGATAGAGAAGTAAACCTCAAGCTTTACAATCCTTTTACAGTGGGATCCTGTAAAGTTTCACATCTATTGTTTGCTGATGATCTTCTTACTATGGGAAAAGCTAACCATTCTACTCTGTCCTCTCTATCAAGATGTCTTGAGGTTCTAAATTCTTATATGGGATTAAATATCAATCAGGAAAAATCCATCATCTGTTTTTCTGATGATACTACAAGGGTGGGAGACCTGGACCAGCACCTTAGAATAATGAGAGGATCTCTGCCCCTTACCTACCTTGGTCTTCCATTAGTGGCAGGTCAGATTAAAGTGGCTCACTTTAATACTCTTTCACAAACTTAATAGATGGTTGGTCGGGAAATGCAAATTCCTTTCACTGTGGGAGGTATCAATTAATTAGATAATCTGTAACAATCTTCTAACCTATTGGTTTAGATCTATCTCTATTCCTAAAAGCATATTAAAGAAACTTGACTCCTTCACCTCAAATTTCTTTTATCATAAAGGTGGTCTTAAGAAATTACACACCATATCTTGGACTAAAACTACACTCCCAAGGGATAAGGGGGGGTCCGGTCTCCTTTCTACGGGTGCTCTAAACTCCTTCAGTAAACTCAAAATGCTATGGAAGATTCTCAAGAAAGAATTGTTTGTAGCTAGCTGGTTGGAAAACAAATATGGTTCTGTCTGGGAGCTTTTCTAATCATAGGGTTTCCTCCTTTTGGAAAGAACTGAGATCTATAGCTTTACGGTTCAAGGCTAAGTTTTATTTTAATGTTGGTGATGGGAGCTCTTTATCACTATATCGGGACCCATGGTGTGATAATAGTAGTTTACTTCAGCTTATGGGAGATAACAAATGCAGATTGCTGGGTTTTCCTTTAGATGCTAAAGTTAATTCTCTGATTATAAATGGAAAGTGGTGCCTTCCTTGGGCATCAAATCATGAATTCTCATTAGTGCTGAATAAAATCAATGGCGTGCAAATATTTGGTGGAGCTGATTGGATTTCTTGGGAGGGGGAAAAACATCCTTCTAACAGATCCTTCAAATCTGCTCTTTTTGAAAGTTCACCTCATACAAGCTGGTTTAGAGAAATTTGGTTTAAAGGGAGTGCTCTAAACTATGCCTTATACTGTTGGATGGTCTATTTGGGACGTCTTAAGACATCAAATGTGCTTGCAAAATGTGGAATTGGTTCGACTTTGCTGTGCTGTTTTTGCCAAAACTCATTTGAATCCCACAATCATTTATTTTTTGAATGCCCTTTTTCAATGAATATCATTAGAAATCTTCTACCTAATGGGAAATTCTTCCTTCTTAATTCAACCCTGAAGCAAATACTGGGTAATGTGGAAATCCACTTACATAAAACTATCAAGCATTTGCATTACCTTATCACTGCTGTGTCGGTTTATTCAATCTGGAAAGAAAGGAATAGTAGGCTATTTGTAGCTACCTCTTCTAGTACCCAAGCTCTTATGTCTCAAATAAAAAATCGAATTGGGTACAAAGTTTCAAGGTGGAAAATAAAAGAAAAATGGCCTCCATCGGTTAAGCAAGCTGTTCAAAAATGGTTGGATGGTTTAGTCCGTTAAACCGTCTCCTTCTCCCCCCCTTTTTATATCCCCCCCATGATATCTCGAAGGCTCATATATCGGGTAAATACCTGGACGATGATGACTGCAGCTTTTATTCAGTGGAGAGTCCTATTGGATGACATTCAAAGCAACTTATCATAGTTTTCTGGTTCCCACCGGAAGGCTATGAAGGTAACCATAGGCTCTCAATTATTAGGTACTTATCTTGGTGTGGTTATCTGTAAGGTCGCTTCGCCTACCGGTTTTAAGTCCGAGTCCAGACTCTTTACATAGAGATTCTGCTCTTCCGTTCAGCCTTCAATTTTTTCTTTGGGAGTCTATTTGCTTATGCAACATTGCAACTAAGGCTGGATTTTGTATATGTTCAGCTCTTTTACCTTTGATGACACCCTTAAGTCCTTAGTTTTTTTCTATTCCCTGAAAAGGCCTCTAATCAGGTGCTTTCTATGTTAGTTTATATTGTTCATCTAGTGTTCAGCATCTTGTAGTCTTTTTTTCTTTTACTTCATACATGTAACCTCTTTACACTTTGGAATGAATTGGGCAAATGCCCTCAAAAATTTCCAAAAAAAAAAACATGCTCATCACTACTTCTAGCTCACTCCTTATGGCAGCCTATCGCGAGACACATATTTTTTGCTATATATTTAATTGAAACTGTAAAGCAAATATCTAGTGTGCTGTCACAAATCCAGCCTTTGTAACAAAAATTTTTGAAAGTTTGGCCACAAGAATTGCTGGCTCTTCCACCACTGAACTGTCCAACATCGATCGACTGATCCCGTGGTCAACTTTGCCCAATATTCCTCATTACAAAATGAGCCCCACCGAACACAAGTTACTACAAGGGTTAGTGGAAGAATTGCTATAAAAGGGACTGATCCAACCTAGCTAAAGCCCGTGTGCTGTGCCGGCTTTATTAGTTCCAAAAAAAGATGGTTCATGGCGAACGTGTATAGACAGCAGGGCAATTAACAAAATTATACCAAAATGCAGGTTTCCTATACCTCGTGTAGAAGAACTCTTGGAGTGTCTTCAAGGAATTGTTGTGTTTACGAAGTTAGATTTGCGGAGTGGTTATCATCAAATACGTATATGACCTGATGACGAATGGAAGATTGCTTTTAAAACACAAGAAGGTTTATACGAATGAAATATGATGTCATTCGGACTTTGCAATACACATAGTACATTCATACGCTTAATGAATGAAGTTTTAAAACCTTTTTTAAACAAATTTGTGTTGTCTACTTCGATAATATCTTAGTATACAACACAACTTTAACGGAGCATCAGCAGCATTTAGAGCAAATTCTCTCAGCTTTAAAGAATAATCAGCTATTCATAAATTTGTCTAAATGCGAGTTTGCTAGCTCAAAGGTGTTCTTTCTAGGATTCATTGTCACAGCTGACGGCATTGCAATAGACCCCGTGAAGATTGAGGCAATTTGGACATGGCTAGTACCAAAGTCATTTTCTGAAGTAAGGAGCTTCCATGTACTTGACAATTTTTACAGTAAGTTCATCAAAGGGTTTAGTACTGTGATGGCACCCATCACCGATTGCTTGAAAATGTCAAAATTTTCTTGGAACCAGCCACAACAACACAGTTTCGAACATTTTAACCACTTGTGTATGGCTCCTGTTTTGGCACTACCGAACTTTGATAAACCGTTTTTATTTGAAACGGATGCATCGTCTATTGGGTTTGGAGAAGTTTTATCACAAGAAGGCATGCCCATTGCTTTTTTTAGTGAAAAGTTGAGCAACCATCGACAAAAATGGACTGTCTATGAGCAATAACTCTATGCGATAGTTCGAGCACTACATCAGTGTCAGCATTACTTGCTCCACCAAGAGTTTATACTACACAACAATCACCAAGCATTATAATTTATAAATTCACAAAAAAACCCTCAATAAAATGCATGCGAGATGGGCTCTTTATATGCAGCAATTTACCTTTGTTTTTATACACAAATCAGAAAAATTTGACAGGGTCGCGAATGCTCTCAGCAGAAGATCAAATCTATAGCTGCTTTGTAAACTGAGATAATGGGTTTGGAGCTATTGAAAGATCTATATAAAATTGATCCAGACTTTGCTAACATGTAGTTGAAATGTAAAACCTATGAATCAACAACTGACTATGCTATTCGGCACAGATTTCTTTTTAAGGTCAATCAGCTGTGCATACCAAAAACATCCGTCTATGAGCAATTATTAAAAGATATACATGTGGGTGGATTAGCAGCACACTTGGATCAAGATAAAACTTTTGAACAAATGCAAAGTAGTAAACTAAACAAAAGCTCAACAACTATACTCGATCGCTCGACAGCTTTATATTCGCTCATTTAATTAATCGAACGAGCAAACACTTTTGTAGATTGTTAATGAACGTTTCAAGAAGTTATTGTCGTTCGTTATGTTAAAGATAATTTAAAGTTTCGCAAAAGGAGCTCGATAATGGCCGATTAAGGCCGATTCTTGTTCATAAACGATAATCGATAAGGCCGATTATGAAGCCGATTAAGGCCGATATTGTTTATAAACGCAAAGGCCGATTAAGGCTCGATAATGGCTCGATTAAAGTTTCTTTATTAAACGAGTTGTTAATAGGCTCGATAAGCTCAATCAACCGAAATGAACAACCGAGCCGAGCTCAACACAACTTTTTTTAGCTCGAGCTCGAACACCATCCTAAAGCGACCGAGCTCGAGCCGAGTCAACTCAACACGACAAAGCTTGAACTCGAACAGGGCTCTGCTCGGTTCGGTTCGGTTCGTTTGCAGCCCTACAATTAAGATTTTTTGGCCTCGACTTCGTGGAGATGTAATGCGTTTTGTGGAACGTTGTCCAATTTGGCAGTCTTACAAAGGAACTTCGCAAAATACCGGTTTGTATTTGCCCTTACCTGTTCCATACACTATATGAGAAGACCTTATCATTGATTTCATATTAGGATAAGCGATGTGTTGATTCAATAATAGTTGTCGTTGACCGATTTTCAAAGATGATAAATTTCCTTACCTGTAAAAGAACATTTGATGCTAGTAATATCGCACGCCTATTTTTCAAAGAAATTATACATTTATGTGGATTACCACGGAGTATAACTTCAAATCTCGACACTAGGTTATTAGCTGCTTTTGACAAGAATTATGGGAGAAGTTACACACTGATTTAAGGTTAAGTTCAGCCTACCACTCACAAACAGACAAGCAAACCGAGGTAGTAAATCGCACTTTAGGAAATATGTTACGATGTTTAGTAGCTAATCAACCGAAACAGTGGGATGAAGCCTTTAGTCGTGCCGAGTTCGCTTATAATTCAATGCCAAACAAGTCTACTGAACATTGCCCATTTGCAATTGTCTATACTAAGTTGTCAAACCACATGGTTGACTTGTCAGTATTACCAAAGTGCAGAAACCAAGCCGCTGAACACTTCGTTTCAGATTTTAACAACATATTTCAAGAAATCAAACACAATTTGCAGAAGGCAAATGATACCTATAAACTACAAGATGATCGTCATCATAGACAGAGAATTTCATCCTGGTGAATTAGTTATTGTCCGTATTCGCAAAGAACGCCTTCCTTCCAGCATTAATCACAAGCTTGCTGCTACGAAAATGGAACCATTCTCAATTCAACACAAGATTAATG
The DNA here is from genome assembly GCA_021442155.1 of Cymbidium sinense. Classification (NCBI taxonomy): domain Eukaryota; kingdom Viridiplantae; phylum Streptophyta; class Magnoliopsida; order Asparagales; family Orchidaceae; genus Cymbidium; species Cymbidium sinense. Next base: position 12,965,344 of record CM038221.1, on the reverse strand, counting down.
ATAATTCTTATATAATTGAAATTCTGAAAGATCTCATCCTACCAACAACATTCAACTTTTATGACATTTACAAATACCATCCGCCGGACGATAGCCAAGCAAAACTCAAGGCGAGTTCTTCCGAATAGGGGGAACTTGATGCAAATTAATAAATATAAATATTTTAATTAGTGTGGGCTCCGAAAATTTGCCACTGACCTTTTTGATGAAAAGAGTATTTTAAATCGTGTAATTTTGAGAATTAATAAATAGACAAAGACACTACCCGGAGATTTCCCTCATTTAGAACTTTAGATCTAGTTATTTCTATGAAGCTTATAATTAATTACTCATCTTAATAAGTGAGAGAGAACTTTCAATTAAGGTTAGTCATTAGATCGTTGAAAGCGTAACATATAGTAGCAGCATGTAGAGTTAAGAATTTTGATTATGAAATTTATCATTATAGCTTAAACCGGATGGTTGGGGGAATGATGACATGCCCGATCTAGATCCCATGGTCCCGTCATCCCGCGTCCTAGTCTACTTAGTCGGAGGGTAATTCAACCCGATGATCCTCATCAAGAACACATGTGTTACGCGTCTCAAGAAATCCTTATACTGGCGTTGTTTGTCTAAGGAGACAGCCTTTAAGTCTACCTTATGACGACTTGTTTGCTCTATCAAGTATATCCTATGATTCACAACTCAAAAGGTAAAGCCATCGGGGAGCATACTGCTACGGTCGCGATCGTAATATAATGGAGCGGACCGCCAAACCACCCGTCGAGACTCGTCATAATTGTTTTATCTGGAGCTATCGCCAAGTCAGAAGTTAAGAGGACATGAGTCACGCCCCATCGGCGAAAAGATTAATTGAGAGTGAACGTAGCGTAACACTTGATTTGGATCGCTTTGTGAGCTATAGTTTTCTTAATTTGTCACCCCACAAACGCTAAGGTGGATAGATTGGATTTGATTTAAGTTTTAAATGATATAATTTCATTTAAGCAGTTTCAGATTGCTATTTGAGAATTGATTAATTAGAATGTATTTAAAAACTTTAGATCTTGTCAACTTTGTTTAGCTGTTAACAGAAGATTAGATTTACTGTCACCTGACAGAATCAGTTTTTTCAGATATTTCATTGACTTGAAATTCTTTTTATAGATTTTTCGATTTTGTTAACCTGAACCCAGTCCTAAAACTAAACCGAAGAACTCGAAAGATCCTCGACACTTGAATTTAGTATTCAAAGATAATGTCGGCACATGCGTGTATTTAAGAATTTAAGTAGTTTTATTTTTTTAATTATGAAATTGATTTTGTATTTTTCTAATTTTAATACAACTTTTTTTTTATACATTAAAATTTGCACTTGAAATCTCTGTGTCTGAGCACATGCAAGAATTTATAGCTTAGCTAATTTCATCTAATTAATGAAATTATCGCACTTAAAAATCATAATTAGGATGAATTCATTTTTTATTAAAGGAGGCCCTATGATTTTTGTAGATTTTGATTTGATCGCCTTCTCTGCCCGACAAAGGGTAGATCCATGGCTAAGAACATTTTGATTTAAATTGTAGTTTAACAAACCACCGACACTTAGTTTACTTGTTGAGTTTTACATTTCTCTCTGATTATGCTCAATTTACATCAATTTGACAAATTATGCCGATTTCAAGATTTGTTGCTTTAGCTACTCGCTTATCGGTAAGTAATCACCTCCACATTCATATAAAAATTATTAAACATAATTTGGATTCATCCTCGATTTTGAGTTTATTGCAGTATATGAGCCAGCATCCCCCAATTCTAATTAAAGTTTTACCTAATTTTGAGGAATTTACAAGAAAAGATAACTCACTCATTACTTCTCTTTAAGTCATAGAGAATAGTTATTAGAATTTGTGAGTTTAATATTAGCCTCTCCCAAATTTTACTTAGATTTTAAATGAATATTCAATCATTTACAAGATTTGTTTTAAAGGCTCCCCCCTTTTTTTTATTTGATGCTATAAAATTAGCTGCATATTTTTTCCTACTTAGCGCTCTTACATTAGCCCATTTCATTCTCCCATTTTTCTAAGTCAAAAGATTTGAGATTTAGTAGCCTCCCAAAGATCATCATACCCATGTGAGTCGACGGATATTTTGCTTTGCCCTACGAAAAGTGGTTTCCACAATCCGATCTTTCATCAAGACTCACGAGCACAACAAAAAAATCAAGGAAGAATTACATGATTTGATTTCTTCCCCATTCAAGACGAACGAAAAGGAAGACTAAAGCGAGGGAGTGCAGCGCCGAAAATTGAAGGAAGAATTCGTCTGCTGACGATTTTCTTCCACGATTCGCGGCGCGGTGAAAACAGGATGGAAAAAGGTTGCATGTTGCGGAACAGCGGGCTGGATTGCGTAGAACGGGCCGGTTTTGGTCAGTTTGAAGGCTAGACGGGCTGTGGGCGACGGGTTTGAAGGGCTGCAGAAAATGGGCTGGGCTGGTGGGCTAGGGGCTGGGCCGGCGGGCCAGTCACGCGGATCAGCGGGCTATGGGAGTAGCGAGAACGGGTCGGGTTTGTGCGTGGAACGTGAGCCGGAGGCGCAGCGGGAAGGCCGGCGGGAACGGGTCGGTGGAGGAACGGCGACGTGGTTCGCTCGGCACGGCGGATCGCGGGTAGGCGTGCGGTACGTGCGGGTCGACGGGACAGCGCGGGTCGCGGGACACGCGGTGCGCCGGCGGGCTTGCTGGTTCGAGTCAACGGGCTGGGTCGTGTGCGGTGCAGCGGGCCGACGGCGAACGGCGCGGAATGGCGGGCTTTGCAATGGACGCGGGGATGGTGGATGCGTGTGAATTTGGCCAGAGGCGGTGGAGCACAGTTGCGGGAGACGCGTCGGCGGCCGAATCGGCGGTGAAGGCGGGTCGCCGGCCCGATTTTGCGCAGAACAGTGCGGGATCGCGGCAGAACAGTGGAAATCCGGGAAAATTTGCAAAGGGGGAGGGAAATATTACCTGTGTGCAGAGGGAGAGAGTGCGGGAGAGAGAAACTGAAAAAAAATTAGAATTGTTGCGTGCTAGAAAACCAATCGCGAAGAAGTAAAGCACGCCTCTTATCGACAATTCCCAAAGACACACACGAATTAAAGAAATGAACAAGAGACACCGAATTTTAACGAAAACCCCGAAAAGAGGAAAATCACTGCCTACTCAAGAAAGTTCCCACCATGATCTATTTTAGACAAAGTTCCCGATAACGGATTACGAATCAGATAGAGAGAGAATAACAATTATGTAACAATGATCGCCAGAATCAGTCACACAGACGAATCTGCTAATACAGACAATTAGGTGATGGTCACCATGGGTGGATCTTTGGGATCTTGTTTGAGAATCTTCTGTGAGCTCTCTTCTTCCTCACTTTGGCTTTTTCCTTCTTCCTCGCCTGACTCTTCCTTTCTTCCTCTTGACTCTTTCCTTTTCTTCTTGACTCTTCCTCTTCTTCCTCTTTCGACTCTTCTTTTACTTTAACTCCTCTTCTTCTTCACTTCACTTCACTGCACTCTCTATGAGAATGAAGGCCTATTTATAGATGGGAGGAGCGATTAAATTCAATCACCCCCCCTTGATCTGGACGGCTCGGATGATTCCTTCGATCATTTGATGTTTTGAGCATTTGGATGCCCAAATGAAGTCGAATTATGAGATCTTAGGCTCAGATCCTCGAGACGCCGATTTGACTATAAACATTCTATATTTGAGAGTCGCTTTGGGATTTAATTGATGTCCCAAAGATTCCAAATGATATTTTAAGCTTGATCTCGACGTGACTCAAAATCATATCGCTTTCGACATCAAGATTTGTGCTTTGACTAGTATTTTGAGAGTCATATCAAGAATAAGAGGGAGCGTGGGAAAGAATGAGAGGGAGTTGAAGGAAATGGGGGGAGTGGTTTTCAATTTTTTTTAATTTTTCAGAGAACTGAAAATGGGAGGGAATGGTCGAGGAAGGGGTAATTTGGAAATTTTAAATTAATTTTAAATTAATTCAACCGATTTTAATTTGGGTTTCACGCCGATAAATACACATAATCAATATATATATATATATTTAGGATAATTCCATTATTACGAGCAATGATAGCCTTGATCCGTTTGATCGAGTTTGGTTGAGTCAAATTGAGTCAATTTCATCGAAATGTCGCGCCCACTTCGACCGCCGATTTTCATGCGGTCGTTCAATTGAGTGCGAAACGATCTTATTTGATAGATTTGCATTTTGAAGCTAGCGCGAATTAATTTCATAAACGGGTCGTTCGGACATTGTCGTTTCGACTCCATATGCGACGACGTATTGATACTCGCTTAATTGATTGATCGATAAGTCGTGCAATATTTATATCTTGACTAATTTTGATGTTCTGAACGCGATGGTGAAGTCCGTTCATCGATCGGAGATCGTTTTGACCATTTTCAAGGATGTGCAGTGTATTTTGAACTGCTTCCAAGTCGTCATTTGACTTGTGCATGATTTGTGACACACATATGGAGGTCAAGAATTAGCTTATAGTTTATATAATTACAATTTTTTTTTAAATTCATATTTTCTTTCAATTAGTGAGTTTTCAAGAACTTAGCTATACTGTGTCAGACATAGCTCATGTCTAGGACACACATTTTGTTTCCTTTCTTTACCATATAAAAGAAAGGATGAGAAGTTGTCCTGATAAGTTTTTTCAATATATTTCTATCAACGATTCTGTAATTCTTTACAGGTTACTTTTAGAACTGGAGAGATTCTTAATTGATACTTGGAGGCATCTTGCAGTGCTCTCCGTTGTTGCCTTCGGCAGTCGAATCTTAAGTTCAATAACCTCTTGCTGATTCGCCTCCTTTCTTGAGCCTCCTTTCTTGAGCCCTTCTATTTTAGTTCTGAGTTTTCTTTTTTCGGTTGTTTATTCTATGCAGCTTTTGTGCCATGGCCTTCTTGAATCATTCATAGTTCATAAATAATAATTATCATTTTTTCTTATGAAAGCACAACTAATAACTTTAAGAGGGTATTTGACAACGGATTTACTAGGGATTTAGCCATCTAAATCTCGTAAATCCTACCAAACACCTTCCGAGGATTTAGTAAATCCATCTGTGCTGTAAATCCGATAAATCGAAAATAAATTTAAATTTATTAAATCCCGATTAATTAACGGATTTAGAGATCAACGAACCTCACTTTATGGCGGGAATCGAAAGTGCTCGACCCTTCTCCCTCAACCGCACGCAGGATCATCCTCTCAACTTTTCTCGCTCTTGTTTTAGGGAGAACTTACTTGACCTTCATACGAGCAAGACGGTCAGCGACAGAAGTGTCATCCATCTTGGGCTCCTTCATTCCAAAAGCATAGTTAGACAGAGGATATGTGTTTACCACCGGCGACACCATCTTCTCTGCTCCTTCTCACCGTCCCCTGCGTTCGGCCCGCGCTCGCGTCTCCGAATTCGCCGCCTCAATCGGGCTTATAAATTAACATATTTTTTATTATAATTTTACTTGACATGTTTTACATCTATAATCCATACTTTAACTATAATTTTAAAATCAATATGTAATTTTTCAATTTTATA